>OX377201.1:71191831-71507971 GCA_947396885.1 Heligmosomoides polygyrus polygyrus | reverse complement strand
TGGTAACTAATGTGGATTTTACAGATGTTTATTTGCATTCCACCCATCATAAGTCTCCAATAAACTCTTTAGTCTAACAGCAAAAAATGTCGTTGCTTCAATGCCTTTCTTCTTCTTCTTCCTCTTCAGCCTTTGTCCCGTTTCGTGACGGGGTCCGCTATTCTGGTGTCATGACGCCACCTTCCCCGATCCAGTGCCAGATCAAGGTGGACACGAGCTACTTTCAAGTCCATATGCAACGTGTCAGCCCAGTGCTGCTTCGGGCGCCTTCTTGGCCGCTTTCCAATTACCTAGAAGTTAAGGCCTATATTGCGGATCCTCTCTTCTTCTCCACGCAGAACGTAGCCGTACCATCGCAAGCGAGCTTCGCGCACCCTGTCAGCTATCGGTGCTACGCTGAACTTCTACCAAATGGAACGTTTCAGATGCGGTCCAGGCGCGTGACTTCTGCCGTCCAGCGCAGCATCTTCGTCTCCATGACGCTGAGGCGTGTTTCAACTTCCTTGGTCGCTGGCCAACACTCAGCGCCGTACATAGCTACAGGCCGGACGACTGCTCTGTAGAACTTCGACATCAGGGGCTCTGGTATCTTCCTGTCGCAGAGCGTGCCAGTCAACGAGCGCCACTTGGACCAAGCTGTACTCACGCGTGAATTCGCTTCAACCATCAGTTTGCGGTCAGACGTGACTGATCCCAGGTACTTAAGTCCGCAGTGCGTGGAAGCTCGACACCGTTAATCTTGATGGAACTGGACTCATTAACGTCCGTCGTTAAACGTTAGGTCTTCTTCACCTTCAGTTTGAGTCCAAACCGCTCCAAGCGATCACTCCAAGCTTGCAGCTCTCTCTCGAGTTCATCTTTCATCTTCGCTAGCGAACATCACGTCATCGGCATAAAGCAACGTCCAGGGGACGGGCTTCTGAAGATCTCGTGTGATGGCATCCATGACAACAGCAAGTGGGGAAAGCGCCGAACCCTGGTGTACCTCGACAGAGATGGGGAACACCATCGAGGTTCCAGCTGCAGCTTGAACTCGACTCTTTGGACAAGAGTAGAGAATTCGCACCCACTCTATGAGCTCTTCAGGAACTCCATGTTGACGCAAGGCGTACCATATCACTTCTCGCGGTACGCGGTCAAAGGCCTTCTCCAAGTCGAGAAAGGCGATATGCGCTAACCTCTGTTTCTCGCGATGCTTTTCTATCAGTAGGCGGGCGGCGTGAATGGCATCAACGGTGCCACAGCCAGCCGCGAAGCTGCAGTGATTGCTTGAGAGCTGGACGGTGTCCCGAATTCGTCCATCGACAATTCGCTCAAAGATCTTCAGATCAGAAGATCCTGTGCGAAAGCAAGCGAATCGGACGGTAATTGGAGCAGTCAGCAGGGCTGCCCTTCTTCTTCCATATCGGAATCGTCGTACTCTGGCCCCAACACTCAGGCACTTTGTTCTCCGTTACAACCTGATTAAAGAACTTCGCCAAACACTCAGCCGGGTACCAAAATTTTGACTTCCATAGGTCAGCCGCCACGTCTTCGGGCCCAGTCGCTTTGCCTGGCCTCATCTTCTTCAAAGCCGCTTCAATCTTCTTCCCGGTGATCTTCTGAACGGTGTCGTGGGTTGGAGCCGTTGCAAGGATGACTGGATAAGGAAATTCTACCGTAGAGCTTTCCTCAAAGTAATCGCGCCATCGCTTCAATGCCTTCTTGCGATCCATGAGAAGATGGCCGTTCTCATCACTGACGCCGAAAAACTTCTCAATATCCTGGGTCTGCCGATGGCGATTCTTAGCAAGCCGGTACAGATACCGCTCACCATCGCGTGACTCGAGCTTCTCATTGACATCTCCATAATGAGTGGCTTTTTCAACAGCCACGGCAAACTTTGCAGCTCTCCTCGCTTCTTGGTACCTTCGCCAGTTATCGGCTGTCTTTTCGCCGAGAAACACATGATAAAGCAACTTCTTCTCTCGAACCTTTGCTTTCAGGTCGTTGGTCCACAGCCATGTCTGTTTGTCGACCTTCCGTCGCCCAGGCTTCGCACTGCCGAGTTCCGACTGCACAGCTTGACGAATCGCCTCGGTCCCCTTCTTCCAAGATTCATCGAAAGTCGTGACTGTCGGTAACCGCACGCGAGAAATCACAGCTGCTTCCTTCTCTCTCATTCGTCACCACTTGATTCTTGGTGCACCGCATCGCTCGACCTGCTGCAGCCTCGGAGGAGCGATTTTCAAGGTGCAGATCAGCGGTTGTGCTGTGGGTCGACCGTCTCATACGGCACGATCTTCGCGTCTGTGACAAGACGCCGGTCGCGATCTCTCAGAAGGACAAAGTCTATCTGAGTCTTGGTACTCCTACTGTGGTATGAGATAAGATGCGAATCGCGTTTTCGGAAGACGGTGTTGAAGCTATGCGAATTCGCATTCTCAAGAGTACGCTTACCATCGGTGTTACGAGACCTGTATCCGAAACCACCATGACAGCTGTACCCGTCTTTCGTAGCACCTACGTGCTCATTAAGGTCACTAGCGACTATGATGATACCTTTCGACGGCACCTCTGCTGTCTTCTCATCAAACAGGTTCCAAAACTCATCCTTGGCTTGATCGGAGCAGCCACCCTGCGGAGCATACGCAGAGAAGAGGTGATAGAGTCACTCCTTAGCGGCGACAACGATGTTCATCAATCGATCGTCAAAGCGCTCGACGCTTACAATCGAGTCACGAAATCGTTCGGAGACGACTATTCCGACACCACTGGTGGTCCTGGGACTTCCATATAGGACGGCCTTAAAGCCACGTCCTATGTTCCTTGAGTTGCGGCATGGCCACCTCGTATCCTGCACCTCACAGAAATCAACTCTTCTACGCTCCAGTGCTTCAACCAACTCGCACGAGCGGCCCGTCAACGTACCCACATTCAGCGTTGCCACGCGGGTCCTGCTTACGTTACGGGACTTTAGTACTAGCTCAGTTGCTCCCTCCCCCCCCCCCCCGACGCCGTCCTCGCATCAGGGAACCTCGAATATTTTCCACACTCGCCGGGTTCTGCGAGTGCGCGTCGGCATAGTGCATAGTCGCTGCATAGTGGCTAGTGACCTTAGTGGGCACGTAGGTGCTACGAAAGACGGGTACAGCTGTCATGGTGGTTTCGGATACGGGTCTCGTAACGCCGGTGGTGAGCGTATTCTTGAGTACGCGGAATCGCATAGCCTCAACATTGTGAACACCATTTTCCGAAAACGCGACTCGCACCTCATCTCGCTCTACAGTGGGAGTACCAGGACTAGATTTGACAGATTTTGTCTTTGTGAGAGATCGCGACCGGCGTCTTGTCACAGACGCGAAGATCGTGCCGTATGAGA
The DNA here is from genome assembly GCA_947396885.1 of Heligmosomoides polygyrus polygyrus. Lineage (NCBI taxonomy): Eukaryota > Metazoa > Nematoda > Chromadorea > Rhabditida > Heligmosomidae > Heligmosomoides > Heligmosomoides polygyrus. The sequence goes on along the minus strand of OX377201.1, from coordinate 71,504,610 downwards.
CGGTCGCCCCACAGCACCGACCGCTGATCTGCACCTTGAAGATCGACCCTCCGAGGCTGAAGCAGGTCGAGCGATGCGGTGCACCAAGAATCAAGTGGTGACGAATGAGAGAGAAGGAAGCAGCTATGATTTCTCGCGTGCGGTTACTGACAGTCACGACTTTCGATGAATCTTGGAAGAAGGCGACCGACGCGATTCGTCAAGCTGTGCAGTCGGAACTCGGCAGTGCGAAGCCTGGGCGACGGAAGGTCGACAAACAGACATGGCTTTGGACCAACGACCTGAAAGCAAAGGTTCGAGAGAAGAAGTTGCTTTATCATGTGTTTCTCGGCGAAAAGACAGCCGATAACCGGCGAAGGTACCAAGAAGCGAAGAGAGCTGCAAAGTTTGCCGTGGCTGTTGAAAAGGCCACTCATTATGGAGATGTCAACGAGAAGCTCGAGTCACGCGATGGTGAGCGCTATCTGTACCGACTTGCAAGGTTTCGCCATCGGCAGAGCAGGACATTGAAAAGTTTTTCAGCATAAATGATGAGAATGGCCGTCTTCTTATGGACATTGACATCGCGCCATCGCTTCAATGCCTTCTTACGGAAGAAGGCATTGAAGCGATGGCGCGACTACTTTGAGGAAATCTCTACTGCAGAATTTCCTCATCCTACGAGTCGAACCCACGGCCCCTTCCAAAAGATCACCATGGAGGAGATTGAAGTGGCTTTGAGTAAGATGAGGCCAGGCAAATCGACAGGGCCCGATGACGTGGCAGCTGATTTATGGAAGTCCAAGTGCTAGTACCCTGCTGAGTGGTTGGCGAAGTTCTTTAGTCAGGTTGTGGCGGAGAAGAAAGTGCCTGAGTGCTGGCGCCAAAGTACTACTATTGGAAGAAGAAGGGTAGTTCTGCAGACTGCTTCAATTACCGTTCGAAAGCGTTTCGCTTGCTTTCGCACAGCATGAAGATCTTACTCACTTTGATACTTTGATGTCCTTTTGTCGGCTGGAGGTCTTCTCAGCGGGGAGCACAACTCTTCCAGACCGCTCGATCTCTGGCTGCTTGCATCCAGTGAGGCAGACTCCGCTCTCTGAAAGATCTTGAGAATGAGTCTGCCCATCGCGTTGGCGGTCGTCCCAGTAGTCTCTTATAGTCTCTCGGGAGCAATTCTGTGACATGGAGACTCCATCTATCGTCCTTTCGTCGAAGCAGGTGTCCGGCCCAGCGATATTTGGACTTCTTCATGTACTGCAGCGGGTCTGCTAATTGCGACTTCTCCCGTAGCTCTGAGCTTCGTAGGCCTTCTTGCCATTGCTGACGAAGGCTTGTCCTTAGAAGACATCTCTCCAGTGCACGATGCGTAGTTTGCATCGCTCTGGCGATTGTCTTGTTGTCGGGCCAGGTTTCCGTCGCGTAACACATCGCAGGCAGTACAGAGGCGTTGAATATCGAGGCCCTGAGGCCGGGATCCTTGATCTGATCGGTGACTTCGCGAATCGAACGGAAGGCTGCCATGCTGCGCGTCTCCTGTGGGCGATTTCAGGAGCAAGGTCGTTATCCATGTTCAGCTCTATGCTCAGATAGACGTAGGAGTCGACCTGTTGTAGAGCGACTCCGTTTAACCTTACGAGTTTCGTGTCATACCATTGGTTGACCATAAACTGCGTTTTGGACATATTTACGTCCAATCCAATCTTTATACCTGCCACATTGAGCTCGTGCAGCATTTCCTTGACTTCTGCCGTGCTGGTAGAGATAAGAACAATATCGTCGGCGAAGCGAAGGTTGCTGATCCGTTTACCGTCGACAAGGTAGCCTTTATTGTCCCAGTTCAAGTCTTTCATGGCATCCTGGAGTGCCGCTGTGAATAGCTTGGGAGAAATCGTGTCTCCCTGCCGTACTCCTTTCCCGATAGAAATTTTAAGCTTTTGATCAAACAGCTGGATGGTAGTCGATGTGTTCGAGAAGCATTCGTCGAGAAGTCGGATGTAGGGCGATGGTATACCAGCGTGCACAAGCGCGTTCAAAACGGCGTTGATTTCCACAGAGTCGAACGCTTTCCGATAATCCACGAAGACAAGGACAAGTGGGAGGTGGTATTCGCGGCTCCTTTCGATGAGCTGTGAAACAGTCTGAATATGGTTCATGCAGGAGAAATCCTTGCGAAACCCTGCTTGCTCCACTGGCTGATATTCATCCAAGCAACGTTCCATGCGCTTAAGCAGTATCTTGGTGAAGATCTTGTACACAACGGAGAGAAGACTGATGGGTCGATAGTTGTTGATATTTTCCTGCTGACCTTTTTTGAAGATTAAAACTGTTTTCAACTCCTTTCATGAGTCCGGAATCCTACCAAGTCGAAGGCAGTGGTTGAAGTGCTTGGTAAGAAGTGAGCAGAGGGCACTGCCACCCCACGAAGGAGATCAGTAGAAATGCCGTCCGGTCCGGGAGCAGTGCCCGGCTTCATCCTTCTAACGGCATGAGCAACTTCTGATCCCAGAATGGGAGGTACTTCCTCAGCTGGTGGCATCAAGCATTTCGGGACAGTGATGGAAGAACGGAACAGATCAGTGTAGAATTCTTGAACGATGGCCTCCAGCGCTCTTAGAGACGTTTGCGTTGTTCCATCCTTATCCACAAGGGCTGACATTATTGCCTTCTGATCGCAGAGATCTCGTTTGCAGCGCTGTATGCTTGAACCTTTCCCAGCGGCTTCTAACAGCTTTGATCTTCTGTAGGCTTGAATGGACTCCTTCACTGCAATTCGACAGGCCTTCGAGATGGTGACTTTTTCCAGATGGGAAGCATTAGGATTCAGTTTAACAGCTCTTCTTTGCTCCAAGAGCTTAATCGCATGTGCGTTGAGTCTTGAAGCAGACGGTGATGTGGCTTCGTGAGAGCTGCTAGCACATTTCAACAGTCCTTTGGAGAGAAGGTCGTAGTCTTCCGATAGATCTTCAAGAAGATTTCAATCATACGACTTTATTGCATATTCCAACTCCTCAGACTTGAATGTGGGGATCCTCAACGGTGCCGGTTCATAGTGTCACGCTTGAACATCCTCTTTTTGAGAGTCAGCTTCGCTCGATCTCCGAACGTGTTTCTCCACTTGGGCTTTCCCAGGTCTATCGTCGGTTTGAAGGCTTCTTGAACATAGAATTTCCATGGTAGAGACGGCACGCGGATAGGAAGTCTATCAGGCGCTCTCCGTTTTCGTTCCTTGAGGAAGTTCCATGTGGTCCTAACCTCCATTCGTCGTGATCATTCGTACCGACGATAGCGTTAAAGTCACCAACGACAACTTTGTGGTAGCTCTTCTCGTCGTTGACAGTCCTTTCGAACAGCTTGTAGAATTCCTCCTTTCCTTCATCTGCGGCCGCAGATGTTGGAGCATATCCATTTTTGATGGAGATGGTTCCTTGATCTTTGGTTTCCAGACGAAGAACAGCTACTCGCGGACTGATGATCTTGTAATAGCCTACTAGGTGGTGCGCTGTCGAATTGACGAGAAATCCAACTCCGCCAATGTTCTTTCTGTCCACCTTTGCTCCGATAATGAGAAGCTCGTTGTGGTCGGTATGGTTTCCGTTCTGCCTTTCGTTTCCTGTAGGGCGATAACTTTACTTTATGGCATGTTGAGAAGCATCTTTGATAATGATTCTGCTACACTGCTGAAGCTGTACAAAGCATATGTGCTACCTATACTTGAATATGGATCACAAATCTGGAGTCCTCAAACAAGAAAGCTTTAAAACAAAGTTGAAAAAGTACAACAGACGTTTACTCGAATACTGGTTCGCAGATGCATACCAGATCTACAATGTTTAAATTACGAAAGTAGATTGAAATTTTTGAAACTAAAATCTCTTAGATACAGACGTATCTATAATGATTTGGTCTTCTGTTTCAAGTTACAAAAAGGTGATTTAACCTTGAGAGCTAGTAAATATTGGACATTTAGGCCATGTAGAAATCGGACTAGTATATTATCACTGCAGTTTAAAAACCCTGGTAACAAATTTCTTCGTTGCAATGCCAATTTTGTGCTCTCTCGCGTTGCAGTTTGGTTGCAGAAACTACCTGATCATGTTTTAGAAGCACCTACCGTTGCCATTTTCAAGAGTAGGTTAAAAAAGATTGATCTTTTGAGTATTTTTGAATTGCAGAGCTGACTGTTGTATCGTGGCGTTAACAAGGCATCTGAGTGTAGCTTCATAAATGGAGTGTATGTCGTCTTGTGGAAACTCTTCTGCGCCACGGAAAACACTATGGTTGCCGAGCGATTCGTACCCAAAAATGGATGTCTTGTTTTCTTTTCTTCCTCATATTGTTCAATGAGTCATTAGGCCTGCGTTGGATATTTTTTACTGAGTATTAGGGGCTGTTCAGAATTAGGGTCGTTCAAGAGTTGATGTTTTTCTTGCGTTTTCCTTCTTCTCACATGTCTTACAGTGTCATTATGCCTGCTTAAACTTCTTTTTTATCTCCTTCCTTTTCTGATTCTGTTGCGGCTGCCAGAGTTTAGGTACAGAGGAGCCTATTAAGACCCAGATGCTTCTACTCTTAGTCACATATTTTTTTATACTGTTTCATATACAGATATAAGCTATAGGTTGCTACATTTAGATATGCTTTATTGCAAGTTGGTTAGGCTAACTCAGTTCCTATGGAAGCAGCTTCGAATGGAAGCGTAATGAAGGCCTGGGTATGACCGGAATTAAGACCGGACTCCCAGGTGCTTCCTTCTTATAAGCTGCTCGAAAGTGATTTCCACATTCAATCGGAATCATGCCATAGCTATACTGGTTGCCTAACCAACCTCTGCACCGTTATACCAGAACAAAAATAATTATAAAACAATTACGTAAACTTTGAGTAATTCAATTACTTATTACTATATTCTCACGCTGCGACTACTCATTGGTTCAGGCTCCTTGTACTTGAGCTTTTGAATGGCCGGAAAACACTGAAAAAATTGCAGAATGCAGCGTATAGTGATACTACGTTTCTCATTGTTGTTCCGCGTTAGATTGTTGCAGTTGTAAAAGATTACTTGTTCGTTATCTCCTCGTTTGAGCGTACTTAAGGTGCAGTTATAAATAAATAAATAAATAAATAAATAAATAACGTCGTATTTGATGTTGCGGCTTCTGCAAAGCAGTGTCCGAAGATCCTGCTCATATGCGATCGAACGACAGTTATAAGTGCAGACGAATAGGCAGTTTCCGTGGCGTGGTGGGAGGGAGTTTCCAGTAGTCCGATTCCAATGACGTCCTCATAATTTAACTCCGAGATTAGATGGTCCCTCGACGGAGGTGGATGCAACCGACGTCGTAGAAGTCCACCTCCGGCGCGCGGAGGACTGGGGCACGGGTTTAGTTGTTTGAGCCATGGCGGTCGTCTGGTTACTCACATGTTCCTGGCCAAGGATACAGGAGAGCCGCCCATACACGACAAAGCGTCGCCTACTGCGTGACCGCTTGTGCCGTTAGCCAACACAAAGTGATGTTCAGCCCTTCACCGCGATGAGGTGGCACATGAAGGGGGCATGAAGATCTTTGAGCGAATTGTCGATAGACGAATTCGGGACATCGTCGAGCTTTCCAGCAATCAGTGCGGCTTCGTGGCTGGCTGTGGCACCGTTGATGCCATTCACGCCGCCCGCCTACTGATAGAAAAGCATCGCGAGAAACAGAGGTTAGCGCATATCCCCTTTCTCGACTTGGAGAAGGCCTTTGACCGCGTACCGCGAGAAGTGATATGGTACGCCTTGCGTCAACATGGAGTTCCTGAAGAGCTCATAGAGTGGGTGCGAATTCTCCACTCTTGTCCAAAGAGTCGAGTTCAAGCAGCAGCTGAAGCTCGATGGAGTTTCCCATTTCTGTTGGGGTACACCGGGTTCTGCGCTCTCCCCACTCCTCTTTGTCATGGATGTCATCACACGAGATCTTCAGAAGCCCGTCCCTTGGACGTTGCTTTATGCCGACGACGTGATGCTCGCTAGCGAAGATAAAGCTGAACTCGAGCGAGAGATGCAAGCTTGGTGTGATCGCATGGAGCGGTTTGGACTCAAACTGAAGGTGAAGAAGACCTAATGTTTAACGACGGACGTTAATAAGCCCAGTTCCATCAAGATTAACGGCATCGAGCTTCCACGCACTGCGGTCTTTAAGTACCTGGGATCAGCAGTCGCGTCTGACGGCAAACTGATGGTCGAAGTGAATTCCCGCGTGAGTGCAGCTCGGTCACGCGGGAATTCACTTCGACCATCAGTTGGCGCTCTTTGACTGGCGCGCTCTGCAACAGGAAGATACCAGAGCCCCTGATGTCGAAGATCTACAGAGCAGTCGTCCGGCCGGTAGCTATGTACGGCGCTGAGTGTTGGCCAGCGACCAAGGAAGTTGAAACATGCCTCAGCGTCATGGAGACGAAGATGCTGCGCTGGACGGCAGAAGTCACGCGCCTGGACCGCATCTGAAACGATGCCATTCGGTAGAAGTTCAGTGTAGCGCCGAGAGCTGACAAGGTGCGCAAAGCTCGCTTGCGATGGTACGGCCACATTCTGCGTGGAAAGGAAGACAGCGTCTGTAAGATAAGCCTCAACTTCGAGGTAATAGGAAGGCGGCATAGAGGGCGCCCGAAGCAGCGCTGGTCTGACACGTTGCATATGGACGTGAAAGTAGCTGGTGTCCACCCTGATCTAGCGCAGGATCAGGAAAGGTGGCGTCATGACACCAGAATAACGGACTCCGCCGCGAAGCGGGACAGACGCTGAAGAAGAAGAAGAAGAAGAAGAAGAAGAAGAAGAAGAAGAAGAAGAAGAAGAAGAAGAAGAAGAAGAAGAAGAAGAAGAAGAAGAAGAAGAAGAAGAAGAAGAAGAAGAAGAAGTTAGATGTTAGATGTGTAAAGCTGTAGTGTGCATGCACAGAAAAACCACTGTAGTAGTTTAACAATCTTAAGTATTCTTGGATAGTATCCATGGTGGGAAATGTCAACGTTTCTGCTTTCCACAGAGCACAAGGTAGTGAATGGAAATAAGAAGGAAGGCATTTTGAATCAGGTGCAACCATTTTGACTACAGCGACCAGCCTCTAGGGACCTTTTTGGAACCTCTTTTTACACGACTGGAATAGGGTGTGCTTACATCCCACGATCACACAGCGTTCTAACAGCGTTCCAGCGCGGACAGGCTCTTCGGTCGTTGACCGCGAGTTACCACACACAGTTGCAACACGCGCTCGTAGTTCCACATAGAAGTGCCAGGTGAGCGGTAGTCTACTGTACAAACATCCGCGAATGGTAGTCTGAATACGTCAACTGTCAGAGACGTCTGCAGTTCCGCTGGTCATTCCGACAGAGCAGCGACTCCTTTACCGTCAACAATCCCACACTCACTCCGAAGCTGCCCGCTTCTCCCCTTCTCTCGCACCTTCTCCTTGCAATCCGTGAGTGATGGATGCTGCGCAACTGCTACTGCTGCTGATTCTTGTCTTTGCTGTGGTACAGTCGGTCATGGTGGAGGGATTCAACCTTAACTTTGTGACACTCGAACCGTCTCCCAAACCGCCATTCCTCGCGAACGCTACCAGTGAGGCCATCAAACAATTTATGGCCATTCTGCGACTTCCTGGAATAGCGCGAGCCAGAAAGGTAGGAGTTTACCTGATTATTTGTTTTCAATATACTGTTCACAATCGTCAAGAATTACGCAGCACACAGGTTGAAGAAATCTGTGGTGAAGAAAAAACTAATGGCAAGGTGATTTCCAGGTGAAAACAAATTTTATCACCATTCAAGACGATGCAGCAAATCAAGAGATTTGGGCAAAAGATATGGTATACGTGATTGATCGTTCATCGGCCAATGAACGCTGCAAATCGCTGGAGAGAACAGAAGAGTTGAACCAATTACCTGTGTGACAGTGGATAAACCATCAGCATTCCAAGTTCCATTGTGTAAGGAATAGGGCAATAGATAATGGTCTGGGTTGCTCAATCCTTGCAGAGATTCATCACGTATTCTAGCTTCGAGCATCACGAAGGAAATTTGATGACGTGTTTGCCCTGTACAGCGACTTGCGGTACGTCGATCTCGGCATACCACATTTCCAGGACATGTCTCGTACAAATCGCTGACAGCGGACTGTTCAACGTTTCTTTGTAATTAGCGAAACGATATCCTCCCTATTCCACTGCTATAGGAAAATTTCATTCCGCTCAATGGGAACAAACCAGTAAGCTCTAAAATGATTAGGATATTCTTAAGCTGAAACATCTAATGCAGTATTTTCCTTAAAGCTTTGCGCTGTCAAAACCATGTAAACAGACATAGCTACATAACTCTAGCGGGAAATGAGTTTTGCAACTATTAGGTAAATACGGAACCTTTAAAATGCAACATTTTCGCTTATATTCTTAAGCGGAAATGTTACAAACCACCTATTTACGCAAGTTGCAAGAAATTAGTGCTCAACTGAACGCGGAAATATTCCATCATTATTCTGAAGAAAAAAAAACTGTTGCGAAAAGTCATCGAGCTGGATGAAATGGAGTATCAATGACAATTCGTTAGTTGGAACTCCAAGCAGCTTTTTTCGATTATTTCTACAAAATCCGGACTCCTGAACTAAGTGGACGCTGAGAGCCGTTTAAGTTTTCTCGTTAATACTGCGCCAACAGGAGATTTTTAGTGTGGATCTTTATTCGGCCGTACGTTTTGAGAAAGCCGTTGTCTTCACGGGCACATAGAGTCTAGCTGCTCCTACTGAGGGCGATTCGAAGTGGTGCACCTATGCGCCTCTGAAGGCGACAATTATGTCGAAACGTAAGACAAAATAAGCATCTTCTTTAAAAACCTGTTGGCACAGCATTAGCAAGAAAACAACATCTAACCATGCCGAGCTTTCAGGAAGGGCGAAGTCGTGGAAGATTTCGCACCACGATAACCTCCTAGGCTCTTCGAGATTAAAGCACTACAGCACTACAGGGCCTTCCCTGATTAGAGGCGAACTTTAGTGTTTAGGCAACGACTCTGCTATGCTCCACTTATCCTCAGAGAAACATCGTCGCGACATTCGCAAAATATTTAAGCAGTAGAGCTGTTACAACATGTCGAGAAGATAGTCTATGCAATCAGCAGCTTCGACAGACCGCAACAAGGTAGCGCCATAGAGAGCTTAGAGACTCTAACTGTAGGGATTTTTTCCCATGGAAATTTGATAGTGATGAAAGAATTGAGAAGAGGTAGTACAGCCTCTATCAATCCCGTGATAAAGAAAACAAACTAGAAGAAATATCAAGAGCTACTGAAGGACCCTCGTTCTGACGTATCGTCGTACGATGAGACTCACAAGGGAATCCCATAACTCTCCTCAAAGATTCTCAACGATGCCTACATGGTGTTGCAGGGAGCGAGTCTTGGAGCACAGAAGTGTTCTTCGTTATTGCTATGTGCAACTGGGTGGTCCGAAAATGGCGAAAAACTGTCGCAAGTCAATCCCCTGTGATAGCTCGGATGCCGTCCACAAGCATTGCCGAGTTGGAGAGTGGGTAGTGTTGCGACTCGTGAGCGTAGGTCAGTGGTTCGGATTCAGACCTATCCAAATCGCTTCGGCTGATTTGCATCTTCTGCTGCTGTCACGAAATCATGCAGTTTTTTCGTTTTCACACCATTGTGAACCATTCTCTCTTGCCCACTCCATGCATTAGTATATGTTACTGGGAGGTGTGATTGCGCAAAAACTGCGACCAACGTTGTATATCCTAGGAAATTTTATGGTCGGCTTCAATAGGTCCATTTCATTGCGGTTCCAAGTCTCCGAGAGTTCCCTATAAAAAATTAGGAGCCAGAGCTCGACCAATCTGGAACAAGGAAGTTAGTTTAGCGAAAGCATGTAATAGTTTGTCCGGTTGTTTCTAAAAGAAATTGAGGGTTTACAGAAAGAATAATTGACGTACGACACAATAAGATAAAATGGTGATTTCACATTCTGATGAAAAATACGCCCACCTTTATCCCGGCTGACAACATACTCATATGACTCGCATCTTAGGAACTCAACTCTAGGTAAAGTCGGTAAAATAGACGATAATGGCCATGGGCCATCATATTCGTGAGATCCGAGGACACCGTGAGCAACCATCAGTAATGCCGACGGAAATGCGAAACCCTTCCTCTGGAAGTTGCTCGAGCGGAAAAAATATGCATGGGTGAAAAGAGAGCAGGAGACGTGGCTCAACTTTTCATACGCAGTAGGATTAATCGCATTATAGAGAAAAGCAGACAGGTGTTATTAAAGCCCCTGCAGCTTAGGAAATTCCAGGAAGTATTTTAGAGTCTTGAAATTCGGAGCAATACATCAGTTTTCGGTTTTTGATATTCTTTTATTATATATTTTCTCATCGGGGTTTGTTACAAATTTCGCACCGTTTTAATCTCTTAAAGAGGTTTCTTATCCAACAAAATTGTCATGTACCCTTGCGCATTCATGAGAGCTGCCTGTGATGCCATCTTACCGAAAGTGTTACACAAGGACGAACAGCAATGCTTCTTGAGGTACACACAACGAAGAACAAATTTTTTCCTTCAGAAGGGAAGGCTCTGTTTGAAGTTTACGATATAGACATCTATAAAAATACCACAGCATAACAGGTCAACGATGGGCAAAGGACGTCTTGTTCCAAACGTGTTGAAATTGTTGTCGAAATTTGAACCGATTACAGGCCAACGAATTGGACGTTATGGTCGGGACTCTGCGATCTGAAGTGCAGCTCTCCTACCAGGACTACAAAGCCGAGGCCCTCCTCCTGAAGCTCACACATGACGAGCGTCTGCAGGAAATCGTAGAGAAAGTTTGTAATTTCCTCAAATAATCAATGTGATCTTCAAATCTAAGCTGGAGGATTACTCAAACTGATAGGAGTCGATTTTGACCGACGTTCATGAAAAATGTTAGGTCGCACCGTTTCTGACCTTTTAATGATTCGCCCTTCGTCATTCGACACGTTTCTGACCTTTTAATGATTCGCTTCCTTGCTTAAGGTTTTTACTCTACGACTTGCAGTAGCAGTGGGTACTAGTGCAAATCGACAAAAACATATACTTTTAATTTATACAAAATGTTCAAATTGTCTTCAAAATTAAAGAGTTCTACTCACTTTTAGGGGGAGCGAAAAACCCGGACATTTTTTCTTGAACCTCGGACACTAAGGGAATCGAATAAAAATTTTGATGCTGAAAGGTCGAAAGAAATTTCCTAAAAAATGAGTGAAGTGTCAATATGAGGCAATTTGAAGGTGTGACGGCAAAACTTTCAAGTGACGGGAAGTTTGTTCGGAATAAACGATCGCTAAGAAGGAGGATAAGGAAGAAAGGGAGCCCACGCGATTTTTTCGCAATTTATCACAACATTTTATGTAGACATCAAATATTATTCTGCTGAGCACATATCTTCAGGAAAGAGTGAAAGAATTCAATTCATATTATATTATTCTTTTATAACTGAATTGATTTATTTTGTACTTTGGGACCAGGCGCCTCAACAAATCGAGTGCCACCGGCAACTTCGGCTTCCCTGCTATAGCGAAAAATAACGGTGTTTTCCCAAAAATTAGTAGTGCAAAGAAGGACATAGAGGCAACAGCACGAAGCGATTTGGAGAAAATTGGAGGGAACTGGTCCCCTCGAACTATCGAGAAGTAGGTCACTATGTATCGAACGACCATTTTTAGAATTTGATTGGCTTAGGCAGCAGCGTCAACTATTGCTGCAGGCAGCAGCGTCAACTACGTCGTTGAATTCTCCCGAACAAGGTTATTAGGATGTCGAGCTTGAAGGTTCAAATTAGCGTTTGATTGTGCGTCATCTACAAGGAAGTGGACTAATCTACAGCGTTATTTTTGGAAATCCAAGAAAGCTACCAAATAGGAACACTTCCAAACCTTTTACAGTTGGATGTCAAAGATTCCGACAAATCATGAGCATTAACTTGCCAGACGGTCAAACATGAGAAATTGTTGTCAGCACATTTCGTTTGGAGGGAAATTGCGATTTTATTGCGTCTTACCTTAAATCAAATGATTAAATTTGAAAAAAATACTGAGTCACGATTAGTCAAATAGAAAAATTGAAAACGGCAGAAACCTTCGACCCAACTATTATTCATATCTTCTGATATGGTCACAGTAAAAAAACGACAATATGGTGGGACATAGAATAGCTAAGCCAACAACGTCACGAGTGGAATTCTGGAAAAGCTTGCGCTGCTTGGACTTAAAGTATGCAGCATTGCTATCTATTATATAAGAAGCGATACAAACTTATATTCCCTATGCATGCAGTTGTCTGCAGACGCTGATCAAAATTGATAAAGCTACTAGGTTAAACTACAACTGTACAACTGTATGTAATATGTTGGTGGAAAGGTCTTGCACCAAAAATTTTGAAATTTTTCAAGATTTAGCAGAAACTTCCAAGTTGGTGTTTGTGCCACCTAGTTGTGGCACAAACATTTCAGAATATTTCGCATACGTGGCAATTTGCTTCTGAGGGCATATAAATACTACGATTGCAGTGAAGGCTGACTGACTCCGAGACGCGAACAGGGCTTCGCGACTGACTAGCGCTCAGTATCTCCCTGTTCGTTTTTGTAACGAGGACTTTCTCGAGAGTGTCGTCACAGGAGACGAATCGTGGGCCTTCCTTGTTAACCATACTCGGAAGGCCCAGTGGCCCCCTCAAGGAGAACCACAATCTCAAGGCGGCCATCCTTCAGAGGAAGGTAATGCTGTGTTGTTGATGGGATTCTCGAGGAATGCTCTATCATGAGCTTCTTGATGACGGCACCGCAGTAACAGCGAACATCAACGCTACACAGGTGCAGACGCTGAGCGAGGAAATGTCGCGCAAACGGCGGGGGCGGAGGTATGTTTACTTCCTTCACGACAATGCTCGCCCCCCCCCTGCCTTGCAAGGTTGTCTCGCCAGGAGTTGCAGGAGCTTAGATGGGCGGTGATGCCCCACTCGCCGTATTCGCCATATTGCGCCATCGGACTAACACCTCTTTCGAACACTCAAACAGCATCTAAGGAATAGGTGCTTCATCGACCGAACCGAACTGGAATCCGAGGTGGAGCACTTCTTCGTGTCACAGCTGACTTCATTGCGGAAGAAAGGATTTCGTGATCTCCCCATCAGATGGCAGAATGTTGAAGATGTAAGCGGTAGTTACTTTGTAGATTGATATCGCTCACAAAAGAAGCAATAAAATTTTGAAAAAGAGTTACCCTTTGGTGCAATACTTTCTCACCAACCCTGTGTTGCGCTAAGCTGTTGTGGCAAGCCGTATTAGATGAGATGGAAATATTCCAGAAGCACTACTCTGTGATTTAGGCGGACTACTGCGCATGTGTAGTGGTGAAATGAAATGGACAACTAGGAAGCTGCTTCTAAAAACGAAATATGCCAGATGAACACACGTTTTTAGACTCACTATGCAATGGTCCACCTCGATGCTCTGAGAGCCAGTAAGACGCTGAGAGTGAATGAGCGCAAGAAGCGGTTGGAAATGATGTTTGCCGAGTTCTCAGATTTCATGGTAAGGGTAAGTTATGGGTTTAATGAATTGCAAAAAAGAATGGTGTAGTAAATATGAAGGACATCAGGGTGCTTGTGCAGGTTTCGCACAAATAGGCAATTGGTTCTTCAAGAACAGCTCTAGATGGCTTCATAACCCGGCTCTCCATAACACGGACCGCAGGAATTCATCCTTACTTGTTCTAAAACTGCTCTTGTTATTGTCTGAGAGCACCACAACTGGCTTGTGAATGTAGAAAAATTTGTTGTCGCACGGAATCATCGGGTTTGACTCATCTTACTTAGTGCCAAACAACTGGGAAGCAGCATTCCACAGGGGTATACCGCAGAAGAAGTTTGGCCTGTTGTGCCATGATTTCCTTTTGCGTTCTTGCTACCACAGCTGAGAGTTGGCGTTAAGTTTTTTAAAGCTAAAGTGTCTGGCTGCTTTTGCTGTTCTTGGAGCGAAAGGAAAAAGGGAAGCCGTACCCCACCCCCTACTTTCCAAGATCTCGAGGAGTAGTGCATCACGCCATTCGAAAAGAGTAAGGCTTATTAGCTCAAGACGGCTTCGTTTGAAATCACTTTCAATTATAATTTTTCAGAGATTGACGGCTAGAAAAACCAGAGATTCTATGCATTTACATATAAAAGAGCAACTGTGGCAATTATTGTGAAAAGTGACACAGCTAAAAGTGAGTGCACACGCAGGATACCGGAGTTCATTCTTGGTTCCATTTCCTTCCACAGGCAATATTTCTACTCGCATTTTTAGCAGAACCTAACCTTCCTTATACGATGTTATGCGCTCTATATCTATATTTTTAGGTATTTCTAAGGTTTTAAGTGGCATTTTTCAAGGTGCAAGCAGTGACGGTCGAAGTTGCGGACGTAATTGACAATGTCATGCAACAGGTGCTGAGAGCTCTGCTGTTCACGGAAAGGATGACGCAAAGATGAATTCGATACGACATTAAACTGAACACAGAGAGTCTGCTGCCAATAATGCGTCTGCTCTGTACAATTGGCAGTCATTTTCATTATCAGTGTCCATTCAATAAAACGATCCGATTCGACTGTGAAAGCCTCAAACGCTACTCTCTCGGTGACTCACTTGAAGCCTTTATCGTAACGCGAGGCTCATTTTATATCGCAGCTAACGACTAAGCAATTTTCGTGAGGTTCAGCGACGAGCCCCGCTTTGGTTTTCGGAACTCTTTTATCGTTTTTAAATTCTATTCCACACAAAGTGGTAAGTAGGTAGGGGCAATATGACATTGACCTGACCTGACCAACCTGCAAACCCTAATGAAAACAAAGAGCTTTAAGTACTGCTAGAACAACCTGCGAACTTCAGGAAAGCATCAAACGCGATATTTTGAAAACCACATAGGTCATGATGTATTTCACTAGAACAACATACTTGAAAAAAATCAGGCCCGGATCCCGAACCATATGTTCATTGTAGAAGTACGATTCTGCCTCATTACAAATGAGCCGCAAACACATGCAGGTATCAAGAACCCTAGAACATCGCTGCGCAGAATGAATGAATTCCTACAAAGGAATTGATGTTACAAGCAAAACCCTTTGCTCAACAGATCTTAAACCAAGGGCTAGGAAGTTTATTTAGACGGCCCTCCCGCTATAACAATTCGAAGGGACCGGGTAAAACATGCGTCATAACGGCAGCCGCGTCCTAGCAGGAGCTGACATTTTTTACAGTTTGTACGCACACCTTATCTAAAACGACATAGAACGATTGCGCAGCATTGTAAAAAGTACGACCACGAAGACAACAGAACAGTTCGATTACTTATAGTGCCCCTCTCTTAATATACACAAAAAGAGATCAAGAAGGATCACATGCAAAAGGTTTGCACAAACCGGGAGTTGAACCTGTGTCTGTACCGTGGGAGGGTACAATGATACTGCTACACCATTGGTGCTCTGGATAGACGCCGAGCTCGGCTTCGGCTTCTATCCAGCCCGGCTTCGGCTTCTCTCGGCAGAACGTCGTTCTGCGGAAACGCTTCGCATCGCCGGCGATGGGCAAACGCCAACCGTTCGGTCCATCAGCCTTCAGTCCTTCATCGTCGCCTTGCTACCGTCTGCGAACGCAAAACATTTCCACCAGCCGGGAGTTGAACCCGGGTCTGTACCGCGGGAGGGTACAATGATACCGCTACACCATTGGTGCTCTCGATAGACGCCGAGCTCGGCTTCGGCTTCTCTCGGCAGAACGTCGTTCTGCGGAAACGCTTCGCATCGCCGGCGACGATCAAACGCCAACCGTTCGGTCCATCAGCCTTCAGTCCTTCATCGTCGCCTCGCTACCGTCTGCGAACGCAAAACATTTGCACCAACCGGGAGTTGAACCCGGGTCTGTACCGTGGGAGGGTACAATGATACCGCTACACCATTGGTGCTCTCGATAGACGCCGAGCTCGGCTTCGGCTTCTCTCGGCAGAACGTCGTTCTGCGGAAACGCTTCGCATCGCCGGCGACGATCAAACGCCAACCGTTCGGTCCATCAGCCTTCAGTCCTTCATCGTCGCCTCGCTACCGTCTGCGAACGCAAAACATTTGCACCAACCGGGAGTTGAACCCGGGTCTGTACCGTGGGAGGGTACAATGATACCGCTACACCATTGGTGCTCTCGATAGACGCCGAGCTCGGCTTCGGCTTCTCTCGGCAGAACGTCGTTCTGCGGAAACGCTTCGCATCGCCGGCGACGGGCAAACGCCAACCGTTCGGTCCATCAGCCTTCAGTCCTTCATCGTCGCCTCGCTACCGTCTGCGAACGCAAAACATTTGCACCAACCGGGAGTTGAACCCGGGTCTGTACCGTGGGAGGGTACAATGATACCGCTACACCATTGGTGCTCTCGGTAGTCGCCGAGCTCGGCTTCGGCTTCTATCCAGCCCGGCTTCGGCTTCTCTCGGCAGAACGTCGTTCTGCGGAAACGCTTCGCATCGCCGGCAACGGGCAAACGCCAACCGTTCGGTCCATCAGCCTTCAGTCCTTCATCGTCGCCTCGATACCGTCTACGAACGCAAAACATTTGCACCAACCGGGAGTTGAACCCGGGTCTGTACCGTGGGAGGGTACAATGATACCGCTACACCATTGGTGCTCTCGATAGACGCCGAGCTCGGCTTCGGCTTCTCTCGGCAGAACGTCGTTCTGCGGAAACGCTTCGCATCGCCGGCGACGGGCAAACGCCAACCGTTCGGTCCATCAGCCTTCAGTCCTTCATCGTCGCCTCGATACCGTCTGCGAACGCAAAACATTTGCACCAACCGGGAGTTGAACCCGGGTCTGTACCGTGGGAGGGTACAATGATACCGCTACACCATTGGTGCTCTCGGTAGTCGCCGAGCTCGGCTTCGGCTTCTATCCAGCCCGGCTTCGGCTTCTCTCGGCAGAACGTCATTCTGCGGAAACGCTTCGCATCGCCGGCGACGGGCAAACGCCAACCGTTCGGTCCATCAGCCTTCAGTCCTTCATCGTCGCCTCGCTACCGTCTGCGAACGCAAAACATTTGCACCAACCGGGAGTTGAACCCGGGTCTGTACCGTGGGAGGGTACAATGATACCGCTACACCATTGGTGCTCTCGGTAGTCGCCGAGCTCGGCTTCGGCTTCTATCCAGCCCGGCTTCGGCTTCTCTCGGCAGAACGTCGTTCTGCGGAAACGCTTCGCATCGCCGGCAACGGGCAAACGCCAACCGTTCGGTCCATCAGCCTTCAGTCCTTCATCGTCGCCTTGCTACCGTCTACGAACGCACAACATTTGCACCAACCGGGAGTTGAACCCGGGTCTGTACCGTGGGAGGGTACAATGATACCGCTACACCATTGGTGCTCTCGATAGACGCCGAGCTCGGCTTCGGCTTCTCTCGGCAGAACGTCGTTCTGCGGAAACGCTTCGCATCGCCGGCGACGGGCAAACGCCAACCGTTCGGTCCATCAGCCTTCAGTCCTTCATCGTCGCCTCGCTACCGTCTGCGAACGCAAAACATTTGCACCAACCGGGAGTTGAACCCGGGTCTGTACCGTGGGAGGGTACAATGATACCGCTACACCATTGGTGCTCTCGGTAGTCGCCGAGCTCGGCTTCGGCTTCTATCCAGCCCGGCTTCGGCTTCTCTCGGCAGAACGTCATTCTGCGGAAACGCTTCGCATCGCCGGCGACGGGCAAACGCCAACCGTTCGGTCCATCAGCCTTCAGTCCTTCATCGTCGCCTCGATACCGTCTGCGAACGCAAAACATTTGCACCAACCGGGAGTTGAACCCGGGTCTGTACCGTGGGAGGGTACAATGATACCGCTACACCATTGGTGCTCTCGGTAGTCGCCGAGCTCGGCTTCGGCTTCTATCCAGCCCGGCTTCGGCTTCTCTCGGCAGAACGTCGTTCTGCGGAAACGCTTCGCATCGCCGGCAACGGGCAAACGCCAACCGTTCGGTCCATCAGCCTTCAGTCCTTCATCGTCGCCTCGCTACCGTCTGCGAACGCAAAACATTTGCACCAACCGGGAGTTGAACCCGGGTCTGTACCGTGGGAGGGTACAATGATACCGCTACACCATTGGTGCTCTCGGTAGTCGCCGAGCTCGGCTTCGGCTTCTCTCGGCAGAACGTCGTTCTGCGGAAACGCTTCGCATCGCCGGCGACGGGCAAACGCCAACCGTTCGGTCCATCAGCCTTCAGTCCTTCATCGTCGCCTCGATACCGTCTGCGAACGCAAAACATTTGCACCAACCGGGAGTTGAACCCGGGTCTGTACCGTGGGAGGGTACAATGATACCGCTACACCATTGGTGCTCTCGGTAGTCGCCGAGCTCGGCTTCGGCTTCTCTCGGCAGAACGTCGTTCTGCGGAAACGCTTCGCATCGCCGGCGACGGGCAAACGCCAACCGTTCGGTTCATCAGCCTTCAGTCCTTCATAGTCGCCTCGATACCGTCTGCGAACGCAAAACATTTGCACCAACCGGGAGTTGAACCCGGGTCTGTACCGTGGGAGGGTACAATGATACCGCTACACCATTGGTGCTCTCGGTAGTCGCCGAGCTCGGCTTCGGCTTCTCTCGGCAGAACGTCGTTCTGCGGAAACGCTTCGCATCGCCGGCGACGGGCAAACGCCAACCGTTCGGTCCATCAGCCTTCAGTCCTTCATCGTCGCCTCGCTACCGTCTGCGAACGCAAAACATTTGCACCAACCGGGAGTTGAACCCGGGTCTGTACCGTGGGAGGGTACAATGATACCGCTACACCATTGGTGCTCTCGATAGACGCCGAGCTCGGCTTCGGCTTCTCTCGGCAGAACGTCGTTCTGCGGAAACGCTTCGCATCGCCGGCGACGGGCAAACGCCAACCGTTCGGTCCATCAGCCTTCAGTCCTTCATCGTCGCCTCGCTACCGTCTGCGAACGCAAAACATTTGCACCAACCGGGAGTTGAACCCGGGTCTGTACCGTGGGAGGGTACAATGATACCGCTACACCATTGGTGCTCTCGGTAGTCGCCGAGCTCGGCTTCGGCTTCTATCCAGCCCGGCTTCGGCTTCTCTCGGCAGAACGTCATTCTGCGGAAACGCTTCGCATCGCCGGCGACGGGCAAACGCCAACCGTTCGGTCCATCAGCCTTCAGTCCTTCATCGTCGCCTCGCTACCGTCTGCGAACGCAAAACATTTGCACCAACCGGGAGTTGAACCCGGGTCTGTACCGTGGGAGGGTACAATGATACCGCTACACCATTGGTGCTCTCGGTAGTCGCCGAGCTCGGCTTCGGCTTCTATCCAGCCCGGCTTCGGCTTCTCTCGGCAGAACGTCGTTCTGCGGAAACGCTTCGCATCGCCGGCAACGGGCAAACGCCAACCGTTCGGTCCATCAGCCTTCAGTCCTTCATCGTCGCCTTGCTACCGTCTACGAACGCACAACATTTGCACCAACCGGGAGTTGAACCCGGGTCTGTACCGTGGGAGGGTACAATGATACCGCTACACCATTGGTGCTCTCGGTAGTCGCCGAGCTCGGCTTCGGCTTCTCTCGGCAGAACGTCGTTCTGCGGAAACGCTTCGCATCGCCGGCGACGGGCAAACGCCAACCGTTCGGTCCATCAGCCTTCAGTCCTTCATCGTCGCCTCGCTACCGTCTGCGAACGCAAAACATTTGCACCAACCGGGAGTTGAACCCGGGTCTGTACCGTGGGAGGGTACAATGATACCGCTACACCATTGGTGCTCTCGGTAGTCGCCGAGCTCGGCTTCGGCTTCTCTCGGCAGAACGTCGTTCTGCGGAAACGCTTCGCATCGCCGGCGACGGGCAAACGCCAACCGTTCGGTCCATCAGCCTTCAGTCCTTCATCGTCGCCTCGCTACCGTCTGCGAACGCAAAACATTTGCACCAACCGGGAGTTGAACCCGGGTCTGTACCGTGGGAGGGTACAATGATACCGCTACACCATTGGTGCTCTCGGTAGTCGCCGAGCTCGGCTTCGGCTTCTCTCGGCAGAACGTCGTTCTGCGGAAACGCTTCGCATCGCCGGCGACGGGCAAACGCCAACCGTTCGGTCCATCAGCCTTCAGTCCTTCATCGTCGCCTCGCTACCGTCTGCGAACGCAAAACATTTGCACCAACCGGGAGTTGAACCCGGGTCTGTACCGTGGGAGGGTACAATGATACCGCTACACCATTGGTGCTCTCGGTAGTCGCCGAGCTCGGCTTCGGCTTCTCTCGGCAGAACGTCGTTCTGCGGAAGCGCTTCGCATCGCCGGCGACGGGCAAACGCCAACCGTTCGGTCCATCAGCCTTCAGTCCTTCATCGTCGCCTCGATACCGTCTGCGAACGCAAAACATTTGCACCAACCGGGAGTTGAACCCGGGTCTGTACCGTGGGAGGGTACAATGATACCGCTACACCATTGGTGCTCTCGATAGACGCCGAGCTCGGCTTCGGCTTCTCTCGGCAGAACGTCGTTCTGCGGAAACGCTTCGCATCGCCGGCGACGGGCAAACGCCAACCGTTCGGTCCATCAGCCTTCAGTCCTTCATCGTCGCCTCGCTACCGTCTGCGAACGCAAAACATTTGCACCAACCGGGAGTTGAACCCGGGTCTGTACCGTGGGAGGGTACAATGATACCGCTACACCATTGGTGCTCTCGGTAGTCGCCGAGCTCGGCTTCGGCTTCTATCCAGCCCGGCTTCGGCTTCTCTCGGCAGAACGTCGTTCTGCGGAAACGCTTCGCATCGCCGGCAACGGGCAAACGCCAACCGTTCGGTCCATCAGCCTTCAGTCCTTCATCGTCGCCTTGCTACCGTCTACGAACGCACAACATTTGCACCAACCGGGAGTTGAACCCGGGTCTGTACCGTGGGAGGGTACAATGATACCGCTACACCATTTGTGCTCTCGATAGACGCCGAGCTCGGCTTCGGCTTCTCTCGGCAGAACGTCGTTCTGCGGAAACGCTTCGCATCGCCGGCGACGGGCAAACGCCAACCGTTCGGTCCATCAGCCTTCAGTCCTTCATCGTCGCCTCGATACCGTCTGCGAACGCAAAACATTTGCACCAACCGGGAGTTGAACCCGGGTCTGTACCGTGGGAGGGTACAATGATACCGCTACACCATTGGTGCTCTCGGTAGTCGCCGAGCTCGGCTTCGGCTTCTCTCGGCAGAACGTCGTTCTGCGGAAACGCTTCGCATCGCTGGCGACGGGCAAACGCCAACCGTTCGGTCCATCAGCCTTCAGTCCTTCATCGTCGCCTCGCTACCGTCTGCGAACGCAAAACATTTGCACCAACCGGGAGTTGAACCCGGGTCTGTACCGTGGGAGGGTACAATGATACCGCTACACCATTGGTGCTCTCGGTAGTCGCCGAGCTCGGCTTCGGCTTCTATCCAGCCCGGCTTCGGCTTCTCTCGGCAGAACGTCGTTCTGCGGAAACGCTTCGCATCGCCGGCAACGGGCAAACGCCAACCGTTCGGTCCATCAGCCTTCAGTCCTTCATCGTCGCCTTGCTACCGTCTACGAACGCAAAACATTTGCACCAACCGGGAGTTGAACCCGGGCCTGTACCGTGGGAGGGTACAATGATACCGCTACACCATTGGTGCTCTCGATAGACGCCGAGCTCGGCTTCGGCTTCTCTCGGCAGAACGTCGTTCTGCGGAAACGCTTCGCATCGCCGGCGACGGGCAAACGCCAACCGTTCGGTCCATCAGCCTTCAGTCCTTCACCGTCGCCTCGCTACCGTCTGCGAACGCAAAACATTTGCACCAACCGGGAGTTGAACCCGGGTCTGTACCGTGGGAGGGTACAACGATACCGCTACACCATTGGTGCTCTCGGTAGACGCCGAGCTCGGCTTCGGCTTCTATCCAGCCCGGCTTCGGCTTCTCTCGGCAGAACGTCGTTCTGCGGAAACGCTTCGCATCGCCGGCGACGGGCAAACGCCAACCGTTCGGTCCATCAGCCTTCAGTCCTTCATCGTCGCCTCGCTACCGTCTGCGAACGCAAAACATTTGCACCAACCGGGAGTTGAACCCGGGTCTGTACCGTGGGAGGGTACAATGATACCGCTACACCATTGGTGCTCTCGGTAGACGCCGAGCTCGGTTTCGGCTTCTCTCGGCTGAACGTCACGCCATCCGTTCGGAATTCATCAGCTTTCAGTACTTGATCGGGGACTTGTTACCGTCTGCAAGTGCAAAACCCTTTTGTTTCTCTTTATGGTGACTCTGGATTGGATCGAAAGTGCTATGGTGGCCAACAAAGAAAGGTCCCCATCTCAAGGTGAGCTTTTTCACAGGACGCAATTTTCACAGGATATAGGGCTCTGTGAGCGGAGTCCAGAACCACAGGTAGTTTTGCTGAACGTATTCTTGAAGACCTGAAAAGGAGGTCTGAGAGCATGTGCGCAACTCTCGTCAACTCCTACGACATGGATTCCTTGGCGGCTCAGTTGGTAGGAGGGAACAAACCGGAGGTGTTTTGTGTTCGAGTCCGCACATATTATTTTCCTGTGATTACGCCTTCTCATGCTCACGGGAATCAATTTTATACCATCAATGCTTACAACAAGCCAAGGCTGTCTATTTGCGCCTTCATGTGTGCTAGCTTTCCAGCAGTGCTTATCGGCACCATATCATTTGTCTACAAATAAAAAGTCCTGCCTTGTTTTCCTTATTAGTCAACAGTCAACTTTTCCTTATTATGGTACAAATCTATGAAACAACATAAAACACAAGCGATTGTCAAACCAAACGTATCATACAAAGCCAGTGAGGAACAATCTTCTCCCCGGCAATGAGTGACCTCTTCTTCTTCGTTGAACGCGCAACCCGTGGGTGTAGAGAAAGGTGCTGGGTGAACATCGGCGTACTCACCTGCCACCCACGCGTATGACAGACATAGAAAGCTCCCATTTTCATTACACTACCTCCAACTTGAACCGCCTCTTCATCCTTTCAGTCGATATCTCAATATATGGTGTCCAGGAGGAGTGCTTTCATGGCATCCGCAACCGCGATCTCTCCGTTTGTCGGAGAAATGAAATCCAGTGTGAAGGTAGAATGTAGTCGGCCGACAACACGTTCAGGTTAGAACGATATTTTTAGTACACTTATGTACCGTTAGGGCTGGATCCATAATATTCAACATTAAGGTACGCATATTTTTGCGAGTTACAGTATTATTGGTGATATGGTATGATATGGTGGTGGTGCAGATAGGCATTGTTGGAAAACTAGCACATATGAAGGCGCAAATAGACAGCCTTGGATTGTTGTAAGCATTGATTGTTTAAAATTGACTCCTGTGAGCATGAGAAAGCGTAATAACACCAAACTAATATCTGCAAAAATCTCGGCAGTGCGCGGACTCGAATCGTAGTCGTCGGGGTTGATGGTTGCGCGCACGCTTTCAGACCTCCTTTTCAGGTCTCCAAAAAAGCGTTCAGCAAAAACTAACAGTTCTGGACTTCGCTCACAGGCCCTACACCCAGTCAAAATATAATAGCATCGCAAAACCTCACCTTGGGTTGGGAACCTTTCCTTGTAAGGCTCTTGCTGGACTAGAGCGCAAATGTAATGCTGAGCTCCACTTTTTTGGCCTCTGAATACAACGAAAAGTCAAAGTGTCAGGAAGTGACAATAGAGATCTACTAAAACTTTGAGTGGCAGAAGAGAAGTGTTGCGAACTGTCACCATTGTTGAGAGTATATGATATCCTTCTTCTGTGGATGCAATGCAGTCTGCTTCAGACGTAATGTGCTTCCTGTAAATGTGGCCGTTCTTCAGATGTCCACGCCCAGTTCCCCTGTTCAGGGATCTGGTCGACCTGTCCAACCGTCGCTCCTCTTCGCCCTCGCCACGTCGTCGTAACCGGTTAAGGCTGGCCGAAGCGCCTCTCTGATGCGACTGGCTCGTTCCAGCCTCTGCGGTGCCTTGTTCCGACGCGCGTTGTCGATTCTATGCCTCACTGCAAAGTTGTCTTCCACACAGGCCCATTTATCGTCTCTTCCGCCTTCTGGCGAACGAGCTTCTTACTTCGCTCTGGTCATCAGCACAAAATTATTGATTGCCTTCTTTTCCACTTTGCTGCATAGTTACTATTTATGCTCACCAGATTTAAAAGATGTTTTTGCCTATAACAATCGTGTTCGCCTTATGTTCGTATATAAACGTCGTTGTCAGTGTCGTTGTTTAAATCAATCCAGGCTTTTCACAGCCGTCAACCACTAATTACTCGAGTTTGTGCGTACCTTTCGGCAAAAACTGGGACCTCAATTCTTAGCTTTCGAATAGGTTGGATTGGAGTGGTAGTGTATGAGGCGTAGCAACCTCCGCCTCGCCTGATTTAGTCGACCTATCTCTCTCAATCTGCACTTCTACCACAAATGTATATGGCTGAGTTTGTCCGTAACCGATAATTAGGTATCAATTTGAAGTTACATGTAAACCAGCCGGTTGCGTCTTTAGGGCTTGTCGTGGAGCCTTTTAATGGAAATTCAGTTGAATTTTATTTTTTTAAATAATGGGCTTATTAGATAAGACATTTTCGGTCTAATAACGAATCTGACCTTATGTTAACTATTATGTTAACTAACAAGTTCGAGGCTACTTTAACACCAGCCAAACTGAAATTTATGGAAGGGTCCCGACTTATCGAAAGGAATGGAACACTTGGTTGGCTTAAGTGGAATCCGAACCAAGAACTTCGACAAGCCGACGACAGGCCGAACAACATGGTGGAGGTGGTAAAGAGCCTGTAGCTTTTCCAAACCAATCCTACTAGTGTATATTCCGTGCCCCCTGTCTTGCCAAAAGGATGTCAAAATTCATCTCCCATCTGGATTGAGGACCGTTTTGGTAAACCTAATGTCTTACTTGCTTCACTGCAACGTTTCTTCGTGATTGCACCTATCTCGCATGCGTAAGGGCATTCTGTGTAACACGGCATCAATTCGTGAACCGAGAAAGTGATAGAGTCGGCATTAGGTGCGTTGTGTTTCATATTTAAGTTTCAATGCGGTTTGCACCGCTCGGCTACTCCTTGTTTTAGATCCACTGTGAGCGTTTCCTTTTTTCTAAGCCTGTGATCTCCCAACACATGAGAGTTAGTCAAATGCACACCGTGGGAAACACCTAAGAACCGAAGGAGCTTAATATGACCGCCCTCTGTCTAAAGTGGATTGGTTTTTTTTCGCGGTTTCGTGCCATTCCATAAATTGAGGCCTTGGAGGTAGGCAAGCGGGCGCTGAGCAGCTGGTAGTTTCTCAATGTCTACGGAATCGCCGGTGCCATGCTCTGTCTATTTTTCGCTGCTCATTACTTCGTTTCGAAAAGTCTCATAGGTCGCGCAAGAAACCTCCACCCCATTTTCGAAAAATAGATTCCGTGGCAGAATCGTGCAATGGGCGGCACTTGATAACCGTATCCGTCTGTACTGGAAGTTTACCACATGAACCTTTCCATTAATGACTTTAGGGCCAACGCAGCATTTCCTACACTGGCGTTTCTCTTTGATTAAGCTGAAAACAAAACAGGATTACTGTTTGTATTTTTCCCGTACATTTAGAGCAGCACGACTCTGTCGGCATTGTATTTACAATGTTGTAAATCTTTGTAAAATCATCTAATGTAGCTCTTACAAACGACGGCTTTCGGATTCAAGCGAAATCGAAACGCAGGGGAGGCATAGCGCATAAAACAGTGCCAAATCTGAGACTAAAGTTTGCTAATAAATTCTCTGCATCGCTTTGGTTTTAGAAAACATGCCAAGGAGGAACCGATCTCAAAACGAATTCATTAGCTGCTGTCGATACAGAATAATATTCGCCAATGCACATGGACCTGAAGACTGCAGAAACGCCGTAGATTTCTCAAGAAATTCTTTAGTCCTTTAAAGTGTATTAGTCTTCCAGATTCCAATTTCCGCAATCAGGGACCTCGGAAGTACAGTGGAAATTCTTCCGCCCACTCGATTGACTCCTTCGACTGACTCTCAAAGATAATGCTTTGGTTTGGACTTCTTCAATTACAACCGGGCGACTATTTGAGACTGATTACTTCGTCGCCAGGCGTTTTTTGCAATTACCAACAGAATCATCCTCAATTGCACATGCCCATAAATACCATCCAGCACATCTTGACGGCGTCGTGCGAGCACACCTCTTCAAAACGACGCTGTAGAGTTGTGCAGAAAGGGCAACTAAACCGAATGGCATCTTCGATGACTGTTTTTACACTTCGTCCACACGATCGACTTTGCCTACGTCATATTTTACTCCATTCGTCGATCTCTCATTGTTGACTTTGTGCCTTTTTCAAACTACATATTCCGATTGGAGTTCTGATTCCTTATATGGCTACATGTTATACTGTTCCAGTAGAAGTGACGTTAGATTCATGGAGCTGAACCATGATTAATCTTGCAGCTCGTTATTAGTTGGTAGCAAGTGTGACTTGTGGTGCAACTGAGTGGTCACAGTCAGACCTTTTGTAATGGGTAGAATGCGCTGATGCGAGAACTGAACCTGTTCATTTTGCATGATTCGCTTGCTGTTATTGTTTTCTGTCAAGTTTTGTTTGTTGTGGTTAAGTTTATTCAAATTGTGCAGCTACATAGTTGGTTCTCCATGAAGAAAGGGTCTTCTGCTGTCAGAAGCAGCCGCTTTTTGCGCCACCTTCACACGCTGCTTGAAATGGACATCAACCACCAGTTAAAGGATAAAGGGTAAAGGACGGCGTTACTCAATCCCTTCTGGGATGCGCCAGCGCATTCTACTTCTACGGGATGTCGTGGAGGCGACATGAATGCGTATTTGGCCATACAATGACTTGCGGTGGCCAGCCGATGAACAAGTCAGCGCTTTATCCTTCCCAGACAAGTCTGGTACCAATTCACCGACCCCGGATGGATGGAACACTTGGTTGGCCTGGGCGGGAAATCCGAACCAGGAACCTGGTATCGGGTGCTCGCGACAGTCGCGACTCCTCCGACTGCGCTACGCGCGCCCCTGCGCTCAACCATCAGTTAGGATTACAAAAGAATAGTTTCTGAAGCTAGTAAGTGATGGTTTCTACATTCTTTTGTAGAACATTTCATGTTGTTGGAGGAATCGTGTTCTTTATACGAGATTATTCATCGAACGGAAAAAGTCAATCGTTTTGGGAGGCACTGTTGGAACAACTAGGTGCCATGCCCTATTTGACTGAAAGGGCTTCCTTAACAACACTTTCACCTTATTCCTTGAAAAAGCTTTGGCAGAATAACGCAGATGCCTTAAGGCACTCTCTAAGAGCTCGCCTTTTTCTGGACATTTCGCTGAAAACGTCGTCGAGAGGCTGCAGGGCTCGATGATCGCGGGCGGAGCCGAAGAGGGATTGACACGAAAGCCACAATAGGCGTCAGATCACAGATTATCCCAGCTACGACGTACGGCTCTGTCGGACAGAGGACATCCCTTGAAAGCCAAGTGACCAGATGAGTCTGTACACTATAAATTGAAGATGCTTCACTGACCTTACGATAAGGGAAGTAGGAGAGGGTCATCGGAGGCACACCTACACACGGTAACTTATCGTAACCTGCCTGCCTCAATTTCAAAAATGAGCTTCAAGTGTCCTCATACCCTAGGTCTCTCTATCAAATAAGGTAGCGGTCGTTCTCGATTGTTGTGAAGAGGACGGTTGTTGAGCGCACCTTGAACAAGTTTTAGAGGACGAGTGAAGCTGGCTTTGTGCCATGGAGCAGATTTTGCACCTCAGAAAAGGGAGTGTGTATTTTCTTATCCTAATTTCACTAACTTTTGTGTATTTTAAGGCGCTAAGTGACTCGGAGAGGTCAGCTTATACGATGAGAATACACCAGAACATCAAAACAACCTCACGTTATCACTAGAAGAGACTATCATAAACATTCACTGAACGATAAAACAAACGATAGAGAAGGGGACAAGTGGAAATCTGGAGACGCCTAGCAGTCGTAGGCTGAAAAAGTTGTACAACAGGGAGAAAGTTGGTGTATTGCCGTTTTTCCTGTTTAATTCGCTTTTACCATCCGTCGTTACTGACGGATTGTCACTTCTCAAGTTCCTCATTTTCTCTCATTTCCTTCCTTATTTAACACATGGAGTTTCTTTACCAATACCTGCCTTCACCATTGTTTGTTACTGTATCGGTGTTGCATTTAGCAGGATAGACAATCTGTATCGAATGATCAGCCCTTTGTGGAGTGTTGACAAGATGACCTTGATTTGATCAATCGTTAGGATAACAATTTAAGAGATAAAGCTGTTCGATGAACTATGGTGTATGTTCAGTCGTCGCTATGAGTCCGATGACTTCCATGTGTTTTCAGAAAGGAAAGGTTTTTGGAAAAGTTCTAATTAGGGTTTATTTGGGAAAAAAGCAACAAAAAAAGCAGCTGCTGTCGCACGAAATGAACTCCACGGCAGCTTCGACAGTCCTGTTCCTCCTCATCTCTTCGTGAAATCTCGTCGAAGACGAGCAGCGCAACCGATCACTTTAGCGCAATCGAGCGATCGCGTGGTAGTGCAGCAGCCATTGTTCATTGTTTACATAGGGGGAGCTCTAGCAGATTAGGGGATATATGTATGCTGTTTATGGGCGCGTGGTAGGGCAGTCGGAAAGGCGCCGGCTGTCACGCTCACCTGATTCTAGGTTCCTGGTTCAGACTCCCGCCCAGGCCATCCACGACTTCCACCCCTCCGGGGTCGGTGTATTGTAACAACTTTCCTGGAAAGGGTAAAGCACTGAGTCGTTGACCGCCTGACCACGGCCAGTCATTGTATAGGCCTGATTCGCATTCCACATAATTCCTCCATGAGACACTGTACATATAAATTAATTGCGTGGCACATCTCAAAAGGAATTGATTCATGCAGACTTTACTCTTTCTAACCCTTATACTGTTCATCTTGCAGTGACCGCCTAAGATTGGGTAGAACGTTCTTCTTTTTGATCTTCATCTTCCTCTTATTCCTTTTCCTCTTAATCTTCTTCAGCTTTTGACCAGCCTCGTTGCGGGGCCCGCTTTCAGATGCCAAAATATTTTTTCGCTTGGTTGGAGCTTCCTTGATCGCTTTTAATTAAAAAATCGCAGTTCTACAACTACACAAACGC
The DNA here is from genome assembly GCA_947396885.1 of Heligmosomoides polygyrus polygyrus. Lineage (NCBI taxonomy): Eukaryota > Metazoa > Nematoda > Chromadorea > Rhabditida > Heligmosomidae > Heligmosomoides > Heligmosomoides polygyrus. The sequence goes on along the minus strand of OX377201.1, from coordinate 71,475,394 downwards.
AACCAACTAAATAGATACGCTGCCTTCACCACTAATGAGAGACCAACGACGCAACAGTTTTCTATTTCCTGGCCAGGAATAGCGGCGGCTGCGAGTTGATAATGTGGTCGACTTTAGTTTCGCGTTTCGACCTCTCATTGAATTTCCTGCCACGAAAACGATGACTCAAGGCGCGAAATATGTAGGTGGTGTTCGGAAGAAGCCAACTGGGGACAACAAAGAGTGGGAAGCTCTATCCAAGCTTGGCAATTTGCTGGTGGCTCAGCTTCAGGACTCGAGTTTTGCGACTTAGAAAAGAGCGTCATCGGTCGTGAAGTAAAGTAAAGTTGCTGGCGAATAGCAACGGCCAACTTCTGAAGTTGGGCAGCTGCGGTCACAACTGCGGTCACAACTGAAAGCGCTGCGGTCACAATTGAAAGCAACGAAAAGGGGTGTATTTCCTTAGAGTCCCACCAACAACAGACCAGGACTCACAAGGGAAGGGTCTGAAGCGTATGTCTGAACGGAGGGAGCGAGTTATATAGGGAGGGTCCTCACCCCTCAATTGGCATAAAAATGTGTTTTGTTTTTTGCCAAGTTGTTAAACCCAAGGAGTAAGGGGTCCTTGAAGTCACAACGGAATACGGTGCATCACGAGTTTGGGGGTCTTGTACGGCCGCGATGCCTCTGCCGGCAAGCGGATCGCGCTGCAGTGGAAATGGGGTTGCTTCATGTGAAGGAGGTTGGAGTTTGGTTCTTGTGCGCTGCTGCGTTTTTGAATTTCGATTGATTGGTTGAGATTTGGGGATTCTGACGTCTATACCATTTTTAGACGTTTTCTGTGCATTTTCTAGCTGTACGCTGTGAAGAGCACCTTTCTTGCGACTTGTTGACCAGTGATGACGTTGACCAGTGATGCTCCGCACTAGCCCAGACCTGAAATCGCGATATGTCCTCCTACATGTTATGAGCACGCAGTTGGTGTTAGGTTTTAGAAAACCTTCAGCAAACCTCCGATTTCCTGGTGACAGGCAAAGATCGATGCCAGAGTGTATCGATGCCATTTAGGTTAATTTGCGGGATCCACTGAACTCGTTTCTTATTTTAACCACCTCCGACTGACATCCTGGTCTCTTTTGAAAATCCGAGCAAGATGGCTTTTCCCGTGGTCATTGGTCCACGTATGGAAACAGACTCTGAGGAGCGTGCACCATCTATACGTTGCCCGTATTGCGCCCAGTGCTGCTTTATGCACTTTGTACCTGTGTGTCACGGGTGTTGAGGATTTGCACACCATTATGTTGAATACCACGGCATGCAGCTGGAAAATCAGGAAAAAAAACGTCTGAAAATGTTATGGACTTCAGAATCCCCAAATTTCAACCAGTCAGTAGAAATGCGAAAATGCGGCAGCGCACAAGAACCAAACCCCCGAACTTCCTCGCATCAAACAACCCCACTTCTCCTGCGCTTTGAGCCGCTTGCCGGCAGAGGCCCAAACTCGTGATGCGCCGTATTCCACTGAGACTTCAAGGACGCCTACTCCTTGGTTTAACGACTTGGCAAAAAATAAACACATTTTTATACTAATTGAGGGGTATATGATTCGCTACCCCCATTCAGACATACGCTTCAGACCCTTCCCTTGTCAGAGTAGTTCACTGCTCGTGTTCATCACGCTTTTGGGCTCCCTTGGACGTGGTTCGTCGCTGACTTACCTTTGGCGGTGTCGCGTATGACGTGAGTGACATTAAATTCCCAGTAAAGCTGTGGGAATGTTGATCGATGGCTCAGAACAGCTTCACCAGCTCGAGAACTGATCACAAGCGGCTCAGAAATTCTCAAGACCGCTTTGTTAAGCCAATTAGCTTAAAGACGGCGTAAGCCGTTTTCTGCTTCGAACCCTTTCTCTTGCTATTCAGGGGTTACTAAGATTCAGATGAGTTAGGAAATTACGAAGAGAAGGAAAGGATGAGATGACGAAGTTCCTCTGCAGCAAGGTGCCAATTTCAATGTTGAAAGACCGAGGTCACCATAGAACCGTTTCCCATGTCATAAGCACGAAAGCGCTTGTAAGTGGCTCTGGAACTTGCACTGCAAGTGCAACTTTTCCTGCGATTCTTGTTCTTCTTATAACTCCATTCACAGTGCAATGAAGATTCCTTGCAAAATCCTTTCGACAATACATGCAGGAAGTTTATGCGACAACCAACAAGTACTACATGAATAAGCTCGGAATTTAGCATCTCTTCTAATAATTCGTTCATTCCTCAGGTAGTTATACGGATACCAGTAGTTTTTCTACCACAGGGAACTCCATTGATAAGGAAGAACACGTTCATCTTGCCTCCCGAAAATACTGTCGTTCCGATTTGAAGAGGCCGTGAACTGTGACCGAAATTGGTAGTTCAGCAGTAGAACAGTTTAGTCAAAAACTGCGATGCACTGCCAGGTGTTTTTCAACTTTGCCGCCTGTAATATGATTCGTCTCAAAGTTGACAGACTGCAGGAAATCGCAGTAATTTACCTACTATGACAATGCTACAGGCTCAGCTCAGTGCGCTGAACACCAATTTCACCTATTACAGGCAGTTTACCTCACTTGTCTCTTCAATGCACATTTGCATATGCATATCGAGGCGACGCCCAATGCTTCTATGTATGAATACTAACTTTTGTAAAGGTAATCTCTGTGTACGATTCGATTCAATTCGAATTCGCTTCAACTCGTTACACATTAATGGCTTCCATTTGTTGCTTACCTGCTTGAAGGGGAGTGTCATCGAATACATCCAACGCAAAAGGTAAAATGAAAGCTCGCTCATCAAAAAAAACAACAACAACAGGAATTGTCGGTAGCTGTTTCGAGGGTAATCATTCGAAGAGGGAGTTCTATTTCGGAAAGTCCTCGTCAAGCGGAACCAGATGGTTGAATTAGACAGGGTCTATCCACAGTGCAGGTAGTACTGAGCAGTAATCTGGACGAGAAATCGCACCGCTGACCTCATCGCCGACCTTCGACGACGACCATCGATTTCTTCTCGTCGCCGGTATCCCCGTCGTCCGTCCCGTATTGACAGTGCCGACGCTGCACGCTGTCGTCATTCACGGAAAGCCGGCCGACTTCCTCGATACTCTACCTAAGCCACTCACCTAACCCAGGCATCCCGAAGACCCTTAGCGCTGCCTTAATTCAGCGCCCCCCTAACGGCCGCATCCTCCGGATTTCCTGCTGGCACTTGTCTTGAATCAGCTTCGCATGTGTCTCCCGTCACCATTCTGCTTGTCCCCTGCGCTTGTGTGCTGCCAAATAAATATTGTGGCGCACACGACAGAATATAGGACGGTACAGCAGCGCTCGTTTCGCCCAAAATAGACGGCTCACTTCGCACAGCCTCTCTTAGGGATGAAGCATCTGACAACGGAGCATTTGCCTCTCCTCACCATTTAGCAAGATAATGTCCTATTTCTCTTCCCTACCTCACCAGAAGAGAGACTTTGAAGAGTTCTGTAGCCGATATTGCTTAGAACCTGAGAAAAAGGACATAAATAAATTAATAGTTGATCTCTTATGACCTTACAATATTAAAACAATGAAAAGACGGAGATGAGAACGTTCTTCGGTGAAGAGGTAGTACCAAACCAAATGAAGAGGAATTGCTAACCTCTCAGGTAACCTCACTCCTCTCCTGCAGCGGTGAATAGAAGTAGTAAAGCGTTCCAGTTGCACGGAAACACTCAAAGAGAGGATGGGTGAGATCACATTTTCTCAAGAAGTGATGTTTCTTTAAGCCTGTAGGAGATCGTCGGTAAGATGGAGATATTGTCATTCTATAGCTGTCTAATTATAAGATGTACAAGTGTCGTGACGAGCACGGGATTGCACTGGGATTTCTTCGAAATCGATTCAGGTACACCTCCTCCAATATGCTGCAGCGACAAATAAAATGGTTTCCGCACACTTGACACAACTGAAAGGAGCGCCTACTGAGAGAGTAATCTTCCATTCGACATCACACTCTATCCATCCGCAGTTTCCAAAGGTTCAGAGTTGATGCACTGTTTTCAAGCTTTTTTGAATGTATGTCTACTACCAGCATAAGTGTATGACCTGGTAGAATAGAAGCTCTTGCGCCATGCAGAGCTCGAATCCTTCTCCCTTTTTTCCGCGCTAATATTTTCAAGCGCCACTAGCTTTTGGATCCAAAGAGCTGTATCGTCAACCAATCAGTAATTTATTTACCGTCGCAGATAAAACTTAAAACTAGTGAACTTGAACTAAGAACTGAACTGAACTCATTAGCTAATATCTCAACCTTGAAAGGTTTGGGTGGCCGAACTACGCAATTGATGCCGTTTTCCATCTCTTACGACATATGTTTACACTCATTGTGCTTGTATACTTCACATGTTTTACAATCGATCCTTATCCGTTTTTTGTTTAGTTTAATTTTTCGTTTTCTTCCTTTTATTTGCATATGTACATGCATAGTAAACATATACAAATTTATTTATTGCATTCAAAGGTGCTCATAACATTGTGCACGTCATAATGTAAGACCAAAAAAACATCCATTTCTGAAACAAAAAAAAAGGAAAACAACAAAAAGTGAGCAACAAAAGGTACCAAAGGAAGGACCAACAAAAGATCTCACAAACTAGTAGAAAGGTGAAAAACTAAGACGTACTTTGAATACCTACGCTATAAAACAGTAGAAGTCGTGATGTCGTTTCTCTTTGCAGCGCCTTCATTTAAAACCGTGAAATCGACAACTGCGAAATCTGAATCACAAAAAAAAAGGTGTAGTTACGTAGTACCATCGAAAGGATTACAAGGTTATCCCTTTAGAATTGAGATCCTCTCGTGTTGTGCTAATTAACCTAAAGGAGTAGTGGCTGAGGCGAGATAGTGTTACTGATGTTCAAGTGGAAACCAGCATCGATCTGCTATAATGTCTGACCCATAATTATGCCACAAAATGTGCAGTGTTGAAACATAGCATAACATAGAAACTCGAGCAACATTATTGACTGGTCAACACCTAAGCTTCAGGTTGTAGCCTTGAGTACTTAAGCGAGGCAATGCTTCTTCCACTGACAGCCATTGTCGCTACTATAGCTGCAACTGGATGACTTAAAAACCGAAACAGCCTGTAAAGTGGCAGAAATTTTCGAAACCTTTTGCTCAAGTCAAAGCTCTCTTGCCAACCAGTGAACACCACTAACCATCCAGTCCACGTATAGAGATTGAAGAAAATCGTATCACTACTAAGGCGATAGCGTGTCATCATATAGAACCACACGTTGATATTGTACTAGTGTTTAAAGGGGCACGAACAGTGTAGTGTCATGAAGGCAAAGCAAGGTTAAAGGCATCTCATAATCATGAGCTGTCGCCCAGAATACCCAGTAGCATTCTCAGTATACATCAGGCATAACTATCGAAATCATATGGGGCAACAATCACACAGCAACATCGAAGTGGGACTGGAAAATTCGCAACTGTTGTCTAGGTAGCATTCAACACCAACAACATAGCATTCAACACGGGTTGGACTGATCCTGTAAACCCTGTAGTAGTTGAGTTTCTGTGAAAGAAACATAGTTATAGTTAAGCGTAGAAAAACCGTCACCAGGTTGAGACGATATTCCAGCTAGCGGTCGAGGTATCCGATGACGCTGACAAAACTGTAGCCAAAGGGAAATCATTCAACTTAAGCAGCTCAACGCTTGAAACAAATTCAAGGGCGGTTGGCTGCGAATTTTTCCTTGGGTATTTGCTGTGGTCACCTCTCGTTCTAATCTTTATAGTCCCTAAACAAAATTGTTTTCCGTATAGATGTTTTTACCAATGCCCATGAAGATTGTCTTTTATCAAGCTTTAATTCGATGTATCTACAGAATCAGAGCTTGAACAAAGGCAAAACGTCAAATGGGGTCAACCATTCCTAGCACCTGCAAAGCATCGATTTTCATAAGACGTTTCCTAAAAACTTGACTATTTTCAGAGCTTAAAATGTTCGTGGGTAGACGCCTTATTCATCTTGCCCCTCTGTAAAAAAATAAAGCTGAATAACTGCGCGTAACTTTTCTTTTGAATCTGATGGTATTGAAGATTGAGTCCATTGGGCCTTATTCCACAAGGTTCGAAGATCCACTACTTGCTAGAGCAGAGTTTTATCTCATCAGGAAGTATTTTAAAACAGGAAACTAAGTCAGCGATCACTCTCCTTTCAAGGATCTCAAACATTAAGCAATTTATGGAGATCACTATAACTAGAAAGGCATCTTGATGAAACACCTTGGTGCAATCTGAAGTGGACAAGTCTAGTAAAGGCTTTTGGAACACTCTCCAAAATGTGATTCCTTGCAGTGCGACTCCAAACCTGGGAGCAGTATTCTAAATGGGGAATGACGTACGTCTTATACAACTTTACGAGAATAATAAGACTGTTGCTGCAAACGTTGCGAGAAATAAAGTAAAGAGCAGCATAGGCGTTCATAGCGTTCTATCGATATGGCAGGAAAAGTCTAGTTTAGAATCTATGATCACACCAAGGTCTTTAACCAGCTCATAAGCGTTTAGATCTATATCACCGACTGTATATAATTATATCAAGTTCCATTCCATGTCCAGTGAAATCTTTACTCGTAGACTTTCTTTAAACGACAGAATTCTAGAAGAAGGTCCATTTTTAAAAAAGCCTCAATTGTTGTTCATCAAAACTGCGGCGGAGACACATGTGATGCAGTACATAGCTACTTTCAATCCACGATACTTAGGCCAATCATTTCTTCTCATAAAGAACATTGAGCGATTGCTTTAATCGCCTTCTTACATAGTGCTGCAACCCGTGGATCACTGTGGCACAGAGACATTATTATTATTATTATTATTATTATTATTATTATTATTATTATTATTATTATTATTATTATTATTTATTGCATGATTATATTCGGGGGGTATAACACTAGCAAAGAGCAGCAAAAGAAAATAGTTAATTAACAACGATTCGTAGAAACGAAATGATTCGAACTACTTAAGATAAGCGGCGAACTGACTGGCGGGGGTAACGTCTATGTTGGCTCTTTGTCATGTTTTTGTCATGGACACATTTGGGAGAGCAGTTCTCCCAAGGCTCTGTTGCTTGGCGGAAGAGAATCCTTTTTGCGAATCTCCTCAAAAACCACAGCCCCAATTTGTAAGAAGAAATGCCTACAGTTGCCTTTCATCCTGCCACCGTCATAAATGATGGCAATGTGTACGTTTGAGTGCTAAATTCCCTTAATGACACCAGATTCCGAAATTGATATTGATATTTATTACATAAGTAGTTACTTATGTAGAATTGTGATTCTAATTTCACGAATTTCATTTTGTGATTCTGCGATAAAATTAGAGATCACCTCGTTTCTTTCTAAAGGCGAGAGCTATTAATCGAAAACTGTAATTTGTTTCTACACCAGAGTTGATTTTGTCATAAAGAAGTGGAAAATTAGTTTTTTAAAGTGAATGAATTGGAAATGGAAGTACCAATTCCAAAACAGGCTTTCAAAAACTTTATAGACTAGTGGAAAGAGTCACAATTTTTAGAGGATAGCGACCCAAGTACACTGGACATTACCATCATAGCTATGCAGGCAATCTTCGTCAAAATTAACGTTGCTATTGATTAGAAATCTTAGGCCTTTCTTCTTGTCCTTACTAAACATCTGTGTCACCTGTCGCTGTCTTGATCATGGAGTTGCTCGAGCGGGCGCCTGCAGCGTCTCCATTCGTCGCTGTCGCGTGCCAAAGTGCTCCAATGGATCCTCCTCGCTTGAGGGACACGAAGAGCGCCATATCAATCGTTCAGGGCTTTCGCGAAGTAGTTCGATGAACGCGCTGGTGGACGTCCCGATGTTTTTTTTTTAATTTCCAGTTGGTGACGACTCTCGTCCAGCGGGTATCTGCGAAGCGCATTACGTGCCGGCCCACCTAATTTTCAACGATTTGGCCCATATGACAGCGTCTCTGATCTACGAAAGTCCACGAATTTCGGAGCTCCGGAGACCTTCTCTCACTTGCGGGAGCCGTGTCACTCCGAGCACCGCCATTTCGATTCCACGCTGCGCGACGCTGATCGCGTGTTCATCCTGATTTCGTATAGCCCAGGTCTCTGAGGCGTATTCTACTGCAGGAAGAACGCTAGAGTCGAGTAGGTGGGCACCGAGTCGGATGCTGTGCACAGTGTGCATAAAGTAAACCTTAACTTAAAAACACCAATTCCAGCAGCAGTGCAAGTGCTAGAAAATCATGTATGTCGTTGGAATTACGTACACAGTGCGTCTTTCACACCTTTCAAAGTGGCTAAGGGGTAGTGATGAAGAAAAATGGACGCAACATGGTCACGCTGCTGCTCCGTGTTCGTTTTTGTTCTGTAATGGTAGCACAAGAGGAAAACTGTTCTCGAGGGAAAGGGTTGTGAAAACTGCTTCCCTGATTTCTGTGCTACGAGGTTGTTAAATGGAAATGTTTAGGCATGGGACAAGGTTTGGCACCAGTACTTTCAGTCCGCTTTATGACCAGGCCCAAAGAACCAGTGCTTATCGTTAGCACAGTCTGAACAGGACGGACGTCTCGTCCATTTCAGACTGTGCGGACAGATTCGCCTAATGAATGGGTGATCGCACCCCTTAAGCTTACGCGAGAGGTTGAACAAGAAGGTCGGCTTCTTTGCCTTAACATTCAGGCCCAAGCATCTAGTGGTTAAAGTTTAATGTAAAGTGCCCCGCAAAATAAGCTCAAGGAATGCGTTAAGTCGCCCCTCGACTGCGCACAGGACCTTCGTAAAGCGTGTTACCTTTAAAAACAAGGACAGAATGGCCAAAGTTATGCGTAGTGAGAATCGGGACGACAGGTGTTGTCAAACTAGCTTGAACAACGGCGATCATTCTCGAACTACCACTGCAACGCTGCCATGGACGAGCTGGCCGGCAAAATGTTACACGCCGCAAAAACATGGTTCTACTACGTTTCCCTTTTATCTATGTCCCTTCCACCGCTGTAGTTCGAGAATGATCTTCCGTGCACATTTGCCGGCTGCTCTGTTTGTTCTTTGTTCTTTTCGACGTCTCAAATACAACATCAGCAAGTAGCTTGTACGGAACAACGCAGTGCCTGTCAAGTACATACTTGACTGATTCTTCCCTGGAACAGGAGACTGCGCGAGAAGCGGGTTACCAGGTTGAATTCCATGAGATGTAGCAAGACTTACATGAGTAGAATTTGGGACTTGTGGGCGTTCGAATTAAAGAGCACATAGATCTGCGGGGAACTGGGTACCTCTGAGCGTTCAAATTAAACATCATCTAGCCGGCGAACGGCGGTGTAGCCTATTAATTCCACTGGGAAGAATCAGAGTCGAAGAGCGCATAACGCCAGGAGGTAACATTTATATTGTTATGTGTGAGGTTTGTTGCGTGATACCCTCTAGAAATGCGGACGAAACGTTCTCGATTTCAGCCGGAAATCCTAGAGTTAACAACCATCAATGAGTCCAACCATCACCAGTGACCTCACTCTGTTTGCATCGCACTGCTCTGAAAATGAGAAGCCACCACTGTCGTATATGCCATCCTGAAATTGCGACCACGTCGCCTTGACTCATTCGCAGCTGGCTCACTAGAACGAGACTCAAGCGGTGGAGCGTCGTGAGTTCGTCATAAGCATTCGGGGTTTTCGCATCTCGTTCCTGTCATCAGGTTAGACGCTGTCGAAACCAAACCAAAGTGTCATCAGGCCAATAGATACGTAGTTCCACCTAACAACCTCGTGGTACAGAAGTATTGTGAATACAATCACAGTACCTCCGACATCTCAGCGCGCAAGGCCCTGGAGACGCAGTGGGTTGCGATCAAGAATCCCCTATCAACAAGAACAAGAGCGGGTGGCTGTAACGCAGGAGTTGGCTCCATTTGCCAACCTCTGTGGGATTGACCCGGAGGGTGACAGCCAGAAGGGAGGATCTCATTCACCCACTTTTTTCTCCTTCTCAACAACCTTTCGGCTGTCAGTTGGTTTATCTTCCCCACGGTTTGTCACTTTCGCTTTTTAGCTTCTGAGATGGCTGAAACTTGGAATGATTCTTGGAAGGATAATTTCTCAAACTCCCCTTGTCTTTTCCAGGCCCTGGAGTAGGCCATTGTCTTTTACAGGCCTGAAGTAGGCGTTTGCGGCGAAACGTAAGCCGAATAAAGGTTCGATATCAGCCTTGGCTCAACAGCTAGACAACAATCTTCTCTACTTTTGTGAATACAATAGACCCCAATGCCTCTAAGGTTCCATATTGAGAGAACTTACTTAAAAGCCTGTTTGCCGAGTCTGCGATCGCTATTTTTGCTACTGAGGTGAAAGCTTTGTTAGCCAATGTAAGATGAAATGTAAAGGATTTTCATTACTCGTCACATCTGCTGCGAGGTGCGCTCCGTAGCCTCAAGCTAGTGCGTGGTCGCCGAAAAACTCAATTCGACCCAGTTGCTGAAACTCGTTCGCATCACGAACTGGCTGTCGTCTTCTCTCCATCAATTCGACTGCTTCTAGCGGGTATTTGTCTGCATTGAATCAACCACATTGGCACGCCTGCAGGGTGGCAGCGGGGTTGTTTCCTCGACATGACGCCAAACAGCTACGCTCAGAACGAGGAAAGTTAGGCGTTTTTTGGTGCTTTATTGGCAGCTCGAAGCTCTCTTGGAATGGTGGTCGTAGACTCGAAGCTCTCTGTCACAGGCTTTCCTCGATATGATGCCAAAGAGCTACGCTAAGAACGCTCGTTCTCTAGGGCAGTGGGGCTTCCACCTCCTCTCGCCACTGGATTTCAGCAGAACTGTGAATGCCGATTATGGAACTGGCAGCAGAAACAGGCTTTCGGTTACCTTTTTGCAGCGTCATTTGTTATTTTCAGAACGCATTGTATTACATACGAAATCCACCGAAGCTTACTACGTGGTTTTTTGATAGAAATCTTCGCTGATATTTTACTACTTTTTCTAGAATTCAAAAATAGTCAACCGCTTGGACAACTTCTGTTTGAAACCGCCACATATCCTGGAAAGACATATGATGGGGATACAGCGATTTCACCAAAAGCTGGTGAACTTTCTGAAGTGGTATTCCAAACTTGAAGTCTCTATCAGTGGTGAAAATCTTTCTGACGAACATATGTATGTATATGTAGACACCATCAGCCACTCCGACAAGACGAAGTACCTTTGGTGCATTTTCATACGGTTAGCCATATCCAGGATCATCAGCTTAAGAATTTCCATGGATTGGTAGAAGCCAACATTTTTTTTTCATTCTCATTTTCTAAACCTATGTGTTGCGTACCCGCATGAACAATTCGAGGCCCGTTCTTCTTCTGTGTGCGCTGGAATTCTCACTCTATTTATGTAGTTTCACATTTAATGACCTAGCAAGCGTGGACCATCTGACCTTCATATTGCTTTCGAACTCCATTTCATCATTGTCTAACGGTTTAATAACGCTGGACAGTGCAGCTCACTTTTGGACCGATACATATTTCAAGAAGGTCTTCGAGCACTGAGTGCTTAGAAGTGCACTTGGGGAACCGAACCTTGCTTCCCTCCATGGGGTCAATGAATGGGTGTCGAACCTTTCTGGGAAGAACGATACACTAACCAGTTCACCGGCTTTCTACCGAAAATCATTGCATAGGCCAAATACGCTTTGAAATTGCACCCATGGCACTAAACCGGAAGTTTGCTGGGCATGGAGTTATTACGTTTTTATTTTTTTCATCGATCACGATAGTGTACCTTCCTCTCCCCTACAAGCACTACCGGCGACTCACCTCATTGGATTTTTCCCATCTGTACGTTGAACGAAATCAACGAATTTAGTCATGATTGTGAGTGTTGAAAGTGATTGTGCTGCCAAGATTTGATATCACGTCCTTATCTTACTAACAAAATATCACTCGTTGAAATCGCAGTGTGCACTTATTTGATAGGCAATTTTGAGCATGCTAGTGTTGAATATTCCTTCATTTAGGAGAAATCTCCAAATGTTAACATCTCAAGAGTACGCCTGACGATGTCGTCTACAACGCGTGCAGTTGTTAGGTTGACCGAAGCGTTTTGTTACTTTTAACAAAGGCTGTCCTACTTTTTCCGTTGAACCAAGCTTCCGATGTCGTGCAGGTCTCCGAAAGCTTCCACAGGCTCCAACTCGTCACCGCAGCTCGGAAGAGCACAATTGAGCATGATTGACAGAAGCTATGTGACTGTGCGATTCTCGTTTCTTCTACGAGTTGATCCTCGGTCAACTACATATATGGTGACGAAGGCCAGTATTGCATTCAGAAGATACCACATATAGGACATTTCATCTCGCTCCAAAACGAGGAAAAACCGCACTATGAGCAGCTACCAGATCTTCTGAGAGTGTAGATCAGTCCGTCCAAGCAATTCTTGCGTGCAGAAGTGAGTCTCAAACGCGCTGAAAATGAAGGCTGAACTGGACTGCCCGCTTTTCAGAGTCAGTGATTATCGCGCACCCCTCAACAAGAGCAGACTATCATGGCATTTTCCATGCTCTCATCTGACCATCAGCACAAGCGAAGTTGGGCTAGTGCGTACCAGTTCCTCCCATCGTGCTCCCAACAAAATGGGATGCTGGGGGCAATTGTCGCTGTAGCTGAGAGCTCGGTCGTTTAAGACGAGAACACTCAACACACTGGGAGTCTGACTTTTGCGAGAAGCAAACCCATTGCAATGGCAGGGTGAATGGTCTCAAAAGGTCTTAAGCTTTTTGCGTGTAGGGCGACAGTTCTAGACTGGTCCGGCTGTTTTTAATCTGGCACGTATAACAGAAAACAGACGAGTGTCGGCTCAAGCCCTCCTCCTTCTGACGGAAATACTCTCTGTTTCTCTCATAACGTTGCGGTAGCCGAAACAAAGACGATAAATCTCTGGAATGGTGTTGCAGAGCTTGGAATTTCTTTCTGAAATTTAAGAAACTCGTGAGTTCAACGGACGTATTTACAAGAGAATCCTTTACACGATTGTTTTCATGAGTTCAGAGTGGTTATATTACTAGTAAGTTCTACTTGCTCTTTTGGTAGAGAAATACAGGGTGCGTCAAAAGTTCTTGGACACTCATGTTTTAGGCTCATTATACAGGATGATGCGCTTCGCTGCACCAAACATTTATGTGGCATTGCTGTCCTACTCTCACCCTCTCATATACCATTTTTTCGTGCCTGAATGTTCCTTTGCTCAAGATGGCTGATACAAAAAGTTTGCGAATTGCCATGGAGAAACTGCACGCCGAAGGAGTGCCTGCTGCGGACATTGCTAGAAGGCTTGGTATTACGAAAGGCACGGTCTTTAGCAACCTGAATCGACTAAAGGAGACGGGAACGATGGAGGATGGACCGAGATCAGAGAGGCCGAAGATCGCTTCTACCTCAGAGATCGTCAAAGAATTCGAGAGAAGGTCAACTCACGAAGATCCATGAGAGAGCTTACTAGTGACGAAGGATACTCCGAGTGTTCCGTCCGACGAATTGTGAAAAAAAAACTCGGAATGAGTCCTTACAAAATTTAGAAGGCGCAGCAATTGACGGAAGACAGCAAGAAAGATGTGGAACGCTCCTGAAACGCTTTGGCTCGTCATGGCACCGACGGATTCTTTTCACTGACGAGTTCATCATCACTATCGAACAATTTTTCAACCATCAAAACGACAGAATTCTTGGCAAGGACATAGACTAAGCCAATCAGAATGGTTGAGTTGCACAAACATATCTAATGTCTGTAATGATTTTTGCAGGAATAACAGCAGTTGGGAAAACACCGCTGATTTTTGTGGAAAACGGCATCAAAATCAGCAGCCAAAACAACCAAGAGGACGTACTGAAGAAAGAGAGTCTTCCTTGGGCATCTCTGCGTTCTAGAAATGTCGGCTGGACTATCGACAAGATTCTGCTCCCGCTCACAAGGCTAAAGTGGTAGAGAAGTGGTGCGCCGATAATTTTGCGGATTTTATCTCAGCCGAAGACTGGCCCCCGCACAGCCCGGATCTGAATCCGGTGGACTACACAATCTGGTCATATTGAAGAGCAAATCCTGTGCAACATTCCACAAGGACACGGCGTCACTTCAATCAACCTGAAGAGAGCCTGGGAGGAGATCGACGAAGACGTCCTGCGTGCCGCCGTGGATGCGTTCCCAAAGCGATTGAAGGCCTGTATTCGTGCTAAAGGAGGCCGTTTCGAAATTTGACTTCTTCTTTATATGTGCCTGGTCAGTAGTAATAAATGTTATAAATGTCATCTGATTTGCTTTAAAGCTGCTGCTTGGGCAGTTAATTACATGTGTCCAAGAACTTTTGACGCACCCTATATCGTCAAATTCTGGCGTGGTTTATAATGGTTAAGGAACTACAAGAAATTAGAGCTTTGATAAGCGAAAGTGTAAGTTGCCTGTGACAGTAGCCTGATTCGTGCAGTTCGAGCAATTCGTGTTTAATTTTAACCTTCTTACAGTGACAACGTGTGCAGTATATATCCAACGTGTCGCGTATATGGTACACACATAGCAAATTATTTCACTGACGAAGACTGAGAAATGAAAAAGAGTGAGGGACAGAATTCGGCGTCAATCGTCCTCTTGACTTTCGGGATGTGTCACGCAGTACACTTCTTAGGGATATCGTGGAAGCAATTTCATTTCATTCCGCTCCTTTGTTTTATGCCACGACATATAGTGGCTGAGCGACGTGCAATTCGGTGTTTTGTCGTTCCCAAACAAGTCTGGAACCAACTGACTTACCCCGGAACGTTAACCTTGGTTAACGTGGGCGAGACCAGAATCGGGCACTTCGATTGGGTATCACTGCGAATCAGCATTTATTCCGACTGCACTATCACTCAAAACAATCATACTTTCCATAAACGTTAAAAAAATCTCATTGATTGCGTATAGGTGCATTACTCACTTAGCAACTTTCTTTCGTGAGCTTTTCTAATTATCGGGGACTTGATGCACCCATTGCCCATGAAGTCCGGAACCCGAAGCTTACACGTTTATTCTATTTATTTCCGATGATATTTCGCCGTTCGCTAATGTACCGTTCCCTTTGTCAGCAGTTCATTATCTAATTTAATACCACCGTGTAAGGTAGAAATCATTAGCTAACCGCTGTTTTCTAACAGTGTCATGCCGTCAAAATCGAAACCCGTTGTTGTAGTGCGCTGGACGGTTGTTCATTATTTGATTTCCCTCTGCTGGATAGATCATCGTTTTTTCTTGTGTCCTTCCCATTGCCAGCTTTGCTCGTTCGACGTTCTCAAGCCGCTTTGAAAGAAAGCACGACCATGTGCAGTTTCGAAAAGCTCATTTGCATGCCCTCCAAAAAGTCGTGAGAGGGGCCCATATTTCGCGTGTAGTTTTTCAGGGCTGTGGCTCATGAGGGCTTGGTGTGTGTTTTCGTCTCATCCTAATCTAATCGTTCTTTACTCGCAACAGTGTTGTCCTCTAGCTTAACCATTAGTTCAGCCAATAATCTAAACGTAGGTATTTCCTCATCATATTCAATGCTTATGTAGCTTTTACGGTTCGTTCAGATTACTCCCTTCCCTACCTTCAGAATTTAGAAAATAATATTAAATAATAAATAAATAATTTGATAAACAAGTTTTAAATAGGTTTATAAATAAGTTTTATTGTATGAAGAATACGCGACGTCGCGGCGTTGATTATGTGGGGTGCGTTCAAAGCTTCCGCCGTTTTCGACTACTAAACCCAAGCGATCACATCCACTAAAATTCTAATAACAATAGGATGTGCTTGGTGTGCCACACCTTTGCTAAAGAAAACAACTGCGAAGAATTTTTTAGTTGTGGGAAACTGGAGTGGTAGATCTCATGATCTGTCGTAAGACAGTTCTGGCATCGCGTTCCAAATGGTAAGATTTCCCTCTGAAAGCTTCTTCAGCAATTCTTAAGATAGTTTCCTAGGTAGTTCATTTTGCCACACTGAGTTTGTACATAGGTAGGTTGCAGGTAGGTTAGGTTCTTCATTGGCCTCACGCTTCGACTTCACATGGTCTGCAGAGGCCCGAACATGGTGGCTTGGCATTCGTTTGCGCTCTAACCCACCAAACGCCTCAACTATCCTTGCTGTTGTCAACTTACAATCAACCGTAAGAACAGTACAGGAAATTAGCCCTGTCTAAAGAACCACTGGAGGCGAATGGGTTACACAGCGCAGATGACTTGTCTAGTCGTCATTAGAGTTTACGGAGTGATGAAGACGGCAGGTCACTTATAATGGGAGGACACTTTCGGTCGTTCATTACTGGGTTGCTTGGAACAACCCATAACGCTTTGAAAGATCTTCTTGCCGAAATGTTTCACTCAATGGCTAAGATAGAGCATTTCACCACATAATCGTTCTCGTTGTGCGCTTCAATGCTATGATGGGGTATTTAGTGAATTCCTGCTGACAAGATGTCCTGCAAGCGACTAGCTAGAACTCTAGCTGCTTGCCGCATATAAGGATAAAGATAAAGGACGGCGTTACTCAATCCCTTCTGGGATGCGCCAGCACATTCTACTTCTACGGGATGTCGTGGAGGCGACATGAATGCGTATTTGGCCATACAATGACTTGCGGTGGCCAGCCGATGAACAAGTCAGCGCTCTATCCTTCCCAGACAAGTCTGGTACCAATTCATCGACCCCGGAGGGATGGAGGGCTTGGTTGGCCTGGGCGGGAAATCCGAACCAGGAACCTGGTATCGGGTGCACGCGACAGTCGCGCCTCCTCCGACTGCGCTACACGCGCCCTTGCCGCATATACTTTGAGTTATCCAAGCACTCGATCTAGCAGATTGTCCCAACTTTTGAGCACTCACTTAAATTGTCACCTCGACAAACAACACAATTCCCCCTTGCGTACACCCCGCCGAATGGAGATTTTTGGCCCGGGTCCCACTCGAACCAACCAAGCGTTCCATCCCTCCAGGATCTATGAATTGGTACCAGACTTGCCTTGGAAGGAGAAAACACTGAAGTACTGTTCGGCAAACACGCATCGAAATCGCCTAGACGGTATCCCATACAATTAGAATGCGTGATGCACCCCACGAACGGAGTGATTAACGCTGTCCATTACCTATTTTTGTAGGTGCCAGCTCAGCACTTTGCTCGTAAGAGGGTAGACGAGGAATGCTACAAGATATGTACGTTCTGTATCTTTATTGTCATTGGCAGTCGGGATACTCCCCGAATCGAAATTCCTGGTTTGAATCCCGCCTAAGCCAACCATGTCGTTCATCCTTAGAGGGTGGGTTGATTAGTACCTGACTACTCTATGAATAGTGAAATACTGGCATGTCCATTGGCTGTTCACTGCAAGTCGTGAAGGGCATTTTAATCACCTAAACGGTTTCTCGCAGAAATAGACTACTCCCGCAAAAGGCTTACGGAACCACGACATGTATTCCTCCACCCCTTATCGTTTACATTGACAGACTGTTTTAACACTGATAATTCTGGAAGTTACTTTTGTGTTTTGTTTAAATTTTTGATAACAGTTTTATTGATCTACTGTTCTATCCGCATACCATGAGCTCTCGCGCAATTTCGGGGAATAGTTTAGTTAAGCACTTGCGTTCGCCGCTAAGAAAAAGAATGCCAATCATTTGCGACAAATCGCTTCATCTACAGTTTCGTGTTTGTTTTTTCTAGTGGAAATCCGCTCTCGAAATCTTAAACCTTCATGTCCCCGTCTGTCCATGTTACGTCTATAATCAGTTATTCTCACCCTTATTCAACGAGACCCTGTGAGTGAAAAGGGGGTTGTATGGGCCACCAGTGTTCAGAGACTTCGCCGCTCTTTCAAAGATGCGAATGTCTCGGTCGGTCTCGGGTACCCGAGCAGTCGCCCGGCGACCGACCGCTCTTCCACTTTTCTGGCCTATTTTCTCCAACGACCCCGTACGCGCTCCTTGCGGGTCCTCCGCTTCGGCTGCATCGGCGAACCATCGCGCCCTAGTTCTTCCCTTTCATCGAGCAGCTCTCTAGACATTCACGTGATTATGTGCCACTTGAACAGGAGCTCCGTACCCGTACACATGTGTTGTGCTACCACTTCTGAAGTGCACCCTCCTTAACTTTATCCACAGGTGCCAGAGATTAAATATGACGACGACGGCAATTCCATTCCCTCCTCTGATGTGATTTTCCTCTTCTCACATGCCTTTGATTTCACTGGTATTGTTGACAATGGTATTGTTCCAAAGGTGACCATGAAATTTGACGGCTCCACGGCTCCATGTCTTCTTTTTCAAGCCTTTCTTTAAGGCATTTTCTATGTACCGCCATTCTATGTTACACCAAGTGCATTATTCGACTCGTCCATTAGTAAAATGTGCCATTATTTTTTGAACACTTTTGTTTTCCCATTTTTCCTCTTTCTGCTATAGCTTACCCTCTGTGCCACCAAATGACCACCTCTGCAGTCTATATATGTTTTGTTTTGTGTAGATAAAAACTACGAGCAAAGTCACTCATTTTTTCCGTAGAGCCTACAGTCAGTTGTAAATAGTACAAGATCCTAGGCGACGATCCTAGGCGCCTACAGTCAGTTGTAAATAGTACGCGACGACAACTGCTTGGCTGATTATGCTAGCGAGCATGACTTGCACATAGCAGAGAGTTAATAAAATTCTATACATAGTCGTCACTTTTGGTCCAGTGTTGAGGGCTATAGGTCATAGTTTAGCTTCATAAGACCGTCGTCCGTCATATCTGGTAACTGTAGCTGCAAGAATTGCAATAAGGCTTGATGCAGCTTCACTTCATGCGCTGAATATGAGCGAATGTAGGATTCTTAGGCTGGCCCTTAAGTGATGCTTACCATTAGTTCCAACCCTAGTAACATTATTAATTGTACGAGAGCATTTCACAATTTGAGACATATTAGTAGCTGTGAGTAATACCAGTGGAGTTTTACTGAACGACGTTATAGGGATTCGTTCTGTTCCTAAAATCCTCCCCGGTAGGGGCTTTGGGACACTCAAAAAGAGGCTGTGGTCAATTAAGTGTGATCCACAGAGCGTTGTGGCTGAATCACTGATTGAAGACCTAAATCGTCCAGCTTATGGCAGACGATCATGGGCGTGACCCAGCATGTAGTCCTCTTCACGCCTCTTGGCCTCGATGTTTGGCGGTGGACGATGCGGACAGATCTTTTGTATGGGGTTGTCCGGAAAGTGCTCAGCGTTTTGTGTTATTATTTTTCATTCGTCTATAATTAAGTAATAATTAAACTTGCATTGCGCATTAACGCTGCTTTCTGTACAGAATTGTTCGCTCTATCTGACTAAATAAGTTATGTTTCAATGTTGTTTTATATTTGTGCTCTTGAAGGACTTATTGAAGTACGTCGAAAAACCAATTCCGAGCGATGATCTATTTTAACTTCAAATTGGGACAATCCGTAGCCGAGACAGCTTGACAAATCAAACACGTGTGGTGGCTTGATAGCGTTGGAGAAAGCATTGTGCGGCCATGGTTCAGCACATTTCGGACCAGAGATTTCGGCCTCGATGATGGCCCCGTAGCGATCGACCTAGAGCAATCCTGGACGACGAGTTGAAGGAATTGGTGGAAGCCGAACCTTCTAGAACAGTTCGCGGGATCGCGGAAAAGCTAGACGTCAGTAAAACTGCTGTTGCGGATGCTTTGAAACGCCCTGGAAGGTGAAAGAGCTTGAAAAGTGGGCACCCCACGAGTTCAGTGAAGGGCAAGAATAGTCACGTTTCGAGATTTTTTCTTCTCTAGTTCTACACAACAAAACTGATCCGCTTTGGAACTAGTCAGCACTGTGATGGAAAATGGATTCTGTGTGGTAAAAGGAAATGTTCCGGACTGTGGTTGGATGCCGACAAACCTCCTAGGCATTTTCCAAATGCGAATCCCCATCAAAAAAGGGGTGATGGTCACTGTGTGGTGGTCGGCGGCTGGTGTGATCCAACACCACTTCTTGGCATCAGGCCAAACGATCACATCAGAGTCCTACTGTAATAAGGAAATAAACGAAATGCACCGAAAATTGCGTCAACTTCAGCCATCATTCGTCAACAGAAGAGGCCCGATTCTTTTTCATGATCACGCCTGCCCACACGTGTTAGAAGTCACTATTCGAAAATTGAGCGAATTAAGGGTTGAGGTTCTGCCTCACCCGCCATATTCTCCAGACCTCTCACCAACCGGCTATCACCTTTTCAAACACTTTCAGAACTTTCTCGCTGGTAAAACCTTCATCAGTCAGGACTAATCCAAAACAGTTTTCGTGCTTTTGTCGAATCTCGACCAACTATTTTTTCGCTGATGGAATAACTCGACTGGCGGTCCGTTGACAAAGTGTACTGATTCGAACGGTGCTTATTTCGACTGAATCCGATAAGATTTGAAAAAGTTGTGGTGGTTTAAAGTGAAGCACACAAAACGCTGAAAACATTCCGCACAACCTAATAGATCAAGACTGCACTGTTGGCGATTGTTTCAGCTGACCACAGGGAGCCGTAACCGGCAGTTCCATCGAGAAGCATCACAACGGGTTCTGACTGGAACATGAGGCTGTCAAATTTAGCACGTCTGACGGTCGTAATTGATCCAGCCATAAGTGACAGCAAGACTAACAAAGACATCTTCCTGCTATGCAAAACGACGTGTGGCACGTCTGGCCTTGCATGCGAACATGTCCCTTTATCGCCAGTCTAATCGTTGGTGATTCATCTCTAGGTATAGCGTCAAGGATGTGCGATTTGCTACTCCAACCTGTGTAGATGAAGAAATCACCTTTCTGGCGTACCCTGCTATGCTTTTGGAAAAGATTCCTTATCGACTCTCTCAAATATCCTTTGTTGCCTTGCTCCGTCCATGTCGTCTGTTCATTCACCCCCTTCTTCGAGAATGATATTCTTTAAGAAATTCTGGCACCGAGAGGGCGTCTTCGATTAAGTCCGTTTCTATTGCTATTGCGTTGCTTTATTCTTACTTTATATTCTTTATTCTACTTTACGTTATTCTAGTTGTTCACGACAAAGAGTGGAAGGCAGGGCAGCTGAGCAGGTCAAAATGCTAACTATGGCAGGATAGGGAAAGCAGTGAAATAATAGAGAGTAGATTCAGCGAGAAATTATAATAAAAGCACGCATGAGCGGAAAAGGTGAACACGACCAAGGGGCGCTTCTGGCTTTCGCGGCTGTTGCTAGCTCAGTCTGTCATTAATGAATTCTGCTACACATACCTCTCGCTCATGCCACTTTCCTTCTGGTTGTCACACTGCTTGTGATAGACCACCCATAAAGAGAAAAGCTGTGAGATCAAATGTTGCGCTTCTGTAGATAGGGCGGTAATGTCGTAACCTTTTCGCCCCTTTAGAAAAAAATAACGTTCTCCGAGTTACTCCAGGTGAAAAAGTTAACCATGGCTGTGTTGGTATAAATAAGAAAGAATGAAGGACGGCGTTATTTAATCCTCTTTGGGATGCGCCACGCATTCTACTTCTACGGGATGTCGTGGAGGCGTGTTGAATACGTATTTGGCCATACAATGACTTGTGGTGGCCAGCCGATGTACGATTCAGTGCTTTATCCTTCCCAGACAAATCTGGTGTCAATACACCGGCCCCGGAGGAATGGAAGGCTTGGTTGGCCTGGGCGGGAAATCCGAACAAGAAACCTGGTATCGGGTGCACGCAACAGTCGCGCCTCCTCCGACTGCGCTACACGCGCCCGAAATAAGGATAAGACACGAAAATACACACTCCCTTTTCTGAGGTGCAAAATCTGCTGTGTGAACGAAGCTGTTTGGAACCCTACAGCTAAACGGCGATCGCAGGTGGCTTGGGTCGTAGAGGAAAGACGGCGCCCACCCGTTCACCGGGTGTTTTCGTTGCTTCGATTCGCTTTCCGCTTGCGCTCTTCGCCTCCTCGCTGATACCACGACCCATTTAAAGGCACCGGCTCAATCGGCAATGTGTAGAATCGGTGAAGACCAGGTTCTCTCTCATTCACAGCCGCGAACAGTAGCTGCAGTCGCGCGCGCGTTGACAGCGAACTTCTACAATTTTTCGGTGAAATACGTCTCCACCCGTCGATGTGCTTAGGGAAGCTGTGACAGCGATCTGAGTTGCACTGGAGCAGCCCCAAATCTCGGTCGACATTGACTTTTGGCAGAGGATACGGTAGATGAGGACGGCATAGGCGCAGGAAAAATCTGGTTAGAGCAGGCTCTGAACGTTAAATAAAGCATGATTGCATTGACAAATGTTCGGTCCTTATTCCCATACTCTTCCGTCGTACCTTGATCCTAATTCTTTTCTGACCCTAATCGAATTTTGTTTTATTGCTTCTGTTCTTTTACAGATTTCATCTTGACGCTTTCATTGGTTGTCATTGCGTATTTTTGTTAGTAGATGTGCACAATTTTGTAGATTGCTTCATTCAACTTCCTCAATCGAAAAAACGAAACTTCTTCTTTCCTAGTATTAGGGTGTTCCATAAGCCCCGCTGTTTTTTCAACGATTCATTGTGGATTTCGTCGGCGGTCTCTTGCCTAGCGCTATACAGCGTTCGAAAGAAAATGATTTGCTCTATCAGAATATATATTGCGTTTCTTTTTCATCATGAACTTTGTCAAATTTTATGTCGCTGAAGTGAAAAGTGAAAAAATGAAAAAGTAGCCATTTGCGCACTTGTTCTCTCCGCTTAGGTTTGGAATTTTTCACGCAGCTTTTAATAGCATTTCGAAGTCAATGTTCTGTACTACAAGAATAGGTGTTGGTGCTGTTTGCTCACTAGTCCTTTATTAATTTTTAGATCATCAAATTGGGACTCCAAAGGAGAATATTTATTTTCACCGACAGCTCCTGCACTTTTTTGCTCGGTGTTATATGTCAGTCGAAAGAGAATGTCTTGCTCAATAAGAATTTGTGTCACGTTTATTGGCTCATACTGATTTCTCAACAAATCTCAACAAAATTCCAAAAAGAGAGAAATCATCTTCACCAACAACTCCTTCTCCTGCTTCAGTTGTTGATATTCGACAGAAATCAGATTGAGCCAACAAATTCTTATTGAACAAGACATCCTTTTCCGAACACCAAGCAAAAAAGTCCAACCGCAGAACCGAGCTGTCGGTAAAAATTCGGACGGAAAAGTCGGAATTCCCAAGTTGATGACCTAAAATTCAATAAAGGACAAATGAGCAAATAGGAGCAACATGTATTCTTGTTATACAGAACATTGTCATCCAAATGCTGTGAAAAACTGCGCAAAAAATTCCAAACCTAATCGAAGAGAAGCGACTGCGCAGATGGCCACTTTTCACTTTTTCACTTTCAACTTTAACGACCTATTGACAAAATTCAGAATGAAAAACGAAGTGCTCTGATATATGTTAAATCCTTTCGAACGCTGTATAGCGCTATGAAAGAAATCCGCAATGAATCGTTGAAAAAACGGCGGGGACTTATGGGACAACTAATAGTTGACGTTCATCATAATATTCAGCGAGAAAAAAAAACGCGATCAATCTAGACTCGAAAGCAAGCGCCACCAAGTGTGTGTTTCTTCATAATGTTTTGCCACTCAGATTTCTTCCAGATCATGGAGAATATATCATGTCAAACTCCTCCTCTTCTTTTGAACGAACGAAAACAGTTCACCATTTCAGATTTAGAAAAGCCCCGTGCAACATCAGCGAGTTCAGTTGAGCTTCGCTCTAACTTTTTTCTCTGGGTACTCACTTATTCTGAGAACGCCCCTCCTTTCCCTAAGTGTGCTGTATGTTAAATCCCCTCATCCTCTGCCTCCATTCCACCGAGGAAACTTTAGGATCGACGAAACACCTAGAAGGACAAATTTACTAACCTGGGTTATTGCTGCGTTCAAAAATTCTACTGTCAGATTTTTTGTCGTCTGGTGTTTATCAAATTGGCTACCACACCGGAAATGGAATACTGCCTAACTCGTCAGCTGTGAGCACTTTTTTGCTGTTTTTAGTACATTGGTTTTGCCACAAGCTCTACTTTGGATTCCGGGGCATCTTCCTGATCCCAAGGTGGTACGAAAGATACGCTATATTCTACAATGTTTGTTGCAATGAGTGGGCAGTACCTCGTTCAAAACTGCCCTAATATGGCATAACACCCTAGCAATAACAAAAGTTTGAACGCTAGAACCCATTCGTTTGCACAGCTGAATATCTATTTCTGTAAAATATATTCCGGATAATTCCGTGTTTATTTATTGAGACTACGCAATTTCCGAAAATGTCGCTGCATAACCCTCCCTCTCGTTGTAGCATCTTCACTATAACATGTTGTATTATACGAAACTCTCTCAAATGATTGCATACTACTACATAGTTACTATATTTTCGCAGACGTTTCGTATTTCAGTGGTCCACTATGCGGGAGTGGAGTATCCTTCTGCACTTGGCTCTCCTGTGTGTGCACCACTCCTTGGCCCAGGATGGTGTCAACACCATCGAACTGTCCATGCAAAACCACGACCAAGTTCTCAACAGCTCTCAGGTAGTGCAGCAGTACAGTTTTGGCGTTTGGAAAGTACTGCATTGCCAATTTTTTCAATGGATTCATATGCTGCTCTATAGTCTGTTGCCCACAATAACTGCAATTGTTTGTCGAACGCGCGAAACAGTCTGGGAGAATCAAACATCATAACCCTATATGTGCTGCCAGTTTCGCTTCCAACCTTGACGAGGAAATCTTCATCAAATGTTACGTGGACGTTTTCTTTTGCTTAGATCTGTTGAGGAACAGAGAAATTCAGCGCGACTGCCGCTGTTGCATAACAGGACAGGATAGAAATGGAGGGCGCTGCTAGAACGTGTTGCACATTATACTTGTCTTGAATATCGTGGAGGCAATTTGAATGCGAGTTTGGCCTAGACAATGACTTGTAAACGTCAAGCAATTCGCGAACCAGTGTTTTATCATCCCCAGATAGTCCCAATTATCCGAGAGAAAGGGATGGAAAGTTTGGTTGGCTTGGATGGAATCCGAACCAAGAACATCGATTCTATGCGCATGCGACGTCCTCTCATCCGCCAACATGAAAAGAAATGTCAGCCGCCCATAACATGTGGTCGTCACCAGGGTCATAACTGACTGCTACTCTGCCTTGGATCGGCAGAGTACCGCCTCATATATCAAATTCCAAACAAAACTAGGGTATGTTTTCTGGAGAAACTTAAAGAATGGAGATTATCTTCCGCTAGTATTCGTTTTTCCTGGCGTGTTTTCGTGCTTTAAAAGCAAACCATTTACGGTAGTTGAGACATGGATTCGTACTCAGCCGCCCGCGGTTATATTATACCAGTTTTCAATGACAAGTGGTAGCTGCGAAACTGGTTCCAAGAAAACTGACATCACCGAGAATGAAGGTTTGGGGAAAATAGGGATCAATGACTGGGGTTTGCCCTGAGTTAGCAGAATTTTTATGTTGTACACGCTGAGCAGGTAGGGAGAGGGATTCCTTATCCCTAGCTTTCGCAATTTAATAAGTAAATTAGAGCGATGCTATTGACTTTATCCAAGACCTCAGACCTCGAGCGTTTAGCAGTAAAAGCTCTAGTTTCAGCACACAGCATTCTACAAATCGCAGGTGCATTGCAGGTGGTTTTCGTTGCCTTCTGCGCCGACTGGTGTCCGTTCTCCCGACGGTTGAAGCCAATTTTCGAGGAGTCGGCTAAGGTGTTCAAACGCGAAAATCCTCAGGCTAACGCCGTGTGGGCAATCGTCGACAGCGTCCGGCAGGTTAGTAGACCTCATTCAGGGAATTTCGGGTGCGCTTCTAGAAGGACGAGAGAGTAAAAAGGCTATCGTTGTTCGTGATCGAAAACTCCATCTACAAGAAGAAGCGATTTTGAAAACCTGTACTGATAAGATGTGTGTACTTACAAGTTGACTAATTATGCTTGGGCAAGGTTACGGTGCTATGAACTAACTAGTGTGAGACTTGCATGAAACGCGACGGTCTGGATCCCTTCAGTGCTTTTTTGCAGGCAGATGTCGGCGACAAATACTTTGTCAACAAATATCCAACGATGAAGGTGTTTGTGAATGGAGAGCTCATTCAGAAGGAGTACAGGTGCGGCATCTTGTAGTTGTACCACACTCTACGGGACCGTAGTGGCGCAGATGGAGTAAACGCCGCCCGTTGCGTGCATTTCATTTCAAGATTCTTGGTTTACCGCCCTGGCCAACAAAGCCTTCCATAAATACATGCATACAAAGCCCTCCATTCGTTTGAGGTCGTTGAACTTGTACCACACTTGCTTGGAGAATGAAACACTGGCTTCTGCATCGGATGGCTACAGCAAGTCATTGTATAGGTCAAATCTTCTTCTTCCTCTACGTCTGTCCTGCTTCGCAGCGGAGTCTGCTATTCTGACGTCATGACGCCACCTTTCCCGATCCAGCACTAGATCAGGATGGAGACCAGCAACCTTCAAGTACATGTGTCAGACCGGCGCTGCTTCGGGCGCCCTCATGGCCGCTTTCCAAGAGATACTGCGCTGGACGTGACTCCAGCCGTCCAGCGCAGTATCTTCGTCTCCGTGACGCTGAGGCGCGTATCAACTTCCTTGGTCGCAGGCCAATACTTAGCGCCGTACATTGCTACTGGCCGCACGACTGACTGCTCTGTAGATCTTCGAATTTTCACACGCATACACGTCGATTCCCCGGGCGCCGTAGCCGTATTTCATAAGCCAAATACGCATTGTAATTGCCTCTGCGGTATTCCGTAGAAGTAGTATCCATGAGGCATCTCAAAAGGGATTGATTAACGTCGTTCTGCATGTTTTATCCTTCTCATTGAAGAAATTCTGAGTTTATTATTGTTTCCCTCTTAAGTTGTTCAGGTTTAACATAAAATCATTGTATCGATTTTCCATTAGACCTTATGCAGACGCTGTACTAGAGGCGTGAATGGAAATAAAGAATCGAGATGAACGAAGATGAGATTAAACGAGCGGTACTTCTGCCTAGTCCTAAGTCACCTATTTATGCAGGTCCACTCGGTCAGTCGAGGCGCTGACGGCATTCGTCAAGTACCAGCTATCAACGGCGATGAACGAGTTTGAGACTCAGGAGCAACTCAACGCCGCCATGGACCACTCGAAGAGGAATGTCATCGCATGGGTGAAGCGGGGGACAGACGAGTTCACTAATCTCAAGGTGGGTAAAAGTAGTTGCGAATGTTGAGCGCCTATCGAGCGAACAAGAACGGCTAGTTGTCGCAAGTCTGATTAATTAGCTAAACCCGATCCCAAGTCTTGTCCATTAGTCTATTCATTCCTACATTCTATAGGCTCCAAAGATATGCGTGTGCATCATGTTCCAGAAGAAAGCTGAGAGTAATCATAAGGCAGCTGTTTTTGAGGTCTTATGCAGAAATTCAACCCAGAAAGGCATTCTCTCCTCGGTGGATCGCCATTTATTGATCTGCTACTTTTTTCCTTCCAATTGAGGAACAATGTTTACAACTTGCGTTTGTGTCGTCTTATGACAACACGTTTGCAGAAAGTCGCTGCGCTGCTTCGGGAAGAATGCCAATTCTGGGTGGCTTCTGACGCAGCGGTAGCTTCTGTTGCTGAAAACAAATTGTCTTACCTCGACCCGGACAACGAAGAAGAGCAAAAGGTGAGCCCGCTTAGATGTCCTTCAGTGGGTTTTTGCACGAGAATAACTGAATGTCAAGTGTTTCCCTTGTTCCTTCCACCGAATTAACAGTGTTGTCTTTCAGTTTTCTGGAAATATGCATGACTACGAATACTTCAAACAGTGGGTGACTGATAAGTGCATTCCTCTGGTACGGTGAGTAAGAGCGTTTCGATATCCGTTTAATCAGTTTTCTTCGAGATCCTTTTCAGGCAGTGAATACATTTTACCCATTTTGTCTTTTCAACCTAAGTTCTTTGGATTCCATGGCTTTGAATTATTTGGGAGCAGTGTTACATAGATTACACAGTCACCGGGTGAATAATTGCAGGTTCTTTGCAGGCGAAGACTTACCGAATCCGAATCTGGTATCCGAAAATGATTCATTCGGATCCAATGTATACTAACGTCGTTTTTCTCAAAGCTGATGCAAGCCCAATTTCACGTACTTTTGAACTCATTCTGGCACTCCCTTATTCATATTATTTCTTAGGGCTTCTCTTGTATTCTTTCTAAAATGAACATAATCAAAAGGAAGCATTTAGCACTGAGTGAACTTTTACTTTTTTCGTCCGTAACTATATTGTTAAAATACAATAGGTTTTGGTTCATCTTGGAGACCTACAGTGAGGTAACACATGTGCCATACCTAAGCTACTGATGTGCAATCACAGTAGCCAGCTCTACTAGAGTAGATTGCATAGCTACATCTCAAGACTAGTGTGCAGAATGCAGAAACACTAAATTCTACTGCCGTGCACGTCTGAAAATGCAAAATTTGGGTTATGCTCTTTATTCCTACACTAATACTGTGCTTTTGGTAGGTAGCAACCGATTTGTTCTGTAACGCGCCGTTCAGAGTGTTCCGTTTTTACGCGCTCTGTTGCAGTACATATGTGGTAAAATAATACAAGGAATCTTAGAATGATCACGGTTATCCCTGTTGCTCCTTTCAAATTCAATAAGAGTGGTGCCATGTTCATTTAAAAGAATTTTTGGCGCAATGAGCGGACGGGGGAGGCAGCCCATCAGTACTAAAAAAACTATTCGCGCGAGACGGACCGTCTGTTTTAGGCCCCTCTCGCTGCAACTTGCACGTACGCGTCAGTTCAGCTAGTTTTTTTGTAAAATGGAAAATTCCGCGTCATCATATCCGACTGCTACGCTCAAGGCGGTCGAAGCTCATATTCTGCCAACACCCCCCCCCCCCCCACCTCCGCTCATTGCGCCGAATTTTTTTGGAGCCTGATAGAAAAGAGAGATGAAGCCATGCACTCGTCAACCGTGTTTTTTGTTGTTGATTGGCAGTGTAAACGCTTACTGACTTGTATGCAGGAACCGTATGTTTAACGCTCAACAACGGGCTCGATTCAAACACAAACTTCAGATATCTACCTAAAAGTTCGAGTTGAACCTGGGCTTCAGTTAGCGGTTCCGTATCACCAGTATCACATGTCGCCCCGTTGATCATCGAGTTGCTCTAGCGGGCGCCGGCAGCATCTCCATCCATCCCTGTCCGACTAATGCGTGGTGGGTGTCCAGATGTTTTTTTTTACATGCCGTAAATCTCCGACGATGATGATTTTCGTCCAGCGGGTGACTGCGAAACGCACTGGGTGTGTGGCCCGAATACTTTTCAACGTCAAGGCCCATGGGAGAGTGTCACTCTCACTTACGTAAGTCGTGTCATTCCGAGCATCGTCGTCTCGATTCCGCGCTGCGCGACGCTGATCGCTTCTTTATCCTGCTTTCGTATGGCCCAGGTTGGTGAGGCGTACGTTAGGGCAAGAAGAACAATGGATTCGAATAGGTGGGCACGGAGTCGGACGTTGTTCGTCTTCTTCTCGACTTCTTCGACGCTCTTCAAAGCTACCCAAGCTCCTCGTTTCCTCTTGCCCAGCTCTGGGGTTATGTCGTTGGCTATGTTGACTTCGCGACCAGATACACGTAGCTGGGCTGAGCGAGGATGGGGTGTCAGAAACTTGTCCGTTCCTCATGAATATCGCCTTCGTAGGATTCAGTTGCTGCCCAACGTTTCCACGTACACGATCGAAGTCGGCCAGCATTCGCTCCGCCTGGTATGTGCACATTGTCTTCATTGAAGCGAATATGGTGAAGCTGCCGGCCGTCAACCTTCACCATTTCTTCGCACTCTATTATAATAGTTCTCGCATAACGTTTTCGAAGGTGGCGCTAAAGAGCGATTCTGTATACAACTAAAATTTCTCTCTCTATTTCCCAAACTGAAATAGCCGAACTTTACTCCTTTACCTTTGTGTTGCTAGCTGCAGGTCCATTTTTTTCAAAAATAATCAACCCTGCTGCTTATGAAAAAGTTTCAGTCGAGAAAGGCACAGAAAAGCAAAAACATGTATTCCCAGGCATTCAGGATAATGTTTTCTTCGCAGCAAAGGATATTAGAAAATTCCCACAACGAAAGGAAAGAGAACCCTGTCAGCATTTACCCAGATAATATGCACTTTTTCGATACCCTTTATTATGAAGGAGCAGCCACAGGGGAATAAACCCATGGTTGGCGCCACCATACAATAAGACACTATTCCGTTTTCATTTCTAATCAGAATTCTTGAATCCTTCTCTCATAACAAGCACTATGGCTGGATGCAACCTTCAAAACAGTTCGTTGACGCCTAGAATCAAGTGCTGCATCGAAAATTAAACATAATCGTGATGAATGGTGAATTTCATTTTAAGTACGTAACAATATTCATTGCGCAGCAACTTTTTTTGTTATGCACGGCACCTTCTATAATTGGAACATGTAGCCTCTCCTTCTTATGTGTTCACTATTTTATTCACAAAGAAAGATTGTGGTGGGAAATAAGGGTAGTTCAAATCAAATTGTGAACACATTCAGCGAATCTCCAAAAACAGAAGTGTTTTTTCTAAATGGTGATTTTTGTTTTAGAAATTATTCAGATATTGGGATTTTATGCCCTTTCTTTCAGAGAAGTGACATTCGAAAACGTTGAAGAATTGACCGAAGAAGGCCTGCCATTCCTGTTGTTTTTCCGCGATACCAAGCGAAAGGACCAGGACAAGATGTTTACCGAGCAGGTTGCTCTCTTTACATAGAAATCGTAACATAATCTCAAGAGAGTGATGCCAGCTACCAGCATAAGAAATCTGCTTTGCGACAGCTGAAGACTGCTGTAGTAGCAACGAGAAGGAGACTTTCCCAGTGTTTAGCTCTTTATCTCGGCTTCATAAATGGGACCGTTATTTAGGTTGTTCGCGAGCTTTACGATCAACGTGCTTCGATCAATCCGCTTCTGGCCGACGGACACAAATTTGCGCATCCTTTGAAACATCTCGGAAAAACCATGAAGGTAAAGTAATGTTCATCCTCATTTATCGTAGTAGCTACTCCTCCTTTCCTGGGTTTTGATTTCAGTACAAAGACCGTAGCTGTGAGGGAATCGCTGTGTAAAGTTCTTGCTTGCATGACTACAGACTACAGCTGCCCACAAATGCTACAACAAAATTTGGCCACTTCGTTAAGAGGCGCTTGTCAATTGTCTTGGACTATGCAAAATCTGGTGTCGTACATCGTTGATGTTTATGTTCCGCGTCGACTTTCGTCTCCTGGTCTGCATGGGAGTGCTGCTGTTGCGAAGTGGCTAAATTTCTGAAGATTGTCGGGGAACACGCAATATTACGGTAGCGCGTAGAGCACTTCAGGGCAGGGGTGTGCCTAAATTCATTTCGAACTTTTGTAAATCGTAAATCGTAAACCGTAAATCGTAAACATTACCTAAAAAGTTGTGCAGTATAACTAAATTTTTACAGTTTTCCTGCTAATTTTATTACAAAATGATTCAATATTTATTTATTTGTTTGTTTATTTGACGTGTTATTTTCAGTTCAAGCAGGGCAGTTTTCTTGCCAAACTTTTTTCCTTTTCTAATTTCACTTTTCCTTCTGGTCAGGCAAAGGGGCAAGGTCTCAAATCAAATTTTACACGTTTTAAGAAAATCGAAAAAAGTTGTCGACGCAACAGCTTTTCCTTAGCCTATGCATAGTGTCTCAACAAACGGCTTTCATCGTTTGAATGGCCATTAGATTTCCAACCGCTTAGGAGTTCTTTAAATGCGTATAAATCTAGGATTTAGCATAGCAGAAGCGATAGTAATATCACCAGTAGATCAAAAAAGTAAAAATCATTTCGTTGCTCATCACGTCTGGAAAACCACGAATTGCGCATGCAACAAACGTCGCGTCAACAACATCACGTACTGAACGCTATGCATAGCGCAACTCTATCCTATGACGTATCAAAAGCTCTCAGATTTTCTATTAGGTTGTCGAAAATCATCGGCAACAAAATTTTCAATAATTTTCAAGATTTAACAGTACCTGTTACGGTCTGGCTTAGTGGCACATGCTTATAGCGAACATTCTAGAATATAAGAAAGGTGGTTTCGACTTGAATGGAGCACTACATACCGCCCGCGTCGCGCGGTCAAAAAGACCGTTTGCGACGGAAAAATCCGTTCAATCCAGACCACCGCGTTTCCACCGTGGGTGGTCTAAAAAAATAAATGCAGCAGGCTTTTGCGATTAGAGCACCTTATTTCCCAGGACGTCCATGATTTCGGAGTATCTCAGGCATGACGTTGTCAGTGCTCTGTCATGCCTGGAATGCTCCGAGAGTGCGCCGCGCACATTGTATACAGGATTGAGCCTATCAATCGAGTGTTAGAAAGCATGTTCGCTCCGCTTCTATCTGCCTTTATTGGAAAATGTAAAGCCTTCAAGCCTATTTCGAATCGTTTGGAGACTTTTGTCGGAAATTTCCAGCAACCCTTCTCGGAAATCGCTCCAATCTGTCCCGGCGAGACTAAAGTGTGCGCCGTGTGCAATGCGTATAGAGATGAACCCATCAATCGATTGGGTTCGCGACTGGTAGAGTGAGCGTTTGAAGAGTTCTACCATAAATTTACAGCCGTCCTGCTGAGGAATGGCTCCAAGGCTGTCTAGCTAGCCTTTGGAGTGCGCCGTGAACAATGCATATATAATTGAACCTTTCAACCGAGGGGAGCGACTGCTTGCAAATTGTACGCGCGGGCGTGTTCGGATCGCAATAACTCTTTCAAGTTCAAATCGTTTCAGCTGCAACTTGTGAGTCTTGTAGGCAGTAAAATGGTCTAGTGGTAAACTAAAGTAGAACTGTGTAGCCTAGGAAGAGGCGATGTTGCAGGTGTGCGAAAATGAATGTGAGGCTTACGTGACGCATTTTTTTCCGATTTCGCTGGGCACTGCGGAAAGACCCGGCGAGCAGACGACTTTGAAATGCGTATGCAAACAGAGCGCTTAAGGTACTTTACGACGACGTGCTCAGAACTCCTCCGCTTTCTGAACTGCCTTAGCTTCAGCTGCCAGTTTAAAACGGCGGAGGATAGCGGTTAGAGTTTCTTGTGCTCTCACTCGCCCAGATTTGTTTTCGACATCCCAATAACAACCTTTTGTTCACCACGAAAAGCTCTATCGAACAATGCCAACCTCGACCAATATCAGAAAAATCGATTTTTTCACAATTTCCCATCGAGGACGGGACGCTACAGGCCGAGCCTGCGCGGACGATGACGTCATCGAGAACCATCGATATTTTTGAAGTTGGCCAAATTTTTTCGTCAAAATCATCTAGGCGGTTATTTGGGGCGCTGATTACGAATCCCACGTCCGTTTTTGAAAATTACGCCGATTTTTGGATTTTTTTCTGGATAATTGAGGGGCGGCCTCCTACCGTAATCGTCCAAATGAACTTCGGCATCGTGTTCGGCACCCCAAATAAATCCCCGTCCCTATACGAACTTCGAGCAAAATCGGTGGTCCTGACGCGGCCAACATCAGTTATCCAGACAAAATCAAAAACCTACCGAAATCGGCAGAATTCTCAAAAACGGACGTCGGATTCGTAATCAGCGCCCCAAATAGCCGCCTAGATGATTTTGGACGAGAAAATTTGGCCAACTTCGAAATTATCGATTTTCGATGACGTCATCGTCCGCGCAGGCTCGGCCTGTAGCGTCCCGTCCTCGGAGGGAAAAAAGTCAAAAAAATCAATTTTTCTGAAATTAGTCGAGATTGGCATCGTTCAATAGAGCTTTTAGTGGTGAACAAAACGTTGTTATTGGGAGTGTCGAAAACCCAAACCTGGGGGAGTAAGGGGGCAGGAAACTCCAACCGCTAAGTCCGCCGCCCTAAAATGACAGATGGGCTAAGGCAGTTTAGGCAGCTTGGGAGCTGTGAGCACGTTGTCACAAAGAACCTCAAGCGTTCTGCTCGCCTGCGCATTGTTAGGCCGTTAGCTCTCTGCGTCTTCCTACAGCGGTCGAACGACATTGGGAAAAATCGTGTCGCACAAGGCTAGCCTGCATATTCGCACTGCTGTAATTTTGTTCAATCATAAGCTACATTGCTGTATTTCAGCGCACTACTAGAACATTCTGCTGCCTACAAAATCCACAAACTGCAAACGGAAAGGTTCACATGTGATAGAGTAATCGCCCTCAGAACACGCCTGCGCGTGCAATTCAGCTCAACAACGGTCGATATTCTTCTCGCTTCTACTCGCCCAGATTAGAGGTCTGCCTATGTTCAATAACATCGCATTGAGCTCGAAATCACACTCAGCCACATCTGCACATTGAAAAATTACGCTAAAACGAGGTGGGAATGAGCTATTAGAGGGAGGAGAGCGGGCACGTCTTCCTTACCCGGGTTGCGTCACATCATTTGGACGTCATTTGTTCGCCTTTCGATAACCTTTTCGAAAATTGACGATTCACGATCGAAAATGTAAATCGTAAGACCATAAATCGTAGTTACGGACACCCCTACTCCAGGGCCTTCTCTAGAGGGAATATCAGACGAGCGGATGTGAGCTTCACTTGAAGAGTTCTTAGTTTCTCTATCGTTCGCAATGCAGCAGCGAGCTGGAACAATTTCAATCATCGACTATGTTTGACATGTCGTTATAAATTACCACTAATCACTATTACTACTACAATTTTCACTTAGTGTTCAAGAATGAATAATCTTGAACACTAATAGTAAGTAATATATTTATCATTCGTAGCGCATTGTTATAAGTTGTGCAGTTATTAATAAACTGCAAGGAGTACTGTATGGAACTGCAGGTAGAGTGGAGTAATTAAAGGGGAGTAGAAAGAAAACATGTGCTAGCTGAAGTGCGCCGCAAGAGCTGGGTATTCAGAGAACGTTTCTTCTGAGGAAAAATTTAACAACAAGGCTGAGCCATCCTGGGAAGATCAAAATAATAGTGTGTTTAGTACTTCAGTGGAACCTCTAACCATGCTATTCTGGACACTCCGTTAGAGCGACGATTCTAGCAGTGAAAAGAAAAGGACGTGATAGCGGTTCCTCGTCTACTCGACCAACTTCGTAGCCGCAAGAGACTAGCTATGAAATTCCACCATCCCACCATTGATTTTTGAAATATATTTACAGGGTGCGTAAAAGTATTGACGCAGTAAATGGCGGTTGTGGAAACAGTAATGCGCAGCAAATTTCGAAATATTCATTTGAGAAATATGGAAAATGATCTTACAAATACGATAGAATAACTCGCAGTCGACATTGGCTCCTTTACTGTGAATACAGGAGCGAAAACGGCGGAAAAATTCATGAGCACGCGCCGCAAGTATTCGCTTGCATTTTGTTCCGTGCTTCGAACAGGGTAGCCTTCTGCGACTGGTCACTTCTGTTGAAAGTAGCACAGACCTCATTCTTCAAAATCGCCTAGAAAGAGTAATCCAGCGGATTCATGTTCAAGCTGTGCTCTTCTGAGAAGCTGTTCACACCTGCGCGCGTTATCTGTTTGCCGTTATGGGACAGAGGTTGACAATTTTTGATTTGAACGCTATCGTGCTTGAACATCTTGTAATCATCATCTGTTATGACAGAGCCGCGGCCGTTGTTTGGGTTGTTGACCTCTTTTCTCATCCACCATTTCATACACAGCTTAATTCTTTTGTTAATGAAGTATTCATTTCCTTTGGTAACAGCCAGGAAAGGCTCACCGTAACCACGACGGTATCATGTTTTTTCAGTTTTTACAGAATATTTTTTGAACACGATATAGACAACAAAAATAACACACAAAAACTTTGAAAAGTAGAAAGAGAAAGTTGGAGCTGAAACAAAAACGAGGTGCGTCAATACTTTTTACGCACCCTGTAAATGCAACCTCAGCAAGAACGTTTAGAGGCCGGACTCATCAACGACTTGCAGCAAGTTAACAGAGAAAATACAGCCGAAATCCCTGAATACCTTCATGAAAAGTGCTTCACCATATCGCTTGATAAGCCGCGCTATCAGTGATTTTGGCTGCATTTTCTCCGTTAAATTGCTGTAAGTTGTTGATATCCAGCCCTAGATCTAGCATGTAGCATAGAAAAAAGCACAGTCCGTTATCTAGAAAAAAAAAGTTCATCTTGGTCCTTGGAGTAAACAAGGGATAAAATTCCACAAGAGGTGCTGCGACGCATCCCGCAAAGGAACCCCACACGATCTGAAAGTTTTCATTAAGCCAGGAGTGGGCCTTTGCGATTAAGGCCTATGTTATGCCATCGCTCACCGGAGCGAAATCTAATGGTCCCATATCGATCGTGCGACTTGATGAATCGATATGGTAGCTTATTATGAGGCTTCGCTCAGAGGCATAACATAGGCCTAATACTGCTTCATCGTGATCTACAACGCTTGGGCAAATTGTGCGTTAAACTTACCAGATTGGACCAATCTCATGGTTCTAATATGGCTGACAAGCAGTTGCATGTTTTTGTTGACGGGCTTCTGGACTCTCCTGCACATATATATGTATAGGCTCGTTCAAGCCTGGCTATTCTAAGATACTTTAACTTATGTTAAATGAATGACGTGCGCTGATAGAGTAGCCGGTCACTTTGCTTTTCGGCAATCCAAATGACGATGTTGAGAGTTCTAGACGGTGACATTCGTTAATGACCGCATAAATTCTGGCGATTCTGGGTTTTCACATGAAATCATCGGTGACAATCGAAATGAGTACCTTTGCTTACGAGTGACATTCTGCCGTTCGTGTCTCATTGTGACTGTGGAAGGTCCGGTAGGGAACAGTGGAGTGCACTATGCCATATTGCCCTTCTGGCTAACTGACGTGGGCGAACATCAGCCCTTGCGGTGGATCCAGTTGGTGAGTTCGTTTCTCTCACCTGGTCCCTCCTTTGCGTTCGTAGCGTAGGTCCGAAATGCTAGAGTAGTTAAGGCCTTGGTGGAGAAGAGCGCAAATAAAAACTGATGCCCCTCGTTCAAGCCTCTGAAGACGACGAGAGGTGGGAACGACAGGTCATGCTAAATAAAGTTCCACCTAAAAACTTCGTGTGACACAAAATCGTAGCTGAAATTATAATTCCTCACATCTGAAACAACGCAACGGACTCACCTCTTCGAAGTGAAAGGAGCTCGCTGCTTTCACTTCTCCGAAGTCAAACCTGCTCGGTTTCATGGGTACTTGTTTCCAGGATCTTCCCGTGCTTGCAATCGACTCTTTCCAACACATGTACGTGTTCCCGGATATGTCACAACTGACGGTTCCCGGAAAGCTTCGAGAGGTGAGCCTTCATAAAAGATCTACATTTGTTCCACAAGTATAGAAAAATTGTCTTCCAAAGAATTGTTTCTGCGTTTTGCAGTTTGTCATGGATCTCCATTCCGGAAAGCTGCATAAGGACTTCCATGAGACCCTTGATCAGAAGATGATCGATTTGGCAAAATTCAAAGCTGAGAATGGTATCGCCGACGAGGACTTGGAAGACAAACGCGAAGAAGAGGTTCTTTTTTAGAAGAGAAGGAAGAGAAAAAAGAAAAAAAGAAGAGGATCTGTCCTCTTCGGATTAGAATGCTTAGGCATCGACGATACCGAGCTTTCATCAATAACGGGATAAAGATACTTTGGAGTTTCTGTTTAAGGTTAGAGCGGTTGTTGAGGGTGTCTCAAAAATGTATACACTGTTTGAAAGGTGGTAGCCTTGCTCACAGTAAGGGTGCCGGAGAAATTACGAGCTCACATGAAAGCTTAAGAAAATAGAATTTACATAGGTATGGATTGCGCCATGCACTCGTCTGAGTTCTTGCATTTTACACTCTACTGATTGTGCTTCACTTGAATACTTGTCATAGTTTCTCCACGAGGTGGCCGTATCGACTGATTTGTGCGTCTTTTAAGGTTGAAAACCTAAAAAGGCTCTGCGGATTGAGAAAAATGTAGGGTATTCTAAAAAATGCAGGAGCTATTTGAAAGGCTTTAGCTTTGCTGTTGGTGAACCTTTTGAAGACGTTTGAGACTCATATGAATTCACAGGGTTCAGAGAGTTTTGTGACGTGGAAATGGTCAAGACTGGGTCATGCATTTGCCTGAAATCTTGCATTTCAGACTCGATTTGTTGTGCATAGGCTGAAAGCTTGTCACAATCTTGCTACTATTCGGCCACATTAACCTGTGCTGTGCTCCTTTTAACGTTTACAAATTTAAAAACCACGTGAAAGACAAGCGTTTATTGATTGCACAATTTATCGCTCTCGTTGTCGCTGTAATTACGCTCTCTACATATCTGGGCCCATAGCAAGTGTCATGCCCAGCTTCAAGCTTTCCTTCGATGAGAAGTTTATCCTGAAGTGCTACTGGAAGTTCGAAAACATCGTTGAAGTGCAGAGGCGATTCAGCGACATCTTCTCCAAAGCACAATTCACTCGCGTCACAGTACCACGAATACGAGACAAATTTGGAAGAAGAGTGAATTCTGCAAGACCTTCGCAAGGAACACTCTGGCCGATCTCTCTCTTCCACTAATTCGGTCGCCACAGTGCTTGAAACACTCCAGCGGTCACCTAGGAAGTCCCGTTGAAATTGTTAAGAAGAGAAATGTCGAAATCTGCATCGCGAGTCAAATGACCACGAGAGACGCCCGTTAGTACTTCTTGATGTGGTGATGTTTTGATGTTGAATGCCCTATTCTCTGCCTTCTCTATGCAGTCTTATTATCGAAACAACGGCTTGACCAGTTTGCCGCGAAAATGGGTCATACGTGCGGTTCCTCAACAATCAATCGTGTCAGAAATGCAAGGTTTCAGGCGGGGCATGGCGCAATCTTGAATATTTTGACTCCACAGGAATCTTGTTACTCTGCGCTTTCACATCAATCTCAAAATCTTCAAAAGCTTCATTAACAGCGTTGTTAGAGCCTTTCAGACAATACCTGTATTTTTAGGATACCCTGCATTTTGCTACAAGCCGTAATCTGTTTTTAGGTTTTAGACGTTAAAAGAAGCGCAAATTAATTGACAGCCACACCGAGGAAGAATTATAACAAGCAAATCAAGCGAAAAACAATCATCGAGTGTAAAATGCAAGAATTCAGATGAGTACATGGCGCAATCCATGCCGCTCATATGTCAAAATTGCTATTTTCTTAAGCTTTTATATGAGCTCTAAATTTTTTAGCACCCTCACTGCGAGCAATGTTATCACCTCTCAAACAGTGTATGCTGCTAGCTGGCTGATGCCAGCTCTTACAGGGGCTCTTTGTAGCAATTAAACCTTTCACGCCAGACTGGATTTGAACACCTAACCCTCTTCGATTTCTCCAAAGAATTTCAAGTGCTGTCTATTGACCTCTCGCACGTTTAACTTTCCATAAATAGTCGTCATTTCTGGTTCACAGAGAAAAAACGAGAGAAAGTCATATGTAGTCGACACTGAAAGCAGACCGAGGACTATATGGCGGGTGGACTTTCACGCCATGTCATCGAATTTAGACGCGATCACAGTAGTGTCACGATAGCTGTTCAGGGACAAATGCCGTCTGCACTGCCCGGTGACACAACGCCGCCACCGTCAATATTCAAGCAGCTGAAACCAAGCGAAAAGCGGTACTCGTTGCTTCAGAAGACCGAATTGTAAATCTTGTAAAGGACTACTTCCATGTTCATCAACTGGAGGTGTCATTTTCCTTGAAAATGTCAAACATTCGTTGGTAAGTGCCGAATTTTCAATTGAAATTGCCTTAGAAAGCCTGTTCGTGTGTTTCTTTCGCGGTCCTCTTTGTTATCACTGTTCACTTCGCTTTCCTCCTCATTCATGAATTCGCCTTTGTAACTGCATAGTAGTGTGTAGGCAGTAATATGTGCCAAACAGACGTTTTTGAGGATGACACGCCTTTCACTTGTTCTGTGCTGAGAACGGTTTTTCTAGTGTGATAAGCGCATAGCAGATTTTCTTCCACAGGGTGAATGAGGTTTCTGAAGCCATGCATGTGTTGTCGATGATGCAGAATGGCGGCAAGGCTCTTTCTAGACCAAATTGTTGTGGTGTGCTCGGGTCGCTTTGAGAGGTCGCCACAAACGACTTTGCTGTGATTGTATTGTTGTTGTAGTAAAATGCATAAATAGAGTTTTATTCCCTATTCATTGCTTTCTTTCACATCCTAAGTCAAGGTGCCAGCAATTTATATAGATGGAGCGCAGGAAAAGGTTATCAACTAGTGGTACTAATCAGTACCTTTCTCTACAGAACATTGCTAACGATAAGTCACCATAACCTACAAGCTGTGGCAGAAGACGAGGGCACCCGAGCATCTCACAGCCTACAGGAAGCTGAAGAGGCTGGCAAAAACAGCTGTAGCGAAGGCAAAGAACGCGGAAGTGGATGCCCTGTACGAGAAACTAGACGGGCCAGAGGGAGAGAAGTTCGCCATCCGCCTGGCCAAGGCGCGTCACAGACCTAGCCTCGACATTCGAGTAGTGAAGACTGTGAAGAGTGCTGACGGTAGGGTGTTACGGAAGCCGGTCGAGGTCGGAGAGAGATGGGAGGAGTACTTCAAGGAACTCCTGAACGAGGAGTTCCCTCGTCGGGAGGCCGAGGAAGAACAACAAACGGAAGGACCCACCCCACCCTGGACGCAAGAAGAGGTTCGCAAGGCCATAGGGAAGATGAAACTTGGAAAGGCAGCGGGGCCTGATGGTGTGCCAGTAGAGGCTTGGAAGGTGCTCGTGGACCTCGGAATCAACTGGCTGACGCAGTTCCTCAACAGAATCACGAAAGAAGGTAAGATGCCGGATGACTGGAGGAGCAGCACCATAGTCCCCATCTTCAAGCAGAAGGGAGACGCTTCCGAATGCTCCAACTACCGAGGGATCAAATTGATCTCACACACGATGAAGATCTACGAACGACTGGTCGACTCAAGGCTGAGGGAAATGGTACCCATCTCCCAGGTGCAGTGGGGCTTCATGCCTGAGAGGTCCACCACAGACGCCATCTTCATCGTTCGTCAGGTGATGGAGAAATATCGGGAGAAACGAAAACCCTGCTACCTGGCATTCCTGGATCTGGAGAAGGCCTACGACAGGCTAGCTCGGGCCGTAATCTGGAATGCCCTTCGAGGGAGGGGTGTCCCGGAACGTCTGATCACGGTCATAAGGGACATGTACGAGGGCTCGAAAGCGACAATACGAACTCCACACGGGGTGACAAGGAAAGTGGACATCACAGGGGGTACACCAAGGGTCGGCTCTGAGCCCGTTCCTCTTCCTGCTGACACTTGACTCTATAGTGAACCACCTTGAGGAAGACCCTCTAAGAACGATCCTCTACGCGGACGACATCGCCCTAGTAGCCGACAACCAGGAGGAGCTGGAGGAGAAGGTGCAGCTGTGGCAGAGGGCCCTCGCAGACAACGGCCTAAGGCTGAACGTGAAGAAGACGAAGTTCATCAGCTCTGAGCAGTGCGCTGGATCGATCCTAGACTGCCAAGGGGAAACGATCGAGAAGGTGGAAGAATTCCGCTACCTCGGAAGTGACCTATCCGAGGAAGGAAGTGTGGACCAGGCGGTCAGGGGACGGATAAACGCAGCCTGGCTCAAGTGGAGGGAGTCCACAAGGATCCTCTGCGACCGTAGATGCTCCAGGACGCTTAAAGCCAAGCTCTATAGAACAGTTGTGAGACCTGGCCTCCTCTACGGCAGTGAGTGCTGGGCCCTGGGT
This sequence comes from Heligmosomoides polygyrus polygyrus, assembly GCA_947396885.1. Taxonomy (NCBI): domain Eukaryota; kingdom Metazoa; phylum Nematoda; class Chromadorea; order Rhabditida; family Heligmosomidae; genus Heligmosomoides; species Heligmosomoides polygyrus. Next base: position 71,433,576 of record OX377201.1, on the reverse strand, counting down.
AAGGCGCAGGAGCGGCAACTGCACGCGGCGGAGATGAGGATGCTGAGGTGGGCATGTGGATGGACCCGTCGGGACAGGGTGCGAAACGAGGATGTTAGGGCAGTGATGAAGACAGCCCCGATCCAGCTGAAGATGAGAGAGCAGTGCCTGAGATGGTATGGACACGTCCTCAGAAGACCAGAGGATCACCCCACAAGGTTGGCCCTAGATTTCGAGGCACCCGGAAAGCGTCCGAGAGGAGCCCCAAGGAAAAGATGGACGTCATCAAGAGAGATCTCGCCGAAGTCGGCGCCACGGTAGATGACGCCCTTGATAGAATGAGGTGGCGACAGATCACAAGAACAGCGGACCCTGCGACTGCGCGGGACTAAACGCTCAGGAGAAGAAGAAGAAGTCACCATAAGCAAACTAAAACGAGTTACCATTCTACCTCCAATATTGGGCTCAGACTCAGAAGAAAACCAAGCAACACATGGTATTTGGTAGAGCCCGGTAACTGTTTATACTATACTTCTACAATGAAATTAATTCAGCTTTTGGTCGTCGTCTTCGGAGGGCTAGAAATGCAGCATAAGCATGGGTTTGCCCCCTACTCCACCATGCTCCAACTGTCACATATTCGACCGACTCCTAGGAGCGAGACAGAGTGCAAAAATGAAAGATGTTCACTCACACACTTTCATCAGTAGATTACTACCTAGAATTACCTAGTATGCACTTTCATTGCTTTTACTGGTAGTGCTGCGACCAATCGGTGTTCCAATTCGTTTCGCTGTCTCGCCCTCGTCATACATGACGTTGTTACTGTTCAAACTTCATGACGTTGATGTGATGGCTGATTCGTTTGTTCTCAAATGAAATGCGAGTCGGGTAAAGAGTCGGGTCGAGAGGTAACCCACGGGTACGCTTCATGTCCCTTGGAGTCCACTCCAGTTCTCTTTTCGTGCTCATTGTGACCGCCATTGCCCATCGGCATTTAGCCTACAATACCTCTCACGTCGCACGGTCAAAACTTCGAATTGCGACGTAAAGCCCGTCGCAAACCGTCGCTCGATAATAACCCTTTTAGCTTAAAGTTTTTTGAAAAAAGGTTTGCACCATGCAGTTTGTCTCTTCGAGATGTACACAAACATGTATACAGCTTTACCAGAACACCCATATTGTCGCCGAGTGTGGCCGAAAAAATGACAGAAGCAGACTTTAGCGATCAGCGGAGCTTATTTTCCAAGACATGCGTGCTTTCGTAATATTTCAAGCATGGCGTAGGTTGTCAGTGTTTTGTCGTGGTAGGAATGCTCCGAGAGTGCACCGTGCACGAGGCATATATGACAGAACCTATCAATCGAGTGGGCGAAGGCATGTTCACTCCGCTTCTACTGCAAACCCTTCAAGACTATTTCGAACCGTTTAGAGAATTGCTGTAATCTGTCTCGGCAAGACTTTAAAGTGCGCCGTGAACAATGAAAATAGAATCGAACCCATCAATCTAGCGGGGCGACCGCTCGCAAATTGCACGCACGGGCGTATTCAGAGCGCAATAACTTTGTCAATTTCGAATCGTTCATATCTGAACTTGTTTTTGGAGTTTGCTACGGTAAGATGTTTTTATTACTTATTATTTGTCGACATCTCGAAATTCACCAGTAATGTCCGAAATATGCCAAATACGATTTCGTATGAAACTTTTACTCCGATAAATTGTTCTCATTGTCAATTTAAGAAATTTTGACGCAGGAACATCGTGAGACAGCGGCAGAAAGCAAGAAAAATGCTTCAAATGCAATTTATTAGTGTCGGTGAGGTGAGTGCCACCAGTGTACTCACAGTGTAGAAGGGGACCACATGATCTTCAACTTGATCTACCGCCCCGATCAATATTCTCGTCTTTGTTATGCTTAAAAAGTCGAGCGGTTATAACAAGCTGCTGCCGCCAACGCTGACTCTACAATGTCTGCTCACCCTCGAGTGGTCATTCACCTATTGACACTGAAGCGCGGATCTCCAATGGATGCTGCCCCTTCGAGATACGAAATGAAGCTGGCGGAAAGGATAGCAAGTATCTTACAGGATTTCGAACTGCGACAGCTGAAAATCGACGAAGTAGAGAAGATGGAGGTAGTGGAAGAAGAGGACCAAGAGTTTCAACCAGAAGAGGATTGTGCCGGAGTCACGGCACCACTAACCAGTGAAGGCACTATCACGTTTTCGAGAGGACAGCTCTTTTCGGAGGAAAAGGTTTGGCTATACTAGATGTTATACTATGCAAGTTTGAGAACTGGGGAAAGTGGACTGCATAGCGATTCCAGGTTTGGGCTACAGCGGAGTATCAGTGTGCAGGAACTGTGAAGCCAAAAACAAGTTCAGATATGGAAATCTCTATGGAAATCCGATGCTATGGTAAAAGTGCAAAAACGCGGCCTAGCACGGGAACCGAACCCCACACCTCACGAACATGAGGCTTGCTCTCTACCACTGCACCACCCAGTCCGCGACGCGGCGATCTTGCGCTGCCGTGAAGAGATCGCTCTTCGGACCCTTAACCATTACACCCTCCTACTTGTTTGCCTCAAGGATTCAGCAAAAACAAAACATATTCTGTTACTATTTGGAGGACGGGGTTTCTCCCTATAGTACTCATTCTTGCCGTTCCGGCGTACCGTTCAGACAGTTTTCTTGTTAGCGATAGTATTTCTCCGTGCTGTCCCTCAGTGAGCGGCTTTCCCCAAGGTACCTGTTTGGGACCACTTTTATTCCTTATTTTCATCAATGATCTGCCGCACTTCCTTCCACACGACTACTTGTGTAGTATATATGCAGACGACGCTAAGTTATTTGCGGTTAACAACTGTCAAAGGCTTCATTCAAGATGCAATAAATGGTACATGTCGCGGAGGTGAGCAGCGGAGGGTGCGGTCACGGCAGCGGGGGTGCGGTAGCGGCTGTGAGGGTGCGGCGAATGCGTCGCTGCTTCTACCGTAATCGCGGCAGCCAATCACGGCCTCTGCGCTCCACTGCCTTCGAGGTCTGTAGTAATCATGTGCACAGGCAAGCTTCCTGAAGTATCGATGATCCCGAAAGGTAGGGGTCAAAGGTCAACGTGACGCAATAGATGCAAATGGGCAGACAATGACGTAGAAGCGAGAGAGTTGGCGTAGAAAAGAGAGAGCAGAAAGTAGATAATCAATTAATCCCACGCCATTTGCTACCTTTCTTCTGTTGTGTTCTGCTTCCGCTTCTGCTACACTACTTCTCGTTCAAAATGGATGTGTTCTCGCTCCCTGCTACCGAAGAAGATGCGATTAAATTCCTGCAGGAGAAGGGGGTATTGCCAAAGGAGCGCAAGTGTCCCAACTCGCCGGATCACAACATGAAGCTGGTCTCCATGGGAAAACGAGAATTTATTTGGAGATGCAGTAGACGCTCCTGCGGCGGAAAACGTTTGTCGATTAGAAGCGGAACGTGGTTTTCCAACTCGACCATTCCGCTAGTGCAAGCGCTGCGATTTTTCTACTGCTGGACGCTGAATTTGACATCTGTGACCTGGTGCAAAGACCAGCTGGGAATGCACCGCACCACGTCGATTGCGTGGAACAGCAGTGTGAGAGAGGCAATTGCACAGGAACTAATCCGACGTCCGCCTCGAAAGATTGGAGGGCATGATCGAATTGTGGAGGTCGATGAAACACTCTTCTCTAAGAGGAAGAACAACGCCGGTAGAGTGCTGCCTCCTCAGTGGATTGTCGGTGGAGTTTGTCGTGAAACAAAGCAGTGCTTCTTAAAAGCTGTTCCGGACCGAAGCGCTACCACTCTTCTGGAAGTCATCAGAGAGAACATTGCCGAAGGATCGACCATATATTCGGATTGTTGGAAAGGATACAAAACGTCAGAACTGGAGGCAGCCGGATTCCAGCATTTAACAGTTAACCATCGCTACCACTTTGTCGATCCACTCACGGGAGCGCACACTCAAACTATAGAGAGAATTTGGGGCTCCCTGAAATGGCGAAACAGACAACGCAGAGGAACATTGCGGCACTTAGTAGACTCCTATCTGACGGAATTCATATGGAGACAACAGGTACGACAGTCTATGACTGCGCAATGAGTACCAAAAGTTCAGAACTTTCTTCATAGATTGGCGACAACGACCCATTCGATGCCCTCCTACAGGCTATCAAAAATTACACGAACGAGGAGGTAAGATGTTACTACATAGTTATACAGAATATAAGATAAAGAGAGTTTTGCAGAACGCCGACCGAGCCTTAGACGGAGACGGAGACGGTCACAGATGTCAAATTCAGCGTCCAGCAGTAAAGGAATCGCAGCGCAAAACTAGCAGAACAGTCGAGTTCGAAAACCACGTTCTGGACGGAGACATGGCAAGACTCTGCTAAAAGCTCTGGAAGACACCAGCATACGTAGTGATAACTGGGCTAATAACTTATTGTTACTTGTTACGTGTTATTGTTAATGATCACAGTTCTACTAACGTTGTGTTTTGAACTTACCTAGTGCTGTTATTGTAACATGTTCGTTTTGATCTTTCCATTAAATTTTCAAAAATCAGCCAACAAGCCATTTCACGTCATGGTAACTATTTCCCACGTCGATACCAACTCCTTGAGCACGGCTTTGACAAGGGAGGGAACTCCGGGTTGTAGGCCATTTCAACACGTGTAGCTTAGGTGGTCCCCGTGGCGGAGCTTGTTGAGCTTCCCAGGTGCACGCAGACGTGCCCTTCGGGCACGGCTTTGGCAAGGGAAGGAACTCCGGGTTGTAGGCCATTTCAACACGTGTAGCTTAGGTGGTCCCCGTGGCGGAGCTTGTTGAGCATCCCAGGTGCACGCAGACGTGCCCTTCGGGCACGGCTTTGGCAAGGGAAGGAACTCCGGGTTGTAGGCCATTTCAACACGTGTAGCTTAGGTGGTCCCCGTGGCGGAGCTTGTTGAGCTTCCCAGGTGCACGCAGACGTGCCCTTCGGGCACGGTTTTGGCAAGGGAAGGAACTCCGGGTTGTAGGCCATTTCAACACGTGTAGCTTAGGTGGTCCCCGTGGCAGAGCTTGTTGAGCTTCCCAGGTGAACGCAGACGTGCCCTTCGGGCACGGCTTTGGCAAGGGAAGGAACTCCGGGTTGTAGGCCATTTCAACACGTGTGGCTTAGGTGGTCCCCGTGGCGGAGCTTGTTGAGCTTCCCAGGTGCACGCAGACGTGCCCTTCGGGCACGGCTTTGGCAAGGGAAGGAACTCCGGGTTGTAGGCCATTTCAACACGTGTAGCTTAGGTGGTCCCCGTGGCGGAGCTTGTTGAGCTTCCCAGGTGCACGCAGACGTGCCCTTCGGGCACGGCTTTGGCAAGGGAAGGAACTCCGGGTTGTAGGCCATTTCAACACGTGTAGCTTAGGTGGTCCCCGTGGCGGAGCTTGTTGAGCTTCCCAGGTGAACGCAGACGTGCCCTTCGGGCACGGCTTTGGCAAGGGAAGGAACTCCGGGTTGTAGGCCATTTCAACACGTGTAGCTTAGGTGGTCCCCGTGGCGGAGCTTGTTGAGCTTCCCAGGTGCACGCAGACGTGCCCTTCGGGCACGGCTTTGGCAAGGGAAGGAACTCCGGGTTGTAGGCCATTTCAACACGTGTAGCTTAGGTGGTCCCCGTGGCGGAGCTTGTTGAGCTTCCCAGGTGCACGCAGACGTGCCCTTCGGGCACGGTTTTGGCAAGGGAAGGAACTCCGGGTTGTAGGCCATTTCAACACGTGTAGCTTAGGTGGTCCCCGTGGCGGAGCTTGTTGAGCATCCCAGGTGCACGCAGACGTGCCCTTCGGGCACGGCTTTGGCAAGGGAAGGAACTCCGGGTTGTAGGCCATTTCAACACGTGTAGCTTAGGTGGTCCCCGTGGCGGAGCTTGTTGAGCTTCCCAGGTGCACGCAGACGTGCCCTTCGGGAAATGGCCTATAACCCGGCACGCTTTGGCAAAGGAAGGAACTCCGGGTTGTGGGCCATTTCAACACGTGTAGCTTGTGTGGACCGCGTGGCAGAGTATCTCCGCATGCCTCGTCTCAACCCCCTCCCAACCTAACAGCTGACCGTCCGCGCTGATCGATACCTCACGGGCTCTGCTTGTGCGACTGAGACGTGCCAGTGCCACAGAAAGGGGCGTGTTCGTTCTGGGCCTGATTGGCTGGAGTGATTACGGTACTGTGCGTGAGTACGGTCGGTGCTCTGCCGTTACCGCACCCCCGCTCCGCTGCTCACCTACGCGACTTGTACCCAATAAATTCTGTCGAACAGTGGACAGCAATGTGGGGTTTATATATTTCCGTTCAAAAAATGGCTATCATGAGGCTAGGATGGGAACATCCAGATTTTCCTTCCATTCTGCGAGGAATCGCGTTGAACTGTGTTGACCAGATACGCGACTTAGGAATTGTGTACGATGCTCGCCTCAATTTCGATAGTTATACCCACGAGAAAGTAAGCGATGTATTCAAATGTTCAAGCTTAGTTCTTAGAGCCTTCAAAATGCGAGATCCTTCTATGCTTTTTCAACTCTTCGGTTTCTTCGTCAGACCATTATCTGAATACTGTACGCCCTTATGGTCACCCCAAAAGAGCTTTCTTATAGAAGAGGTTGAGAAAGTCCAAAAGAGTTTCACACATCGTTGCTTCTGTCGCTGCGGTTTATCTAGCCTTTCTTATGATAAACGTCTTTCCAGACTTAATGCTGACTCTCTGGAGTTCAGGTGCAAAGTATCGGACTTCAGCTTATTGTTCCAATTGACTAGGGATGAGATTTGTTTTGATATCTACGATCTTTTCGAAGCTGCGGCCAGTGTTGGCAGATTTAGGGGCCACCTATTCCGTATTAGACCGGAGAAACCAGATACGGTTGATTATGAGCGCTCTTTTTTGGTACGGTGGGTAGGTAAGTGGAATAGCGATGATTTATTTATATTCCGAAAATCTCAGGCATTCGAGACTCGACTGGCTCATCAGCTCAGGTTCTCAACCTGATTGCGAGCGGTCCATTGTTCTTACGGTCTATCGCACACATTACACGGCAGCGCGATCATTAGTCGTTCCTGCACGCACAGTGTTAGAGCGCGCACAACGCGACGGTTCTGCAAGGTGTTCGCGCGCTGTCGTTGGGTAGGCGACCAGGGTCCGGCCCCTTCATGGTGTAGCGAGCTGCGAACTCTTTATTGCACACACAAGAAACGGTACAGTAATGACACAACGATCTTGTCCACCGCGCACTTATTCTTTGTGGTCGCAGACGTGGTGTCTTCCGTGTGTAGATCGGCCTCGGGTTGCGGGTTCCAGGTGCGTCGACTTCTCGGATTGTCCCCTGTAGGCGCGGCGCCTCCGAGGGTATTGGGTGGCCTGTCCTCGGTGCTCAAGAGCGTGCTTGGTGGCCGAATGGTGAAGGTGTGTCTCTTTCCAGCGCTTTATATAGATGCACATATGGTACTACAGTACCGCGCATGTCTTTTGGTCAATTCCCGAAAAAGCCGCTTTGGAACGCTCCAGTGTAGAAAGATCAGTGTTGAGTAGTTCAAGGAAACTGATCTACATGGATGTGTTGCTAGCGCTTTATGGTGAGGACTAACACTGGAGATTTTAGGAAGTTCTGATTTCAACTGCGGCATTCCGACGCGTAACCGATGGATTTCATCACGATTTCGTTCGTCGCTGATTATCCTCCGTCAAAAGAAGTCAAAGTATCCCAATCGCAGAACTCCTTTGCTCTCATTGAAGCTTTCCTGATTGCTTCACTGCCTAGCCTCGCGCGCTGCGTATGTTAAATGGAGTGTTTCAACAGCAAGTGACAATGTAAACACGTTTTTTGCCTGGCTACATTACACTGTTTTCGGAATATACCAGAATGCCAATAGCTGTTCACTACCTCCCAGGGAAGTCCTTGGGGAGCGTACCAGTTTAAAGAAGCCTTTGGGAAGCAGGGCCCGCTCCAATTTATGGTATATTCTGCCTACTTGTAGTAACATCGTGAGGCATCTGCTAAGGTGCGTCCCAATGTTGAGCTCCACCAAGGCTTCACTGGGAGGTTTACTCATGCCGATACCTTGCCTGCCACAACTCACTCCTGTGTGAAATCTCGCAGCAGCCAGGCATCTTTCTTCCTTTTTTCCCTTTTTTAACTATTACTATTCAGTGAGGTTTAACAATATCTTTTGCCGTTTTGCGAGATGGGTAGACTTGCTTCCTAATGATTTGATTACTTCTGATGACATTCCTAGCGTGAGAAATAAACTTTTAAAGCTTGATCTTATTCAATGCTTAAATATTCCATATAGTGCAGCTCGGGGTTAGTACTAACTCAACCTTTTCCAGTCGATCAAATGCTCTGCTGACATCTTTCATTGCCGATTGTTGCACTTCGGTCTCTCCGGCCTACCTTCTACCCGGTCTTCCGTCTTGGGCATGTTTACCGGTTGCGGCCGTGCTCGAACACAATCGCTCTGAGTGGCTTAATTGACGGCAGTTATGTGATTTCTTTCACTGTTGTTGTGCTGCCCATGATCTGTTTCATCTTGCCTTTTTTCATTTTTCTTGCAGACACTGCCGTGCGGCATGAGTTACACTTGTTTAATGCTATAGTAATGTGCCTTCTAACAGCGAGGCTTTTCCTTTTCTAACGAAAATGTTTTTTTTTTCGCTTTGTGTTCTCTGTTTCTTTGTTTCCTAAGTGTATTCCGTTTCCGGATGCTGAGAGAGTGAGGGCGATACCGTCGTCGTACAGCCTACAAAGCATATGTTCGGCCTGTGCTTGAATATGGTACCGCTGTATAAGCGTGAAATCGCTAAGCTAGAGTCTGTGCAAAACAGTTTCCCAAGAAACTTTGGATAAGAGTATACGGCTGTGATTACACCATCATTCGCCCTACCGCTGAAAGGAACAAGATCTTCAAGTTGCAGTCTCTTGCTTGCCGAAGAAGACGATACGATTTAATCACAATGTATGAGTTGATAAATGGTACTTTGGGCCTTCGCCTCCGAGATTTCTATACTGTATCACCTTCGAGCACTAGAGGTGGTCAAAGTAAGCTACAAATACCGAGAGCTAGAACTAATGTAAGATCGGCTTTTTCACATAACACATCGGGCTGGCTCTGAGTTTCTAGAGTTCTCTAAGAAAATCGTTGTGCCAAATTCATTGCGGCAATACAAAAGGCTTATTGACCGGTATCTCCAAGAAGCTTCTTAATGGCTTGCCGAGTTGTTGATGTTTGTACTAGTTATCACAATCTGTGTTTTCCTGTTCAATAGCATGATCTTTTTTGTTTGTTTGCTTGTTTGTTTTTGTTTTAAGCTGCCTGATTGTTTACGTACAAAATTAATTAATTAATTAATTAATGATTCTGTTCGACCACGATCCAACAACTTTTTTCTGGACGTCTGGCGATGAGAAACGCTTCAATTTATGCTTTTCGTTTTACGACGAGGTGCTTCTTTGCAGATACCGCATGTTATAGAGCAGCCTATTTACCAACTCAACCTTAAAAATAAGATTTGCCTGTAATGGGATTTGGTTGCTACAAAATCCGATGGTAAAGCATCTCAGGGACTTACACTGACACAAAGGAAAAAATTGATTAGCATCTCCTTTTAATAAGCTCTTAAACAGCTGATTTTCCCCACAATATAAAATGTCGAAAAGTAGCCTACTATCGTCTTTATAAAACACTATTCAGGTTCAAGCTCGTGGTTCACCTTCTTTCAATACATCTCAAAGCGGTGCCAAGTTATAATAAGACCACCCTTTGGCCTAACGAAGGTTTTACACACCAAGAACAGTGGCAAATGTATTCTATAGCGACAGCACGAGAAGGTTCAGAAAGCCATGTTTTATTGCCACTGTTAAGAACTGATCTAAAGGTTAACGCTCAATTAATGTTAGTCATTAGAACACAAGTGGGCGGAGCATTCCAAACAATAGTGGGACAGTCATTTTCAAAGAGTTCAAGCAAGACATCACTGTTCTTTTGTATATAGCAACAAAAGGCCTACGTCATATACCATGCCTCATTAGGAGATCAACAATCATACCTGTCCAACTACTGCACCCAGTACCATAGTCTCCATATTCAAGCGGAACAGGAGCGCTTCCGTTTGTTCCAAATATCGAGTATGAGACTGATCTCGCACACGCTAAAGGTCTACGAACCATAGGTCGACTTTCGGATGAAAATGGTTTTCACCTCCTAGAAGCAATTTCGCTTCACACTGGACAGGCCCACAATGGAGGCCGCCATCATACAGCAGATGATGAAGAAATATGAAGTCAAGTCCCTGTTAACTGGCATTCTTGGTCTTGGATAGCGCTTAGGGTAGCTTTTTTCAAGCGGTGCTCTGAAGAGTTCTTAGAAAAAGGAGCAATTTGGGGAGAACATTTCATCACGGATACAGAGGATATGTGCAGAGGAAGTGGCAATACGAGTACAGAGAAGGTGGATATCACAGTGAGGGTGCAGCAAGGCCAGGGCTCGGCCCCTTCCTCTTTCTGCTTGTGCTCGACGGTGCGGTGGAACATATAGAGGCAGTCCCGCTCAGAGCCATGCCCTAAGCGGACGGCCTTGCTCTGAAAGGAAGAGCTGCAGGAGAAGGTCTCGGTGCGGCAGAGATCCTGCAGACAACAGCCTGCGACCAAATGCAAGAAACAACAAGCAATTCCTCTTCATACCGGCAGGCCCACAAAGCGAGTCTTCGAAAAAGTTGAGAGATTTCTCGGAAGGGACCTAGATAGAAGTGAGAATCAGGTGCTAGGAGGACAATAAACATGAGCTGACTCAAGTGGAGGTAGTCCAGACTATAATCTTCTGCTCGTATATGCTCCAGGGCACTCGAAGGCAAGCTCTACAGAGCGGGCACGGTCCGGTCTACTCCTTTCTACGGAAGAGTGCAGGGCAAGGCGAAGGAGCAGCAACTTCCTACCATGGGGACCGTGCGCGTACAAGGAAATCTTCAATGTAACCCATCTGCCGTATTGTGTCAAGCAAAGTTGGTCATATCCTGGAAACTGTTTCGCTTACTCACCATCAGTATGCAAGCAAAGCCTCTGTGGTATGGGAACTTGCCCTCTTCCATGTAAGAACCTTACGGAACAAATCGAGCAACCTATATCCCATGGGATAGGATAAGGCAAAAACGGAGTACTTATGTATCATCATTCATTCGTTGGAAAAACCACTACCAAATACAGTTTTTGATGTTTGAGCACAGGTATCAGTTGAGTTCGGTGGCTAAACTCGAAGTTATTTTTGAATCAGCCTGATGTTTGACCCCGCAACCAAATCAGGAGCTGTTAGAGACGGCTCGTTCAGTGCTAACAGGGCATTCTCGTCGATTACATAGTTTGTCACTCCTCGCCAAACTCTCGTCATCTAAAATTGGAAGAAAATTCTCTAGAGCCATCAAGGAGCCTTGGAATTTTGCACTAAGCTTTGTGTTCACATGGAATCGATGCTGTGTTCATGACTTCCTTCCTTTCTTCAGTCGGGAAGCAACAGCAATCCTTGGTGTCTGCCATTGGCGCTGTTTTAACAACGACCTTGTCTTCGTGAACTCAGAACACTGCGCAAATTTCGTGTCACGCAACCGGAGTGAGCGTTTACGATGATCCCGCAAAAACTCACTAACAGTTGGTTTTATAATGCAAGCAGTTCGCGCTGTGCCTTCAAGGGCATGCTGCATGGATGCACAAAATCTTAAAGAACTCGTTCTCACTCGACGTTTAAGGAAATCTAATGAATATTATCCAAAAATCTTAGTACGAATGAAGTGGCGGAGATACATCAGAATAGGCAAAAAGTATTGATGGCTTGTAGATCAGCACCTCAGCTAGATTCATGCGTTTGTGGCCTCCCATAGTCTTCGCATGGCTCTCAAAAAGCAACGGATCTTCGTTAGCCCACCTACCGTCTCCGCGTCGCACTTCTCACTAGCTATTAGCCGCACGTATAGTGTCTAGTTTACACTCGCGCGACGAAAACAGAGCGACCGCGACCGGTCGGTCGTCGGTCGCTCCTAGCTTCTCCTTCTTCGGGATTCGCATCGAACTGTGCATTTGTAACAGCCACGAACAGCCAACCGGTTCCAGCCCAGACCCATCCATCCTCCACCCGCGCCCCATCCCCACTGTGCTCAACCCGTCACCCCGACCGACTGCCAGCTCGATCGCTTCGGCTTCAGCGTTGGCCGTTCTCCAGCAGCGCGACGAGAGCGCGCTGTCTGTGTTCCAGCGAACTGAACGGAACTACTAGCGTCCCTTTCTCCAAACTACCATTCCACAGCAGCGTGTCCGACAACGTCTAGTGTCGGAGGGCATAGGGCATGAGAGGAGCAGCGCCTCGCCTTTGCTCTTTCTGTTTGCCTTGCCTTTGTCCTATAGCATATTCTCTGATGTGAAAACCCCAGAAAGCTGAGAACCTCCAATGATCATGGCCTTGGAGTATCTGTTCAACCATCAACTTCCAGCATAAAAAAAATTAAGGGGTGAGAGAGGAAGAGGAAGGAAAGTGGTTTATAATCGTACTAGAGAAAGTATACCTGTTAGCTGCTATTATTATTACATGTTTCTACTCATATTTCTTCTATACGTTCCTGCTCATCGATCCAGTGCAGATCTACTCAAATTAGAAAAGAGATAGTGCTCAATACCTGACATATTCCTGCACTTAGCCAGCGAAAGTCCTGCACAAGAGAGTTTAAAAAAAGTTAGTTCCCAATTGAAATTCAGACCAAAAATTACGAATGAACTACGTATTGCAATTCCAATACTCTCCTCACTTTACTGACATGTTTTCATTACGTTGCTGATACTCCAAAACCTTTAGTGCCTTGATCACTAGAAGAGGAAATGCAGTTGCATGCTTATTATTAAAAAGCCTGAGCACGACTGCTTGCTCTAATGAGCGAGTTCCATCTCGAACTGATTCATCATTCCCAAGACATGTCGCGGTCTTTGTCCCACTTCAGCAAGATGCTCCTGGTTCAATCGAATCAACTTTTTATTCCGATCCCACCACGGCCGAGGTCATGGCCATCTGAAGAGAACACCCACTGCATAAAGCGCACATTCCCACGAAACTTCGTCCTCTTGTATCCCCATTCTGCAATGGCCTATTATGTGTGTGCATACTGCCGTTATCTGCAGACCAAAAACAATGCTTGTATTCCAGTTAGAAATTAACTGCTAAGGTGAACTATAGCAAAAGTAGCAAGAACATGTCTGGATATCATAGGAGAGATTCCTTGAAGCTAAGAAGGGTCTGAAATCTTCCTCATTTTGTAACGATAAACAAACAGATAAGACGGCCTAGTGCGGAAAGTATCTGTCATAAGAATATATGAAAGGCCGCAATTTTTTAAATTTATGACCCCACTCTTCCGAAATCATCCGGCGCGCCTCCGATTTTACTCTCTGTGTGTCTTTCATTTTAAAACCTCGCATGTCTTCTCATATATTTCGACCTCCCAATACTATTTAGCAGTTTAGCATACAAATTCTGTTGTCTATGTTGACATCATAAACTGAGATTCGTAGCTGAAACAGTGGCGACCACAGATGTCCATACACTGATTTATTTATGTGTCCGTACATACGTACCTAGTAGGGTCCCTCTATGAAGCTCTCGTATTCATCACTTCAGAGCAGCGCGGGCGAGCATGTTGCATTAGATGATCGTTGAGATTTTTTATGTATTGAGTTATTTTTAATACATGTTAAGGTTAGCGGGACCTCCATAAGGTCACCGCACATTCCAAACTTCTTTGCCGTATTTTTATTTCATAATAGGGCGGGTGCTCGAAAGTGAGTTGAAGTCAAGTACGGAAAATAACAACCATTGGAACGAACTAACACTAAGCGGAGCATCAATCCTGAGTGCACCACATATCTTTATTTCGCAGTGTCATGTAAGTAGCTTATACAATGGAATTAACCCTTTCACAACATTTTCCGACAATGTCTTCGGACACCATCATAAAAATAACTCATGGAAAGTTATCAAGCCTTTCATACTATAATATTAATCACTGTGCCCACTAATATCTACGGTCAAGATGGCCCATGGGAAACTTCATTTGCTACTGTTTTTCATATCTAACAAATAGTGCAATTAGAATAATGCAAGTAATCACTACGCGTTGTCCCACGCGGTACTCACTTGAACATCGCCCGTCGTGAATGGGTTAAAGGAAATGGCAACGAGTTCATAGCGCGATCTCTTCTTCTAATATGGTCGTAATTCTGCGCTCTTTTACGTTTAATATATGTCTTAAACATTAATTTTTTACGCCAATATTATTTTCTGAAAAAAAAATTCTTGTAAAGTTCCAGACACTATATTTGCCTATTTTGGGCAGGTGGATTGAATACTTTTTAGAAAAGTAATAGCTTATTGTGTTAGGACAAAAATCTATTACATATTGGCCTCGTAAGAGGGCGTCTGCTTCCATCTGCTAAACGATTTGATCTGATGGGTGTTTAGTTTGGTTTCTTAAGGGTCCAGCTTGCCTTGGAAGTGTCCAATTTGACAAGAAAAAATGACATATGTGCTGTTAATCGATCGAAAGTGACGTTCTACTAGAGCTTTTGTTCTATTGGACCTTATTGGTTTTTGTGGAATAAGAGGTCACAAAGTGAGCGGTGAGACAATGCTTAATGTGCTTGTTAAGCATCAACAAAGGTCATTAGTCGAACATTTTTTTCAGAACCTATTTAGCCCAAAAGCCTCGTGCAGCAAGCCGTTGCTGCTAAACATAATCATAATTAACTACACCGAGCGTTCGGGAAGAAAAAGGATGGAACTACCTGAAAGTGTGGCAAAACTCTTCAGCAAACCTAGTTAAATGATGTGCGGCTTACTCACGTTTCCTGACGAAGCTGTAACTTTTCAATCACATCGCTGAGCGAAAACATAGCAGAGACATGGAAATGAACGGCAAAGGTGACTTACAGTGCTGGATAGTGATACATTCGGCGATTTTTGGCAACATTTTGCGAGCTCGACTACAAAAAATTTCGCGAATTTGGACATAATTTCCTGTAGCATCATGCTCTTATCTCTTGAGTACGCAATTCAAGCCCATTAGGACTCTTTGTTCATCCGAAACACCTCGAACTACACTATGTCCCTACAGAACAGCTACGATAGGATAGAACAGTCGCTTACTTGGTGAGCTTTGCGGTGGCCACAACCTGTGCCTTTGGCTTTGTACTATTTTTTTGCTGAAGCACACAGTCACCACTTCCATTGTTCGTGTCTTACACTGACAATTCTTAACCCAACATTGTTGCTTTTTCGTCCACGAGTATCCCATCTAGACATTTTGATGATATTCCTTCACTGCTCTGGGGCTTCATTCACGATCGTTACATTTCCCTTCATAGCTGGTCCTTTCCTACATTCAGTGGGTCTATGCTTTCTTCAGTCTTCCCTCGGTTTTGCTCCTGCTTCATTCGAAAGATCTGGATTTCCACTCTCCCTTGCCTTTCTCTCACATATCACAGATGTTTTGAAAATTTGAGAACCAGTGTTAGTGCTCAGAAAGGCGTGAGTAAAATACGAGTTGTTGCACCACGTGATAGCGAGCTACGCTGTGCAATTTTCATGGGAAACAACATCACTTTAGGGCGATGAAGGCAGTTCTTTCTCTTCTACTACTATGCGAATCGACCTTTGCATTGCTATCAGAGGTGAGTTTTCTTTCTATAATTGTTCGGTGTGGTGAAGCATTAGTCTTGTTCACAGCGCTGGTATAACCTAGCGCGATAAAGAGCTTTAAGTTCGACACTACCAAAAAGCAATCATATAAGGAGTGTTTCTTTCTGTCTGAATTCTTATGCAATGGTACCAGGATTGTTTTTGTCCACAACGGTATCTTTGCGAGGTTCGAGATTGCTGTGGAGATTATGCTGTAAAGTCCATCCATCAAGGTGAGAACAACAGAATGCGCAACAGATCCATCGCTTGTTGTTTTGCCAGCGTAGACGAGTATCCTCCATGTATACCCTCCTTGTGAGCATAGCTTGAAAAGTTTTATGCCATATTTATGTCTTTTTGATGGTATATGTTGTCGGAAAGCAATACGTCCTCTGAAGGGGACGAGAGACTCGTCAACAACTACCTCTTTTCCAGGACGGTAAATCCTTTCACAGTTGGCATAAAAAATCTCAACAAACACCCTGATTTTATACAATCTATCACCATCTGGGGCAGTATTGTCGCACAACTGTAGAGATCGAAGCAATTCTTCAAAACGGGCTCTGGCATAATCTTTCCAGCGATTGAGTGACCTCCTAACGCAGGACGCGTGCTCCAATAGTCACGAAGACTGGGAAGTTTCACAAGTCCCATCTGGACGCAGAGCCCTATGAACTTGCTGAGCTCTCCTTTACTAGTGCCCGCGAAGGTAGGATCCTTTGCTCTCCCGTATCGGTTCGTTTCTTCCTTCTTGTGGTTAATGAGATCGTCATTCAGAAACAACTTGTAGAAATCAATGGGTTTGACGCACATCAATACTCTGTCATTCGGTCCATGGCTATCCGAAAAAATCCATGTTCCTCCAGCTTCAGTGTCGCTTGTCCAACCTTCACTATCTCTGCTGGAGTCAGAATCGGATTCGGAATCGGAGTCGTCACTAGTGCAAAGAACCAATGCGCCTGCCTGCGAATTGCTACAGTCAGAATCGGAATCGGAGTTGTCACTAGGGCAAAGAACCGATGCGCCTGCCTGCGAGTCATCCATGTCACCATCGCTGTTTTCAGCATCCGAATCCAGTAGCAGTCCGACAAATCTCTCATCTGTATCAGAAACATCGAAAAGTTTTGAGCCCATTCTATTCTGGAAAAAATAACCTCAGTCTCACAGTTTAAAGTCAGTCGAAAGGAGTTGGTTGAAAAAAAGTGCGGTCTCGTGGGACCGCGCGGGCTGTTATTGACCCGCGCTCCCGCCGTTTCTGATAAGCGCGCGGTCCCACGCGCCACACGCGCGATTTCGCGCGCGGTCGTCAATGGGTTAGAGATGGTGCTGCAGGCTGAGGTGGGAGCTCCATAAACGGCTTCACAGGTTCCGTTCAAGCATATAACTCAAGTAGATCGCGTTTTACTCCCTGAAACCGTCAGCAAAGTTCAGGCAGTTAAGGCAAGTGCAACCATTAGAAAAGTCACAAGCGGGAGCAGGAATCAAAGCTACTACCAATTTAGTTACAATCATAAAGTGGCTTTCCTTTTTGAAATCTGGTCGTGGAAACCGTAAGCACATCGCACCATTACATCTCAGCCAATATAGGTGAGAGAACGTACACCAAAATTCGAAATTCCTTTGATGTCAAGCAAAGGTATTAGACCGACTGCACATCATCGGCATTATGCTTTGGTATGAATCATGTCTTCCATACGCGTCTGATGTCCTAGAGAGTGTTCCCTGAGCGCTTGGTAAGCAGAGAAGTGTGGCCATGAACAGTTGACTGCCTTAGGATTGCTAAGCACATACGCATGATAGCAGTACATCGAGCTGGTGCTGCTAAACTGCGGCGTGGATATCAAGCCGAACACGTTGTCTGAAGAGGTGCCGCGTCTCCACCTCAAAGAATCGCTTCATGTGAAGCTTCGTACGCTTTGAACTGCTGAGTTACTATGCATGAGTGAAACAATGATGTCTGAGACATATTACATATCTACATGTCAAAACGCTGTAACATAACAGTGTCACTGGAACGGTTTCTCTCTGTTCTACCTTCTAAACTGTTACTAGACTCTTATCGCGGGGTACAACAAAATCTCATCACAGCCGTCGATCTTGGGCATTTCTTCAACTCCTCCTTGAGAATGCCCTCAACGTTCACATCGTTCATGAGCTGCTTCTGAATTGTCTCCCTGACGGGGATCCTTAGCGTCTAGGCAATACATTCTCTGCCTATGCATTACATCTTCGGGACTCGAGGTCGTATTGAAAGTTCATTTAAGGCTGCTCATGTCGCAGCGGCGGTACGCTCCTACATTCGCCATGTGATCGTCGCAGAGCATTTTCAGTCGTCGATCAGTTACAATGGAAGGCCAATAATGTTGGCCCATGTTTGGCTTGCATATCGAATACGAACATTGAGCGCAGGTGCTATCTGGTCTGTTCGAGCGACCATCACATCATCACAGCGGTTCGGGTCTTCAAAAACCAGTAGCTGACTTCGCGATTTGGGAACGTACGTCAACCTCATCGTCATACTGGTAGCTAGGCTTCACAGAGGGACGAATCTGTATGCTATTTCCTCCGGTTTGCAAGTGGCCCAACCTTGTTCACTTTTCTATCATTGCATGGAATGTCGCTTAGCATTTCATTCGTCTAATTCATCGGCACGACATTAGAAGTCAGCTGCGAAAACACATGTTATGCGCCAGACCTTTCTTGAAGAAGCCTCCATGCTCTGCGTCTATCTTCATACAATACGAGCAATTGAAAAAGGCTAGCGTCACATATGAAGGAATTAGCGAAGGTGTCCGGGACACCGTATAAGCGAAGTGTCAGCGTGTCATCGTAGCTATTTTTGAATGCCACTGATGGATCGACGAAGATGATTATGGGTAGTTGTTCATAAGAGGAAGTATGCAGTTCATTTGATTTTGCGAAACCTACACTGCCATTCCCTTTAGGCGCCCTTGATTTGTGGCTGCTCTAAACTTCATAAAGAATTGGCAGTTGAAGGGCGGATCTGGAGAACGGCGAGCGAGCACTTTTTTGCGTTTATCTTATGCTTAGTATGATCTATGTATAGCAACAGGCATGCCCCACCTTGTTATTGACAACCAGACACGTTTTAGAAGAGGCAGCTCAACAAATCCACAAAACTAGGTTGACCTTCAAGGTCATCAGGCCTCTTTCCGAAATTCTACCATACACTTTCCTTCCCTTGTCGTGACGATGGGCGGCGAGTAGTACCCGTACCGAAATTTAGGTAGCCACTTTTGTCGAAATTTAGGTAGCCACTTTTAAGAATGTACTTCGAAAAGTCAATCTTGTTGGCGGTCGATTCTCCGTTGAAAACGTTCGCCGTCTGTGCAGCGATGGGCAGCAAAAAGCCACTAATAAAGCCCTAATCACTGGGCCGTAGTGGCGATGAGAACCGGATTGTGTCAGCCAAATCTTGTCGCTTCAGAGACAGAAGGAGAGCCTAATCAACATCCACAGCAATTTCGACAAGGTGTCGAAAGTCTGCAATGTCTACGACGAGGCCAGTTACTGTCAGCAGGTAGTCAGTTACTGTCACTATGCATCTCACTGTCTTCAAAAAAATCTTCTGTTAGCTCTTTGCATCAAATATGAAGTAATTTTGCAAATGCGATTTGGTTTTGTTACACATAGTGTGGAATTACTGCGCATGCTTCAAAGAAGTTTAAGTTTATCAAGGAAAATCTAGCCTTAAACTGAAGGAGCGGTTGACATCAGCCAATCGCCTTGCCAACCCTCCGTTATTATGAATTGTTACTCGTGTTTGACTAAATAGCCGGAAAACTAGAAGTCCATAGAAAAATAAGTGGAAGTTCTATCGCAGATCTACGATTTGTGCCCCTTGGTTTTCAAACTTTTTGAATTACTTGAGGTATAAGGCAGGTGACATTGATGATACACCCAGGTGTGTCTTGCTCCAAGTGCATATCTGTTTGATGCTGCTACAATTGACTATTTTCTTGCTGGTTGTAGAGAAGCTGCATGTATAGGATGAGCGGTGCGTGAGAAACACGATTGTTTCGCACATTCTTGCATTGTTCCATGAATTCTAAAGTTGTTAGAAGCACCTTCAGTTGTTCAATGTACGATTTGGGGTCCATTTCTGCAAAAAAATTAACTTAAAATTTCACCATAGCACTTTCTTGGCTTCAAGCATTTCAACAAATGTGTATGATAGTTCTACCGGATATTTAATCAAACCCGCGTCATAATTCAGAATAAAAAGTCATTTAAGATAAATAATGGTGTGCAAAAAGAGCGCCATCCATGGGATGCCGAACCGACTACCTCACACACGACAAGCCCGAGCGCTACCCCTGCGGCACCGACCCCGCTTACGGACCATCCGTACGGACCCTCACCGCTCCCGCGCTCTTTCGCACGGCCAGCTTGCCATTCGGCCTCCCAACTTCGACAGGTCACTACTCGCTCAGGAGTTTCAATCTGCAATTTTGACACCCGTATTCGTCATCTGAACATCTTGCCGATGTTGTCTGGATAGGTAGCTTTAGAAATGTGAGCACGGCCGATAAAATGTATGAATTTTTGCTGCATATCCTTCACCACGTCAGTGAACTATATGTACCTAAGAGGAAACTCGATCCACAAAAAATGCGTCTTCCATAGTATCTTAGAAGAATGATAAACCATGAGAACTCTCTGTGGAACGCAGCCACTACCTCATGTAGTGAAGGAGATTGGGCGTACTACGAATGCTTCAGTAAAAAGGTGGATAAAGCGTTTTCTCAACATAATCTTTATGTAGAAAGAAAAAATATCTATTCGAAAGACAAAACGGCCTTCTGTAGACATATCAAGTCTCGATCTGGAGAAAACAGAGCTGTATGTTGTTGCAGGATGTTTTGTGACGATATTTGAAAACAGAGCTATCCCAAACCTTGTAGATGGGGATGGTCCTTTAGTATCGTCAGCTTCTGAGAAAGCAAATCTGCTAGCAATTGAATTTCAAAAAGTTGTCAGAAAGTCTTCAAGAACTAGCCCTTTCTCTATCTCTACTAAGTACGGTAATCTACCCAGTTTTTCTCGGCCTTCGCTATGGTCTGATAAAGATGAATGTCGAAGTCTTATCCAAGTGGCCTAAGTTTTCTTCAATTTCACCGGACTTTCTTTCTCTAATTTTTGTTAAAAATATCGTCAATTGTATAAGTTACGCTCTCTAACAATTTTACAACATGTAGATGGAGGCACGCGTTTATTACCCCTGTCCCCAAAAAACCTCCATTCATTTACCCAGGAAATTATCGTCCCGTAAGTACATATAACATCAATTTTTGCAAGAACGTTTAAAAAAATCCTTAAAAAGCATATTTTGTAGCACATGTCAAAACATATGTTAGAACAGTATCATCTCCAAGAAACAGTTTGGATTCCTGAAGCAGCGTTCGGTTGAGGCTGCAGTTCTTACTTCCTCAAATGACTGGACCAAAGCTCTGGAAAGCAAAAACAGAGTGGACGTCGTCTACTTTGACTTTTCCAAGGCCTTCGATAAGGTTTCTGTAAAAAAATTAGTATTAAAAATGGAAACAGTTGGTATACATCCGATGATCGCGGCGTGGATAAGGAGTTTCCTTCTAGGTGGAACATACCAGGTTAGAGTGGAGGGTAGCTACTCTTCGGTTTTTTTCAGCGTATAGTGGAGTTCCAAAAGGAGGAGTATTGTCTCTCTGCTGCTTTTCCTCCTATATACTTACGAGATGCCTGATTCCGTCTCCAGGTCAAGCGTAATGTGCAAAATGTACGCTGACGCGCTGAAAATCTACAAAAAAGTGGAGAAAGCCGACAGCTCCCATGAGGTTCAAGATTTGATTTCGTGGGCGAATAGGCAGAAGACTGGGATCTTACACTTGCTGCACAGAAGACGCAATGTCTTGTAATACAAGACACTCTCCGCCCTTCTATGACTGCTGCCGATTCACCGAGAACAACTGGAGTAAGAATCTTTTCTGACCTGGTGGGAGTCGAACCCATGTTAGACTAATGGCGCCACAACACCGGAGCCCCCTTCCGATTGCAGCGTAGTGCACTCTTCTGTCACATACATGTCACTATCATCTCGGTCAGAGACAGACCATCAGGTCCGAGTAGAGCTTTCACACGTCTTCCCGGTCTGATATTTTCTTTTTATTTTGGTCACGCATTTCCTAGTTTGTATTCCAGACAGTATGTCGGACAGGAACGGGCAAGTTTCTGATGCCCCATTCTCGCTCAACGGAACGAACATCTCCGAATGCTCCAGCTACGTGTATCTTGATCGCGAAGTCAATATGGCCAACGACCTAGCCCAGAGCTGAGCAGGAGGAAACGAGCGGCTTGGAGAGCTTTCAAGCCTCGAAGAACTCGCGAAGAAGACGAAGAACGTCCGACTCCGTGCCCACCTATTCGACTCCACTGTTCTTCCTGCCCTAACATACGCCTCTGAGACCTGGGCTATACGAAAGCAGGATGAACACGCGATCAGCGTCGCGCAGCGTGGAAGCGAGAGGACGATGCTCGGAGTGACACGACTCACGCAAGTGAGAGAAGGCCTCCGGAGTTCCGAGCTTCGCCGACGTTCGAAGATCAGAGACGCTGTCGCATGAGCCAAGTCGTCGAAAATTAGGTGAGCCGGCCACGTAATGCGCTTCGCAGACACCCACTGGACGAGAGCCGTTACCGATTGGATTCCGCGGGATGTCAAGAGAACACCAGAACGCCCAGCAACGCGTTGGTCGGACTTCTTCGTGAACGCTCTGACGACCGCTATGACCCTCTTCGTGTCCCTCAAGCGAAGACAAGTCGATGATCAACGGGTCGACAGGTGATACAGGTGATGTCAGTCCTGCCAACATCACCCTCTTCATCAATTGCAAAGGAGCCGTATTGGGGCTAAAGGAGAGTCGTATTTATTCTTCCAAATTTGTCGCCCCCTACTCCCTCCTCCCTAGTGCGGTAAGTGAAAACGCTGTGGGTACTACCTTATGTGGCAGAAAAATAGTGGGCACCACCGGTTTCGGTTTAAAAAGTTGCTATTTCAGTTAACAGTTTACCTGTACATGTGCCTTACGAAACATTGCATTTCCTCTACCAAAGTGACTATCTTCCCTCTCATAATATGCAGACCGCTACTGTACCTTATCGCTGGTTAATTGCGGGGTTCGGAAGAGCATTATAGTAGGTGTGTGATGAATAGCTGCTGATCAGCAACAAGAGAAATTCCATTGTGGCGTCATCCAGGCCTTTTCATTACGAAAGTATAGAAAGCATCCAACATTTACAACGGCCTGATCAAAACACGAAATATTTTCCACCACTAAAGCAGAGCTAGGCTGTCACAGATTTCATCAGTCAAAGAATTGTTGTTGAGTATGGATATTTTTGCTTGAAAAACGAATAATTAAAGCAACTTTGGAGATTGGGTGATAGAAGAGTCACAGTTCAAATCCTACTATATATAATCGGCTAATGTCACGTGTTCGTAACGGGGAGGGGGAACTGGAGCCAAAAGATGCCTACTTCAGTGCGGCGTATGCCAGCCGGGCTTTCTTTGAGCTTAACCATGGGCGATTGCTGGGGAACTACATTCTTGGCGGCTGATCGCCCATGTTTACGAGATATTCAAGGGGCAACGCGTCAGGGTATGAATGGAGATCGAGTGCAGAGCGTGGGGATTCAGAAGGCGTGCCCTAGACGTTCAGCGTGAGTCTGGATTCAGAAGACCTGCGCTAGACGTCGTGAGTCAAGATTCAGAAGACCTGTGCTAGACGTCCAAGGGGGGTAGGGATTCAGAAGACGTGCTGAAAACGTCGATCAACACCAGCATTTTCACTCAACATCGTTCATTGTGTGTCGGATTTCTGAAGACAGAAGTCGTGGCACGTGTGTCAGAGTGCAGAAGTGTCATAGACGTCGTGGTAACGTAGTGACACGTGAATCGGTACTCAGTGTCACATGTGCGTGCTTGACTCTTACTCCGTTTCTTTGCCAGCACGTAGGAAAGGATGTATTTCGGGAGAGGGGGAGGGTAGAGAGAGCGACCATAGGATTCGGAGGAGTATTACTGGACAGTAAGCGGTGTCGACCAATACCGATTAATTTTAATTATGATTTTGCTGATTAAGCACCGGATTGGAACTCTCATTAGCTGTTTCTCGACACGCTTCGTAGAACAAATCGCGATGGAGGGTGGATGGGCTTCATATACCCAGTGAAAATTCTGCCCTACCATATCCCACTGCACTAATCTATATAGCAAAACCAGTTTTTTTACTATAAGAAGACATAAAAAAGAAAGGAGGAAGATTGGGGTTGTTCTATTCTCGAGGTTTGGCGGCGAAGTCCCCAACCAGACGTTTGGCGGCCGCTAGGCCGCTGAACGTCTGGTAAAGGTAAAACTGAGTAAAAAGCAAAGGCCATCCTATCAATCTATCTTTGGGAAGAACAAAACCGTGACTCCGCCATTGGCTGACCATTGTACTATGAATAAGCCGCAGCCCATTGTACAGGCCAAATGCGCACCCCTTCTGCCTATATGCTACCTCGTAAAGCGGTATGCATGATGCATCACCATCAGTGATTTATTAATTTTTCAAGGGATTTTATCCTTCATATGGCCCACACAATGTCATGAGACGGCCAGCCCAGTGGATGAGTCAGTCTGCCACGAATTGTTTGTTCGACTCTACACGGACGGAAGACCGGATGGGTCTTGATGAAAAACGGGTGTACAAATCTCGTTTTTTTTGCACACGGGTACCTACTACTCCTCCGACTGGAGCATGTGCTGCAATCAAAACTGTATATACCGTTTTCACGTCAAATTCGACACAAAAAAAAATCAAATTGGACCCTCTTCTAAACAAGCCTGACACTTTTGAAATCAAACTAAAAAATCTCCAAATCAAAAAGGGCGTCTTCCAGATTACACAGCAGCCTTCCTGAAATGGTAGAAAAAAATCGTTGTTCGACTTTCGACGTTGTGCGAAAAATTAGTTTGACATTCTGTTTAATTTTTAAATCCAACTCTGCAATTAGGTGAGCGCACTGTTTGAAATTTTATAATTTTTCTTCTTTTTCATAGAAAGACAATAGATAAGATCTTGTTTTGAAAAACAGGAGAACTTCAATTTATTTTGTACCAAAGGAAAGGATAGCGCATTGCGCTCGTTGTGGTTTTCATCTGAATGAGAGCAAAAATTCTGTTTATAATTCAGGAATTACCTTGCCTACACTGTAACAAAAGCAACTGTAAAAAACACTTGCATTTTCAAGGAAGGAGCACTCACGCTACAAATAATAGTCAAATAAAGGTCGAGACGAGCGCATGGCGTAATCTCCTATTTTATCACACTAACAACTGCTGCACTTCTCTGCTCTTGAACAAGCTATAGGCCGTTAATTTTTCTTATAAAATAAAACTTTTAAGGAATTGCAAACGGCGCATTCACTTATTGGAACGGTGGAAGAAAACTTCCAAAATAAGTTATACCAAATTTTCCTCAGAGTAGAAGTTATTCTGAATTTCTGGAGAGTCACTAGTTTGATTGGAAAACGCTCGTCTTGATTTAGAAGGCGTTAGTTTGACTAAAAAACGTCAAGCTTTTTTAGAAGAGTCTCCAATTTGGCTTGAAAAGTGTTCAACGTGACGTGAAAATGGTTTGAACACAAACTACTACGAATCGGCAACGAATTCAATCGGGACGTTGCCTCCCCTCAGAAGTTTTTGAATAGTGTAGAGGCAAAACGCTGAGTTGTTCGTCTGCACGCCAGAGCAGGTCGTAGGTCTAATATGCATTGAAGTTGCCTCCACGATCTCATAGAATCTAGGATTAAAAAGAGCGGCAAATCACCGACAGGGTTTGATTAACACCGAACGTTAGCCTTAATCGTGTACCTGGGCAAAGAACCGGCTGCGCTTGCTCTATGTTTCCGCGTCAGGCATAGTTTTATTCCTACGCAATTGATGACCGTTCGCTTTGAATTCGAAACCTTCAGATCGTGGTCGACCATCGCGTCTCACTTGTTGCCGTGTCGTTCAAGTGCGAGTGCCCGAAAGGATGGTTCTGTCCATCGGACCCTTCCGAAACCCCGGCATTCACAGAGTATGCTCTCTACAGCATCTCTTCCTCACTGCAGTTACGAGCCATTGGTGCCTCCACTCACGCTTTTCCAGATGTCAATACGTCGATTCGAAGTTTTGGCGCAAGTGTCAGCTGAGGTGCACGCCAGATCATCGGACCACCGACACGTCGCTCACGTCGTCTGATTCATCTGGGTCGCAGGAGTCTCTCTAGTTTTCGCCTACGCCCTTCAAGTGGAGTCAATTAATATTTTTGATTATGTACATAAAGAGAACAACTTGCCGTGTAAACAGTGAGTCTTCGTTGTAAAAGACTGATGTGCGTTTTTCATTAAATCAAGGTTTAGTGACCATGATACAGTGTTTCTATCAAGCAACCTACATACACGTCAAGAATTAAGGCCTTCACACGAATTCAACAAATTTGCAACAGAGACATTCAAACACGATACAGTGTAGTAGGCAAAAGCGGTACACATTCATGCACACATAAGCTGATCTCAAGCTGGAGTTGAAGAAGCTAACGTGAAAAAGTCAGAGACTAACCAGGAAATATATTTTCAAGCATGAAAAATAGAAAAGCGCATCACGCAAAAATAGGTATTTAATCATGCTTTTCGATGCGGAAAAAATAATACACGCTACGCCTTCATCACGCAATTATTATTATAGCAGAGTCTCCATGTCCGACGTTCATAAAACCTCTGCATGTTATCACAATTTATGTGATCCTTCTGTGCCACGCAGGTTTGTTATGGTGGTATAACCTTTATTTCGGCCGACGTTTCGACACAACTCGTCTTTTCCAAAGGCCTGAAAGTTCTTCGAAACCTTAGATCCGGCTACTCATTCCGTCAAAGGCATACTTTTTCACATCTCTAGTTACAGTGGGTTCCCACGAATGTCACGGTGCGCCGGTCTAAAGCAGACCAAACTCACCATTGTTCCACCAGCGCAGAGAGAGGGCTCAGCTATAAGACCATCAGTAACTGGGACCTACCATGCAGGTCTATACTAATAAGTATAGACTGCGCAATCTCAGAACTTACACAACGACATGAAGGACAAGAAGTCGCTGGTTATTGAAATGCACTCTTTTCGGTTGTTTATTGCTGGATTACGCTCCCAAATCCAGGAAGCCTCAAGAGACTTTCTGGTACCGATTTCATCTTCATGTAGCAACACAGTGCATTCAATGTCAAAGTCGTTTCCGCCGTGGGCTTCTTGTCGATGTTTACTCACTGGGGTTAACAAGCTTCGTTTCAATTTTTTTATTCGATTACTAACGCAAGAAAACTGAAAAGAATTAGAAAATGAGGAAAGAAAACAGCAGTGATCCGATTCAGCTGCAAAAATTCATCAAGCCTTCCAACATTTGGGTTCGACGAGCCGAACCGAATAGCAACACGAGTCACGCGGTCGCGAGGCTAGAGTTGTTATTGGGAGGAACCGCTGTTGCTATCAGGGAGGAGCCGGTCAACTGAACGGTGGTTCCTGTTGCTATTCTGTTGCAAGTAGCAGTAGACGGTTGCAGGATACTCGTGCCTTCGAACCGTGCCTTCATATCCTTGCTGCTTATGCAGCCATATATTCAGGTGTATCCAGTATCCTCTAATATAAATATATATATGTATATGTATGTATATGTATATGTATGTATATGTATATATATGTATGTATATATGTGTAAATATATGTAGCAGGATAAAGAAGAATATGGAAAATATTCATAATTACAAAATTTTATTATAACAATTTATTTATAAATTGGTGCAAGTGAAATGACAATAACAACGGTGTAGCATATTAAGTGATAATGCCTAATAAGTAGCGAGCATACACCTACATAGAGTGAGAATTGAGCATAGTAAAGCGGAGAATGTGATAAATGAGAATCCTCTATACACATAGAGTAAGTGAGAATAGAGCATAATGCATAAACGATGATATGTGAGAATCGAGTATACACATAGAGAAAGTGAGAATAGAGCAAAGTCAGAGCCGAACAATAAGGATACAGAAAAATCGCTGAGACAATTACAAAACTACTAGCGATACAAGTACATAACATTAGACAACAAGACGAAGTTAATAATAAATGAAAACAAAGAAGAAGTATCATAAAAAGACATAACAAGATGAAGATGATAAAAAACGGCAACAAAGAAGCAAGAAGGCAAGGTGTGGATGGCTGCTCCATTTCAGAAATTTTACAGTTTCACTCTCTTTTCTACTCATTTTTTACTCTTTCCTTATTTTTACTCGAGTTTTATTAAAGTCTTCTTCTTCTTTTTCAGCGTTTGTCCCCACGAAAAGGCTGATGCTACGGCGCAAGACGTGGGCAAAGAAGGAGTTACTTTTCTTGAGTAGGTGACGCAATGCTCGAGAAAGCTAACCACAACCAGGCAAACCAAACACTCTATCCCACAGAATTTACAGAATTTGTATCACGCTCGTGGAGGAGCGAAGATGCGCTGCCTCTCAAAGTTTCTTCAAAATTAACGTACAGGTCCAGAAGCCCTTCAAATACTTCCACAAAATCCATTTAAAGTCGAGTGCATGGCCCACTTTTAAAAGAAGTTGATTAACAGCATTTTTTATCGTTTACTTTCTACTATTAGAGGAGCAATCTCAGTGAATCCAAAAAAATTAAAGGTGATGTTCTTGAGGGTGCATAAGAAAGAATCACTAATAATAGACCTCGATGCCATCTAAGAGCTGTGCATGTGTCACAACCACCTTTTTGTTCTTATTACCCATTAGTAAACCGCTTAGATTGAACGTGAAGTACCGTTCTAACCAATCCTACAGTCGCTACCATTGCTTGCTGATCCATCTACCAGAACATTTCTCTGCACTGAATCACCTTTAGCCAACATCTGAAAATCAGCTGTGCGCTTGCGTTCCAAGAACAAGGCCATTCCTGAAAGTAGTCGTGAGCTAGTAGAGGCTCCTTGCAGTTTAATCAAAGAATTTGTCAATCTTTAATGTACACATAATATGCTGAACCTTAAAACGGACCTAGTGAACGTTGCTTCGCAAAATTCTCGTCTATAAGGCTGGATGTTGCTTGCCGTTTTAACACGGTACATATTTTCGAATGTACCTCGGGTTAACAACCTTCCTGAACACATTATCCCCACACCTATTTCTCAAGTGAGGAAACTTGACCTACCCGACGATTGCAGAACAACCCCATTACTCCAGAACTGAAACCGAACTCTAACTAATACGACGCGTAGAAAAAATACGCCGAACCCCAAACCCATGAAGGCCATGAGGCCCATGAAGTCCCTTCAAAGATTTTCAACTGGATCTTAATGGTCTATAGAGCATCGAACGAGGATCACAGAACTATGCTTAGATTTGGCTACGGGCCACTGGGTAGTCCGAAAATGGCAAAAAACGGTATCACTTCAGAGCGGATTGATAAGACATAAGTGACACCTGGGCATTGGACTCCGTCGAAACTGAAGCGGTCCTCGAAGCCCTGCTCACTCAGGGCGTTCCTACTCAGTACATCAGCGTCCTTCGAGAGCTGTACAGTGGATTCACGATCAAGATTTCTCCATTCTACAACGACGTCGTCATCGACGTAAGGAGAGGAGTTCGGCAAGGGGATACCATATCCCCGAAGCTCTTCAGCGCCACCCTCGAAAGCGTCAGGCGCGAACTGGAATGGGAAGATATGAGAGTGAAGGTCTACGGCCGGCAAATGCACCATGGCTTCCCTGATGACATCGTGCTCATTATAGTTGTGCTCTCGCAAAATTTTCGAATATTCGAATGGTTTCGAATACCCGCAATTTTCGAGCATTCGAATTTCGAATACATTCGAAAAACGTGATTTTTTGAACATTCGAATTCGAATACGTTCGAAAAATGCGATTTTTTGAACATTCGAATTCGAATGTTGATTCGAATATTCTATTCGAATATTCGAATATTTTCGAATGGAACATGGGGTCACGGAAAGGAAAAACATGGCTGGTGCTTTGGTGGCAATGACCAATAGACGGTTTACCCTGACGGAAATTTACATTCGTTTGCAAAGCGTTTAACAAAATTTTAATGGAGTGATTTTTCCACCGAATTCTTCTATGTCTGAAAGGATGAAATATGTTACTGGTCATCAAACCAAACAACACGACCTTAAAAAGCTTAGCTCTTTTTCCTGGTTGACTGATAAAAAGATTCCAAAGGCCATACCTTACCTTAGCCCAATAAAGAGCCAGGTGAAATAGCACGGGATATAGCTGATGAAACGCTTGCCTTTGGTTTGAATTACTGGGGGTTACATACGGGCATCCACCTTTTCGGCTTACCATGGGACCCCTTACCATGGAACCCTGGAAACTCTTAATGAAACTATTTGCTTCATCGGAGACCAAGGTCATCTTGGTGGAGATCTTCGAAACCGGAAGGTTCCATCTGCTTCATCTTTTTATTCACATTACCTAAGAAATGTGAGGTGTACATAAGAAGGAGCTTAGAGTTATGCGTATCCCTGAGAAGTGCTTGAGTGTTGTTTGTGCATTATTTTTGATGGCATCGGAGAGTGCGGAAAGGTCTAAATGATCTCCGTAATTGAGAAAAGTGGTCGTCGAATAGATGTGTATAATATAATAGCCACCTTCTCTACAGTGCTTACCTAACGTTTGTTCAAGCCGAAAACTCGGCCGCAGTTGACCCCACTCCCACAAAGGCAGACCCATAGTCAGCTCGGACGTACGTTCCGACGAATAAAATAGCATGGCCTGTTTCTTTTAAGTTTCTTTTAAGTTTCCTCAATGAGTGCTTCCGAGCAATAATTTCAGCACCACCCTTTTCATGGAACCGTCTACTTTAGTGCTCTTTGCGCCGCGTTTCAAAGTTTCAATACTTTACAATAGGAGTCATTTTCTTGCTCTACAGTCTGCACCATGCAACGGATTGGGTTTTGTACAGCTGATAGATCCCAGGAGTACGTATGCTGCGCAGAAAGGGAAAGTTTGTTGTAATTACCATACTATACAATAAAGCGCTAAGAGCTACTGATCGGAGGCGCGCAGAAATTAGTGATAGAATAGGTGAGAAATCGGAGAAAGTTAGTCATAAGATATCGAAAAATACCCAATGGTCTTCTACGTGCTTAGGGATTCAGAAAACGTGCCGATGGCGTCATCTAACGTGTCTGGGCATCCAGAAAGCGTGCCGTACTCGTCACCCAACGTGCATGTGGATTCAGAAGACGTACCGAAGTCGTCGTTCAACGTGATTGGGGACTCAGATATCGCCGACCGTCACTTAACCGTCCGAAGATGATGCCGATGTTGAGAAGAGTAGTGGCGGTAGGGGGGGGGGGAGGTTCTGGATGGCTTCATACCGCAAAACTACTCATGTGATCTTAAGGAACGTAGAGCAAGGTTGGAACATAGCAAGGTTCTTAAATATTGCCTTTTGTACTGCAAGGAAGGAAAGAAAGCAGAATGAGCAGAGCAACTGGCTTGATGTGATTGTACTTACCATTAACTCAGTGATACTGCAACATCGCGCAAAGCGCGCAAGTGCGGGGCACGCCGATAGGCGTGACGGATATATATTATAGGCACCAATATTTTTGCCATTACTATACATCAAGGACTGAAGAACAGTGGTGTCGCTTTTTTGCTGTCCTGCCGATATGTGAACAACAACATATCCTATGTGCGACATAAGATGAAATGGACAAGTACTTTCGGGTTATAGACAGCCAATCCAGGACCAAGAAGAGCATAACCAAAAAACATTGAGTGATCTGACTTCTTCTTGTCGATACCTATGACCACCTGAACGAAGCAAGTGTGTTGCTAAGTCATAATCAAAACCCAACAAAGAGAAGCAGAGTTTCTTAAGGAAACTTCGCGACTAGATGTTTTCACGCTTCTGCGCCTTATAGGATTGCAAGGAAGATTAATCTTGAGCAGCCTAACCTCTCTCCCTCCTTGTATTGGTAGTCCTAATAAGTCCCTTAAGAGTTGTAGATCAGCGATTGAACTACTTGTTATTAGATTCAGGTTTCTAGCTACAAGTCTGAACAATAGCCGAAAAGCTCCATCCTAGGTGCTTGATGGATTAGTGTCCGAATCGGTAAGTAATTTTGGCATGCAAAAACGATGATGGTCAGAATGTTAGAAGACTCAGTAAATACTGGTCAGCGTTACGACCTCGTTCGGCACAGAAGCACATAGAAGAAACTACATCCTTTCCATAAACATTCGATCCATCCAAATTGGCAGAAAGGCAGAATTAAGAAACATTTTGCATGGACGGATACACGGAAGGAAAAAGCAATGCCTTACGGAAATGGTCCCGAGATATTGCTCTTAATGATCACGCTGTCCATAAGTGTTCACCTGGATGCAAAGGAGAGCGGTTCAAAAAGGAAGGCCGACCCTTCTTTCGGAAAACCTCTTCATAGCGTTTTTTGTCTCTTAGGAAGTCAGCACATCTGATCGGACATGTCTGAGCAGTTGTAAAATCCGGTTGCTGTAATTGATCTATCCTAGAAATCTTATACCCACTAATCCGCCTATATTATCGTTCCTACTGCACCCCAACTGTATGCTTTACTGCTCAGCTAGTAGAGAATGCAACTGCATCGCATAGTAATCCTGATCTGCCAACCCTCGGGCGGCGAACATAGCATGGAAACAAGGCGGCTTCTGCATTTTGGGATTAAAAAGCAACTTGATGTGAAAAGAAAGCTTGGAAAGGCTACGATAGGATCACAGAACCTTGCAGTGAAGATGGTAAATTTGGAGCGAGAAGGTTAATACTGGGTGCACAAAACAGTTAGGCCTATGTTATACTTCGGCGACGCTGTTGTCGGCAGCAGAGTTGAGCGCACTGCATAGCACCCGCTCAACACTGTCACCGACGTCGCCGACAACAGCGTCGCCGAAGTATAACATAGCCCTCAATGTTTTCGGATCTATACTAGAGGTCCCCTATAGAGAACAAGAGATCAAGCAAAGTTCAATTGTGCAAAGATGAGGACGAAAAACAAGATTAGTCGTAGGTAGTGTCAAACAGAGAACTGGTTCCTGAGCTCCAATAGGAAAAGTTCGAATACGAATGAAAGTGTAAGTCCTTCTGTGAATAAAGCTGAAGGCTCAGCTTTTGATTCAGCCGTGCTTCTTGTTTCCTGTGTGGTGTTGTGGAAGAGGGATTAGGAGACTCATCATATATGGAGTGAAAGGGAGACGACGTGCTTACAATTTCTGGACTCTCAGTGCATCGGCTTCGCAAAACAATGCAGATCCTAACTTGCCTATTCGAATGGCATTCATTGAACATTCGAATAATTGTGTGTTTTTGGCAATTCTCGAATATTCGAATGGTTTCGAATACCCGCAATTTTCGAGCATTCGAATTTCGAATATATTCGAAAAACGCGATTTTTTGAACATTCGAATTCGAATACATTCGAAAAACGCGATTCTTTGAACATTCGAATTTGAATATATTCGAAAAACGCGATTTTTTGAACATTCGAATTCGAATACATTCGAAAAACGTGATTTTTTGAACATTCGAATTCGAACACATTCGAAAAACGTGATTTTTTGAACATTCGAATTCGAATACTCAAATTCGAATGAAAATCATTCGAATGCCTATTCGAATAGGTCATTCGAGCACAACTATAGTGCTCATAACACCGAGCATCAGTCAGGCGGACAGCTTACAACCTCGATACCAGCCAAATGAGGCTCAAAGAAACTGATTTGAATTGTTTCTATCAAGACCATCAGCTTAACTGGTCCCATGCTGATATCAGCGGCCAGCTCATCCGGATACGGGTGGGCGCTGATCGGTCCCACGAGGTGTGGATGTTGCGTTCGATCAAACGGCGCCGGTGGTGTAAAGGCGTAGAGCATTCCCGCCCGGTCAGAGGGAGGTGCGGGTTCGAGTCCCGCCTGGCGCTAGAAGTTTTGATCGCAACAAAACATCGTTGTGACAGCTTACAACCTCGATACCAGCCAATTGAGGCTTAAAAAAACTGATTTGAATGTTCATGAGGAACGGACAAGTTTCTGATGCCCCATTCTCGCTCAACGGAACGAACATCCCCGAATGCTCCAGCTACGTGTATCTGGGTCGCAAAGTCAATATGGCCAACGACCTAGCGCCGGAGCTGAGCAGGAGGAAACGAGCGGCTTGGGGAGCTTTCAAGAGCGTCGAAGAAGTCGCGAAGAAGACGAAGAACGTCCGACTCCGTGCCCACCTATTCGACTCTACCGTTCTTCCTGCCCTAACGTACGCCTCAGAGACCTGGGCTATACGAAAGCAGAATGAACACGCGATCAGCATCGCGCAGCGTGGAATCGAGAGGACGATGCTCGGAGTGACACGACTCACGCAAGTGAGAGAAGGCCGCCGGAGTTCCGAGCTTCGCCGACGTTCGAAGATCAGAGACGCTGTCGCGTTGGCCAAGTTGTCGAAAATTAGGTGGGCCGGCCACGTAATGCGCTTCGCAGACACCCGCTGGACGAGAGCCGTTCACCTGTATTACCTGTATCACCTGTCGTCCCGTTGATCATCGACTTGCTCGAGCGGGCGCCAGCAGCGTCTCCATTCGTCCCTGTCGCGTGCCAGAGTGGTCCAATGGATCCTCCTCGCTCGAGGGACACGAAGAGCGTCATATCGGTCGTTCAGGGCTTTCACGAAGAAGTCCGACCAACGCGTTGGTGGGCGTCCTGGTGTTCTTTTGACATCCCGCGGAATCCAATCTGTGACGACTCTCGTCCAGCGGGTGTCTGCGAATCGCATTACGTGGCCGGCCCACCTAATTTTCGACGACTTGGCCCATGCGACAGCGTCTCTGATCTTCGAACGTCGGCGAAGCTCGGAACTCCGGAGGCCTTCTCTCACTTGCGTGAGTCATGTCACTCCGAGCATCGTTCTCTCGATTCCACGCTGCGCGACGCTGATCGCGTGTTCATCCTGCTTTCGTATAGCCCAGGTCTCTGAGGCGTATGTTAGGGCAGGAAGAACAGTGGAGTCGAATAGGTGGGCACGGAGTCGGACGTTCTTCGTTTTCTTCACGACTTCTTCGACGCTCTTGAAAGCTCCCCAAGCCGCTCGTTTCCTCCTGCTCAGCTCTGGTGCTAGGTCGTTGGCCATGTTGACTTCGCGACCCAGATACACATAGCTGGAGCATTCGGAGATGTTCGTTCCGTTGAGCGAGAATGGGGCATCAGAAACCCATCCGTTCTTCATGAACATCGTCTTCGTAAGATTCGGCTGCAGTCCAACGCTTCCACATACACGATCGAAGTCGGCCAGCATTCGTTCCGCTTGACTGATGCTCGGTGTTATGAGCACGATGTCGTCAGCGAAGCGAAGATGATGTAGTTGCCGGCCGTCGACCTTCACTCCCATGTCCTCCCATTCTAGTTTGCGCATGACGTTTTCGAGGGTGGCGCTGAAGAGCTTCGGGGATATGGTATCCCCTTGTCGAACCCCTCTCTTCACGTCAATGACGACGTCGTTGTAGAATGGTGAGATCTTGGTCGTGAATCCACTGTACAGCTCTCGAAGGACTCTGATGTACTGAGTAGGAACGCCCTGGGTGAGCAGGGCTTCCATGACCGCTTCAGTCTCGACGGAGTCGAATGCCTTCTTCAGGTCGATGAACGTAAGGCACAGCGGCAGCTTGTACTCTCGCGACACTTCGATGAGCTTCGTAATGGTGTGTATGTGGTCGATCGTGCTGAATCCTCTCCGAAATCCTGCTTGTTCGCATGGCTGTCCTTCGTCCAGCGTTCTACTAATCCTATTCAGGATGACTCGAGTGAACAGCTTGTAGACTACGGACAACAGGCAGATCGGGCGATAGTTGCCAACGGCGTGCACGTCTCCCTTCTTGTACAGCAAAACGGTCTTGCTGGTCTTCCACTGAGATGGAACCTTGCATTCGGACAGGTAGCGTGTGAAGAGCCGCGCCGAGGTGTTGATGAGCGCTGGCGGGAGGTTCTTCAGGTGTTCAGCTCTGATCCTGTCAGGACCGGGTGCTGTACGTTTCTTCACCGACGAGATGGCGTGTCGGATCTCGGAGGGGAGAACAGAGAGGACGACGTATCCATCATGCTGAAGATGGCATGGGGGCAGGTGGACGTGGCTATCGAAGAGATCGGAGTAGAAGTCGTGGATGACTTTCTCCATGGTCCTTCTGGAAGAGGTGATGGTTCCATCAGGACGTCGGAGAGCGGTCATCTTGGTCTTGAAGTTGGCGAAGTTCCGGCGGGCATTGCGGATGCTCAGCCCTGCCTCTGCTGCTTCAGCCAACACTTCCGCCCTTCTCTCCTTGAGATCTTCCTTTATCGCCGCTCTGCATAGCTTTGCAAGCTCGGACGTCAGTTGGTAGTTGCCTGACGCTCGTGCTGCTCCACGCTGGCGTATCAGCTCGAGAGTTTCCGGAGACAGGCGTCTCTTGGTGGTCTTCAAGCTCTCGGCTCCCTTAGCACTATCGTGGAGATGGTGCACGAAACGATCGTATTCCTCGTCGACGTTGTCCATGACGGCATCTTCCCAAAGGCCGACAAGAGAGGTGTAGAGGTCCCAGTTGATGGTCGTTTTGGGACTCTTCTTCTTGAACTTCGCGGCCTTCTCTCCTTGACGCGAAAAGCGAAACCTCGCGCGAAGTAGGCGGTGGTCCGATCCCGTGTAGAACTTGGGGACAACGGAGACATCGGTCAGGCAATACTTGCGATTGAAGATGATGTGGTCGATCTCGTTGTGGAACTGGCCACCGGGGGATTCCCAGGTCCATCGTAGGGAGGGAGGCTTCTGGAACTGCGAGTTTCCATGGATGGTCTTGGTCGACATGATAAACTCAGACAGCCTTTCACCTTGCTCGTTCCACTCCAAACCGTGGGTTCCGATGTGAAGTTCTTCCGGCGACCTTCGTGGCCCGATCTTGGCGTTGAAGTCGCCGACGATCACCTTGTAGAAGGTGTGATCTTCCTTATAGAACTTCTCCAGCTCCACGTAGAAGGCCTCGACGTCTTCGTCGTCGTAGTCGGATGTTGGAGCATACGCGACGAACACAGTCAAGGCTGGCACGGAGCCACATCGCTTCAGTCGCAGACGTCCGATTCGGCTAGTCAGAGACTCGTACGAATCGATGTTCATGGCCAAGTGCGTGTTGACGAGGACACCAACGCCGCCTACTCCCCTGCTGTCGCATGTTCCGAGGAACAGTTCTTCTCCGGAGTCGTAGGCGGCGTGTAGGGGGTGGTGTCTTCTCGTCTCGGTCAGTCCGATGACGTCGTACTTGATCTTCCTGGCTTGCATCATCAGGTCCTCGACGGATGCTTCGGACGCAAGCGTGCGGGCGTTGTAAGTACAGATCGTCATCCTAGTCCTTCTCAATTTGCGCAGCCTGGTTAGGCCTTGAGATTTTAGCAGCCCCTCCGTACTCGTCCTTCCCATCGCTGCAGAAATGGGGGCTCTTTCGGGGTCAGGGGAATGAGGCCCTTTAGTGCTGCTGTTTTTGACTTGAATACACACGGGTAGCTAGTCGGGCTCTGTCGTGCGGGCGGGGTACTCCGGGCAGCCAGCCAGACTGCCCGAAGGGACGGGGCGAGACTTTTGAGGCGGCCTCGAATCGCCTTACGATGTACTCCCAGTCTACCGAGTGCAAGCTTTTGGCCGAGCCGACACAGTTACAATCCGCACAGTCACGGACAC
Organism: Heligmosomoides polygyrus polygyrus; assembly: GCA_947396885.1. Taxonomy (NCBI): domain Eukaryota; kingdom Metazoa; phylum Nematoda; class Chromadorea; order Rhabditida; family Heligmosomidae; genus Heligmosomoides; species Heligmosomoides polygyrus. The sequence goes on along the minus strand of OX377201.1, from coordinate 71,396,048 downwards.
ATCCGCGCACGAACATGCCGCTCCCACGCACAAGGAACGCGTCGACCCGACTCAGCAGGAGCAAGGAGTCCATCCCCTGCATCCCACCTGCGTCTCTGGGCAGTACACGGTCGCATTTGGTTCGCGTTTAATTCCCCTATCCACCACCCGGGGACGCGCCACGTGGCCCTGCGACAAGCGGCCCGAGATCCCTCTTAACAAGAGAGCCCGAAGGCTCTCTATCGAGGGAGATCCGTGGCGAGAGCCGTTACCGACTAGATTCCGCGGGATGTCAAGAGATCACCGGGGCGCCCACCAAGACGTTGGTCGGACTTTTTCGTGAAAGCCCTGAACGACCGATATGACGCTCTTCGGGTCCCTCGAGCGAGGAGGATCCATTGGACCACTCTGGCACGCGACCGGGACGAATGGAGACGCTGCTGGCGCCTGCTCGAGCAAGTCGATGATCAACGGGACGACAGGTGATACAGGTGATATAGTAATATGATAATTTCTTACATTTCCTAGACGAAGCTGCAGTGTACATTCAAGTGATTCATTCGCAACGATGGCGGCAGCGACTGAATGGTCGAGTAGATGCGATGCGGACTTGCAGGAGGGGGTCTAGAGTTCGATTCCGGAGGTTACTGGATTTGCTCTGTGGTCTGCTCCTATTTTTGCAACTGAAGGATACATTTTGGCTGCGGTAAGGTACCATATTATTGGGTAGTGGTTAATAAGGGTGACTAAGTCATGACTGCCGATTTCGCCCAGACTTTGCCTATGGGAATTATTTAAGCTGCTGACCACGAATCTGTTACTCTTTTTCTAAATTATACTTTGTTTGCACTAGTTTCCATCAAAGGTTGAAGTCGAAGGTTGGAGAATAAGTCTGACCACATTGGAGAAGAAAGCGATCCCACTAACGTGGCTCACCCATATCTACCCCATATCCCCCATATCATATCTAACCTGTCGTAGAATACCAAAATTTTAGAAACAGGTATCATATCCGTGATCAGCACCCCAAATCAGCCCGTGGGTGATATTTGAGCGAATTTTTTCTTTCGTCCTCTCCTAGACAAATGGAGTCGTGAAAGGCAGCAGTGCCCGTTATTCTGCGTACTCCCCTTACTTACACATTCCTATCGTAACCTTATGCAATTCATTGTTTCAACGAAAATGGTTTTCAGAGGGATAATCTGCATCCTAGATAGCCCTATAGATAAATTTGGAACGAAAAATCATTTTCGAGCTCCATAGTTGAGGGAGTGAGTACAAGTGCTCCTATCGATCATGCTCCTATCATGCCCCGACCCGTCCCTTATAATATAGTTGTACTCGCATGAATATTTGAACATTCGAATTCAAATAATTCTATTCGAAATTGAGTGTTCGTGTTCAAACGTTCGAAAACACGCGATGTTTAAATGTATTCGAATTCAAATGTTCGAAAAAACCGCGATTTTCAAAGTATTCGAATTCGATTGGTCGAAACATGCGCATTCAAACGTCGATCGCTACGAAATCTTGGATCCAACAAAATAACCTATCTTTCCCAGCTTCAAGCATCCCGCGAGCAAATAATTTACGCTCCATCGAAATACGCTCGCCCTCATCGGACACTCAGGGGTCGCATATTCTTTGAGCGCAGAACCAGGCTAGGGAAAGGAGTCCAGGGTGCCATCCAAACTGCTCGTGTGAAAACTGCCTTCGTCGCTAAAGGGAATTCCACAACCCTTCGATTGCAGAAACGCATGCAGCTGGGAAGTGCACCGAAAAAAGCCAGAGAATTGTGTAGACGTCAAAACCCCTCAAATCTCAACCATTCTGTTAAAATACAAAAATAGCGCAGCACAGGAGAACCGAACCCTGACCGTCCTCGCATGAAGCAACGCCACTATCTACTGCCCCACACACAACCCGCTTGATCGGAGTACTATCGCGGGTGAACAAGACATCGATCGAATGTCCACGTGTTTAATGTCCCTCCGTTGCAATGGATTCGGTCAGGTGTTCGCGGTGGAGCGCGCTTGCAGAGTGAACTCTCTCTACCTCTCTGCACAAGGGGTGTGAGTCTAACGGTTAACGATTTACCGATTTAACGGATTTACCGGCATTTTCGCGATAAATTCTCTTAACGAAATTTTTTGAAAAGTTCCAAAATTTACCGGAAATTTACTACCGATCTCAGTTTAGAAGTGATTGCTTCTATCTTCTCCAACAACTTGCTAATTGCTTCCTGAACCTCATTGAAATATCCACGTCCACATCACGAGGCGAAGATGGTGCGCTCCAGTGGTAAAAACACGCACCACTGGGATAGCACCTCGCGCAGAGATTCCGCGCACGACACGAGACAATTTGAACTAGAATATAGAAGCTCACCGAATAGACGGTCGCCAGAGGAATAAGGTGAAAATACGCTCATGTTTTGTTCCCGTAATTTAGTCCAAGATGTAAGGCATCGTAATGTACTCTGCTAGTCTACCTGATCCTTGGTGGACTTTTAAGCTGTTTTCCCGTATAAGAGAGAGAAGTTCGTTAACATGTCATATTTCGTTGTTTTTCTGAAATGTCTGGCTTTGTACAACTTAGTAGTTCAAAAGATTAGTAGTGTAAGGTGTAAATAATTCTTTCATCGGATTAAAAGATGATAATTGTGATAATTTCAAAAATTAGTTAGAATTTTAATCCAAATGAAATATAGCAATATTCGACTGAATGTTAGATGTTCTAAAAATGTTTTTATAGAGTTTTAATTAAGAACCCACAATATGGGTCGTTATACTCGTCCGTTGTTAGGCTTCCTTTTGCGTTGTTTGCTGTAGGATGCTCGTTGCTTTTCAGGGCGCCGTTTGCTCCAGGATGACGTAAGCATGAGATGACATTGAGATGACATTGTTGACATTGTTTTTGACAAGATGACATTGTTTTTCTGAACGTGATGATGTTTCGGTTAAAGCTATATGCTTTTTTACATCACCGCCGCTTAAAACTAGTTGTTTTTAAGGAAGTATTATATTTAAAAAATAAAGGATTCACCTAATTTACCGGCGAATGTCCGCGTTAAAAATATGCGCTAAAAAATTTACCGGTGGCAAGTCAGCGCACATCCCTGAACTGCACCTTTGACTATCTTCTTTTCATACTCAGCGATTTCTTGCGACTCATACTTCTTGTAATACAGTTTTCGTTGCATTCCTAGTGTGGGAATGAACCTACTCTGTTGCTCTCCATTATGCTTGCTTTCCCCTTCCCTCATACCGTTGAAGTTTAGCCAAACATTAGACATGCGTCACACTATGGAACGGCCGCTGGGCAGGGTCAAGCGTGGAGTTTGATTTTCGCTGAAAATTTACGATCCCCTTCAGAAGCGGAATTCGTACGACCCCCTCCCTCTCTCGGCCACTGTTCTATTTCTTGTATTTCTTGATTTTTTCAAGGTTTCTGGCGCATTTAGAACTCTTTAATAGATTCTTCTTTTCAGGTGCGGCTTCGGCACTGAAGGGAACAATGAAATGAGTTCCCTGAACAATACATGTTTTCAAAACACAACAAAATTCTTTAAAATTTTGAATGCTATTTTCGACACTTCAAAATAAAAATTTCCTGGTAGCAGTCTTCCAATCATCACTGTTCAATTTATGCAGTTTTTTTTCAGAACGTCATGGACAAGGAACATTCTTCTACCTGAAGGAGCAACGTTTGCATCTGAAATTGTGCTCTGAAATTTTATTATATAAAATGTTGAGTATTGCTTCCTGACGACGACTTAAGTGCTTTCCTTATGAATTTTTTGAAGCGTTTATCGAATCGATTATTTAGCGGAAAAACGAAGGAAGGACGATGGACTTCCCTATGGAAATAATGTTCTCATATCCTAAGGGAACGTCATAAAAAACGAAAATAAAGGTATATAAACCTAAGCTCTGTGCACGATACAGCCAAAAAACATAATTCTCCGCAGCGATGACTGAACTGCGATGACGATATGATTAGGATGGATCGTAAGCAAAGTTCTGTGTTTTTCATGAAAAAAGATTATTTTTTAGCCGAAGCAGACCACCCATACGAATAAAATTTTGCCACAAAAACTTGATAAAAAAACGTGATTTTCTGGATCGAACAGGATAAATTGACATCCGGTCGACTTTGCACCAACGTCATCGAAGCATAAACTTGAGCGTTCACAAAAAGGTTCATAACTCGGTAAGTTTTTTGAATTTCGGAAAACACTCTAACTTCTTGAAAACAGGAAGAAAAACGCTTTCCTGCTGTGTAAAAACCATTTTCAAAAAAAGGTTCTTCATGAGCGGCGGACGGTAATTTTTGAGCGAAAAAAAGTTGAAGTGACTACACAAAATTGTTCATAACTCGGTAAGTTTTTCGAAGTTTCAAAATCCCGTCAGTTTATCAGAAACTAAAAAAGTTCTTTTTTGCTATATAAGAATCAATTTCCAAAAAAGGGGTCTTCATGCGCAGCAAGAGAGGTCTAATTTCTGGTCCATTTCGCAAAAATACGTACCGAAAATCGAACCCTCCTCGCCCCGCATGAAGATCCCCTTCTTGGAAATGAATTGCTATGTAGTAAGAGAGCATATTTACTCTATTTTTTGATGGTCAAGCAAAATTTTTGATTTTCTGAAAATTAGCCGAGATATGATCGATTTTCGGAAGTCGTGAACTGAATCTCGGATCGACCGTTCGTCGATTTATCCTGTTCGATCCAGAAAATCATGATTTTTTCACTGTGCATTGACCAAAACTGGAAAGTTTTTGTGGCAGAATTTTATTCGTATGGGTGGTCTGCTTCTGTTAAAAAATATTTTTTTCATGAAAAACGAGAACTTTGCTTACGATCCATCCTAATCATATCGCCATCACTGCGGAGAAGCTTAGTTTTTTAAATGTATAGTAAACACAATTTAAAATTTATTGCACAATTCTACTCTCTGTCGTTTTTTCCTTCAGAAGGCAGAAAAGTTTTTTTCCGCGAAGAGTCCATCCATCCTTCAATTGCGATCGATCTTGTCAGAGAACGCAGTAGCAGCAAGAAACTGCTATAACTCGGAGATCTTTGGGGCTTCAAAAAAAACCACAAAGCTTTAATAAATGTGGGTTTTATTTGTCAAAACGCAAGTTTTAAAACTAACATCTCCCATGCGATTAGAATATGGGATTATTCCACTGTGTTTTGAGTCGATATTTTTTCGGCAAATGACACTAAATCAGGATCATATAGAAGATCGTTTCAGAAAAACATAGTTTTATCACTGTGGGTCAAACGGGCTTGAAATTCTATAGGGTACGATTCCACTTTCAAGGCGCTGTTTCCTGCAGAAGAGAGAAAATTCTTCTCAAGGCAAGTCCGCCTTTCGGTTGCCATTCCTTCATCGATTCGAAGAGTGCTTCAAAAATCTTGTACGGAACGTTCTTAGGTCGTCCTTAATAATTGACATTTGAAATTGTAGAGTGCAATTTTGGAAGTAGATGTCGCTTCTTCAGGTAGAAAACTCCATGTTTATTACCTCCTGGCAAAATCTGAAAAAATGAAAGCCTCTCATTGACTGTAAATCTGCGAACAGGAAACCTTTATTTTTCACTGTTCAATATTTTTTATATTCAATCCTATTTTTTATTCCAGGAAACGTGATGCTTGTATGTATCCGCATGGTCATAGCTATACCTGTAAAAAATAACTTATTAAAGGATGCAATCATCGAAAAACCTAAAATTGGAGAGAATACTCCGCCAAAACCGAGAGAGTACGACCCCCCCCCCCCCTCCAGACGACGTAACACTACGACCCCCCTCCCTTCGATTCCCTAACCTCAAGCATGACCCTGCCGCTGGGCCCTCCAGAAATTGCAGGAAAGGGATGGAAGTGATCTCATGAGCTCATACGTAGGTTAGGCCCTTAGCGCAGCAGGTGAAAATTCGGAGATGTCTACAGATCTTCATTCCCTTTATAGGCTGCGGTAGGTACAGGTGTCTAAGGTCATGATCACCAATTTCGCTCAAGCTTGAGCGTAATACGAAAAACAGATGTGAAAAACGGATGTGAAAAACGGATGGGGATCTAAATTCGTGATCAGCACCCAAATAACCCTTCCTCCCTTAGGCGAAATTTGGTTGAATTTTTTTTCGACCTCTGGAGTCTTGAAGGTACAATAGTGCTATCACTTTGCTATACCCTTTTTGTTCTGTTAGTTGGGGGACCTCAACAAAAAGGGCGTATTAAAATGATTTATCCCGGTGTAAAATCTTCCCATCCACACTAAGTCCGCCGCAGCTGATCGCGCCGCGCTGCACCCTACCCCCCAGCGGCGCGACTCGCCGCATACTGTAACCAGAAATTCTGCCAAGTGTGGTATTTTGAGGCGGTGGAGTATGAAAGCGATGCGGTGCCGTCCTAAAATCGATATCTAGGTCAATTATCACGCAGCGCCGCGCGGCGGCGCGAGTATAAATGGGAACTTATAGCGCGGTTTTGGGAGGAACTCTGCGTTCAAAATGACTCCAGTTATAACGCGGAGAGGGCTAAGTTCCGCTCCCACACGGAAAATAAAGACGAGCAAGGTGCCGACCGCGTCTTCAATAAGCGTAATCGCAGCACCTGTGCGACAATGAATTAGATACATGTAGACGTTTTTAATGAGTGCACGGCCTACAAAAGTGTTCATAGTCAGCAATATTTCGAGCACAGTATAAGACTACCTGTAGTCGTTAGAAGCTGCCGTAAATTGGAGGGCTTCCTCTATCAGAAACGACAGAAGATGTGGACTAAAGTTCCGATTATTCAAAACAATATCAAACACACATTTCTACACATTCGTTTGAGCCCAGAGCAGCTTGTATGCAGACTATATGCTGTCACATGATGTTTTGTTGCGATCAGAACTCCCGCCCCATGCAAGACTTGTACCTGCACTCTCTGCTTTCCTGGCCGGATTAAAGCAACGTCGCTTTTTGATCACATGCAATATCCCGATATCGTGGAAGAGTGCTGAGAGGTCGCTACAACGAGGATATTGCGGATGCGGCGCGCGATTTAACAGCGCTGATAGCGTAATGGACTAACATCCTGTCTGGAAGGTAGAGTGCGGGTCCCTGTCCCGCCTGGCACGAGAATTTTGAAGGCGGCAAAAGATATTGTAACATCAGGTTGCACAGTTTTGTTGTTAATCACTTCTAACTTTCCTCTGGTACTCGTTATTCCTCACACATGCTTGTCATATTTGCATTGTCATACTAATGCAAATAGCAATAGAGTATCGCTGAGGATAGGACAACATTAACAGCCTAAAGATGCCTTCACACTTGCCTAATTGTGATATAACTTCTCGTTCGGTTCGTCCTGGTGAGCGGCTGCGTTTGTAGCGCTCGTCTCAGCGAGTATGATGTTCCTTCATCTCTGATGACGTCACGGCAGAAGTACGCCGATGCCTATTGCGAGCAAACCTGAACGGCGATGTTGTCCTGGTTAACATACCGGGAAACAACATCAAACGGCTTCTTGTCCGGAATCGGTGTTACGACCGTTCTTGTGTGATGAGGAATTGCGTTATCTGCCCATTTGGGAGAGATGGAGATTGCGCACAAAAAGGTGTTGTCTACCAAATCCAGTGCTTAACCTGTGGCGAGCTATACATAGGTGAAACAGGAAGGGTACTTAGTGTTCGCAACAATGAACACCTAGCTGAGAAATTGAAGCGAAGCCTGTTAACCCCACTGGATAAACATCGACAAGAAGCCCACGGCGGAAACGACTTTGACATTAAATGCACTGTGTTGCTACATGAGGATGAAATCGGTACCAGAAAGTCTCTTGAGGCTTTCTGGATTCGGGAGCGTAATCCAGCAATGAACAACCGAAACGAGTGCATTTCAATAACCAGGGACTTCTTGCCCTTCATCCCGTTGTGTGAGCTCTGAGATTGTGCAGTCTATACTTACTAGTATAGATCTGCATGGTAGGTCCCAGTTGTTCACTGATAGTCTTATAGCTGAGCCCCCTTTCAGCGCTGGTGCAACTACGGTGAGTTTGATATGCTTTAGACCGGCACACCGGGACATTCGTGAGAACCCATTGTAACTAGAGTTGTGAAGAAGTATGCCTTTGACAGAATGAGTTTCTGGATCTAAGGTTTCGAAGTACTTTCAGGCCTTTGAAAAAGACGAGTTGTGTCGAAACGTCGGCCGAAAAAAAGTTATACCACCATAACAAACCTGCGTGGCACAGAAGGATCAAATATATTGTTATAAAATGCCCAGGTTTTATGAACGTCGGACATGGAGACTTATCGCTATTTTTTGCGTGCCACACGTGGACTGTCCTAGTTGCCGGTCCCATGGGACGGCCAGCGTACCCATGTGCCGAAGTTCCAGCAACTACCACAAGGGCGTCATAGCTAGTTGGCTCGGACAAACAAACTTCGTTGGCACGCTGTGATATCACACTGATACGTGTTTATTAAAATCATGAAATTAGCGCTTTAGTCGAATAGCCTAACTTTTTTTATCAGCTTGCCTACTGCTGAATTGAATTCGTTGATTTCGTCACGCATACGTTCGTCTTAGGATTACATATGGTCAGGGATCTACGTGGATAATCTGACGCATTTGTTTTGTTACTGAAGAGGAGCCGTTACTGTCCTTTTTATGCTTTCCTTCGTTTTAGTTTTTGCACATGTCTTGTCTCTCATCCTTTTTTTTTTTGTTTGAATTTGGAGCACGTCTTCTTGACGTATACAATAAATAAATAAATAATACTGCAAAAATTCGTAGGAACCTCGAAGTGGATCGAAGCACCTACACCACACAAGTAAACAGCTAGCCTAAAACCGCTTTTTAATCTCTGTTTTCAACTCTTTTATGAAGAGGGGAACATCGCATATTTCTGACACAACTCGTGGGAAGTGATTAGGCTTAGGCAACCAAAATGGAACTTCCTGCCTCATCCAGTGTGATGGATCGTCGCTCCCAGATGATGCACAGAGCGGTTTTGAAAACTGTGCCATCGAGTCAATAGTCAATATTGAGCGAATGTTATGAACGACGCTGCGTCTGGCTTTTTCCCACAGTTCATCGTTTCATGGATGCTTGAATAACCCTGTATCGACTCATGTGCTGTATGCTGATTACCATTTTACAACTCAACTTTCCAGCCTTGGCTAAATCCGCATTCCTTAGTGAGCAAACGGGAAGCAGTGATGCAACCGATAGCTGCCACATTCCTCTGAAATGATTTCTTTTCATTTTCTTCTAATACTTTCTTAAATGCTTTAGGTGAGAATGCATTAAGAGAGGGCTCATGCATACGAGAAATAGGAAGAATTATAAATTTGTGCACCAATTTACTTACATCACGCATTGTACCCACTATGTGCGCTGAAGCACAAAAGGAAGGGGTTCCGCCTGTCGCGTCGCCCGCACTCGATACCAGGTTCCTGGTTGGGGTTTCGCCTTGGCCACCAAGCTTTCCATCTCTCCGGGGTCAGCGAGTTGGTACCAGACTTGTCTAGGAAGAGCAAAATGCTGACGTTTCCATAGGTTGGGCCACCGCAAGTCACTCTACAGGCTAATTACGCACTCAAGTCACCTCCGCGACATGCAATGGAGACAGAATGCGAGGCGCACCTCAAAGTGGATTAAGTACAGGGTGGGTAAAAAGTATTGACACACCTACTTTTTGTTTCAGCTCCAGCTTTCTCTTTCTACCCCTCTAGGTTTTTGTGTGTTATTTTTGTTGTCTGTATTGTGCTAAAAAACACTCACGAAAAAACTGAAGAAACATGATCGTCACCGTTACGGTGGCCCTTTTTTTGTCTGTTACCCAGACAGCTGAATACTTCCTTAACAAGAGAATTTGGAGCTGTTCGAAACGGTTGGTGAGGAAGGAGGTCAGCAACCCAAACGTCAGCCACGGCTCTGTCGTAACAGATGATGATTACAAGAGGTTCACGCACGTTAACGTTCAAATCCGAAATTATCAACCTCTGTCCGATAACGGTAAACAGATAACGCGCGCAGGTGTAGACAGCTTCTCAGACGAGCACAGCTTAAACATGAATCCGCTGGATTGCTCTTTTTAGGCGATTTTGGAGAATGAGGTCTGGGCTACGTTCGGCAGAAGTGACCAGTCGCAGAAGGCTACCCTGTTAAAAGCACGGGACGAAATCCAAGCGAGTACTAGCGGCGCGTGCTCATGAATTTCTCCGTCGTTTTCGCTCCTGTATTCACAGTAAAGGAGCCGATGTCAATTATGACTTATTTTGTCGTGTTTGCAAGATTATTTTCCATATTTCCTAAGTGAATATTTTAAAACTTACTTAATACTATTTCCACAACCGTCATTTACTGCGTCAATACTTTTTATGCACCCTGTAAAACGCCGTTTATTCTTTTATCCATTATCCTGTAGACACCCTATTAATGCACTCCATTGCCCATTTTGATTTATTACCTTATCTATTTTCTCTTTTGTATTTTATGCAATACTACGCTTTCCTTAATATTCGCACAAAGTTAGCCTCAACATCAGTAGTGATAACGACCTAACAATGTAGTAAGAGTAAGTAGTCTTCTGCACTTATTACAGAACACGTTTCAGGCAGACACAAAGCATGAGGATTCTGATGACAGACTTCAACTACAAAGCAGAAATCACCTTTATCACCTGTCGTCCCGTTGATCATCGAGTTGCTTAAGAATGCGGCAGCAACGTCTCCAACATTGCGGTTGCCTGCCAGAATGCTGCTGTGGATTCCCTCGTTCAAGAGGTGCGAAGAGCGTCACGTCGTTGGAGCAGGGCTCTCTCGAAGAAGCCCGACCAACCCGTCGATGGGCGTGCTGGTGTTCTCTTGATGTCCCGCGGAATATAGCGGGTGTCTGCGAAACGCATTACGTGGCCGGTCCGTCGAATTTTCTACGACTTGGTCCATGCTGATTTACGGACGTCGGAGAAACTCGGAACCGCGAAGGACTTGTCTCACATCCGTAAATGGTGCAGCTCCGAGCATCGTCCTCACTGCGCGACGCTGATGTTCATCCTACTTTTATACATCCTAAACCAGAAGTAACTGCAGAAGTTGTTCAAGGGTCAATACGCGTGTGTGGAACACAGCCGGGGAAGCCGCTTGCTATCTCAAGCACCTCGGAACGACTCAAAGTTCGGGGCCCGTACAAGTAAAGCAAGCGTCCTATCTTCTCAGTCTGGTTGAATTGGAGGACGAGTTGTTTGGGGGGGGGGAGGGACCTCAGAACTGAGTCTTCTATCAGCTAGCCTTCAAAAGTTGCTGTGATGATAAATGCGCATTCAATGTACACTCGTGGCGTCCCGAGAAATTAGAATGCGTAGTGCAGACCTCAAGGAGCACCGTCGTACGGCCTGGTTATCAACACGCCCAGGAACGCTTCGCATTAAGTTAGTGGGCTAAAACCTAATAAATTAAAAACTCTAGCGTCCTCCACAAAAGTGATGAGTTTGTGAAATTTCGCAGTGCAATGTGAACGGTGAACCATCAAGCATGTGTTCTTCCTCCTGAACAAGGGTGAGCGTAATTACGATTTACGATTTGTGATTTTACGACTTACGGCTATTTTTGTCAATTTTTTTAAGATTTACGATTTGCGACATTTTGGGTCGTAAATCGTAAATTTTCGTAAATGTGATCTTTGATCAACAACCAACTGGCGATCAAATTTATGTGGATTGGGTTATAAAGATGTGCCCTCTAATGGTCCCTTGTAGCTCATTCCCACTCCCATTTAACGTTGATTTTTGATGATCTGATGTGTTACTGTGTTAGGCAATACCGTTCTGTTCACTGGCTTCTCTAATCCGACTTCTCTCTTCGCTAACTAACTTTTTTATTTCTCCAACATTGTAAGGGCTCCCATTTGGAACCGGACAGACTCAAGAAGAGAAGCAAGTGCAATACATTGTTCAAAAAATAAGCTCCTGTCTAGGAGGCTGGGGAGGCTGGACTCCTCCGCTTCCGGTCCAGAGCTAGCATGGCACATCGCGTTCCTACTGCCGAAGGTTGCTCCATTTCAGCCATAGTCTGTGTTTTGTTTGTATTTATTCTTCTCGAGACTGCCTTATGCAGCGTATTGAATAAATAACCATAAAAAGGACACTAGAAGCAGTTCCAAGCAGAGTAAGAGAGACGAGTATTCTAGCTCCACGTCCTGTTTGGTAATAACGCCGAGTCATTCTGTTTGTAACAGATACATGCTAACCCTACTGAATAGAATTGACGCAAATCCACGATCTAACATCATTCGTGATTGGAAGAGGGGTCTAGAAAGTTGCTACACTCATGTGGAAAGGATGACCCACAAATGTCTCGGTATATGTCGCGAAGACGGGCAGCATTGTGAGATGGGAACGCCCCATTCAATCAGACCGCTTTGAATCGACATGCCATTCAGAAAGGGCGTGTACAGTCGGTACCCTAATCGGCTGGTTTTGATCTCTATTTCCGGTGGCGTGATTGAGTTTATCGTATTCTCATTATTAAGGGCCTGTTCATACTTTGCGACAGCAGCGACAAGAGCGACGAGAGCGCAGCGCGCGGCAGGCAGTGTGAACAGGCGACTGGAGCGACAGGAGCGACAAGAGCGACTGGAGCGACAGCGCCGGCGCTCGAGTATGAACACTTTTCGGCGGCTTTGATCGATACGCATGTTTTGCACGGGCAACGAGTCGCTCTTGTTGCGAACTATGAACAGGCCCTCATCCGCTTACTATACTGCAAGTTCTCGGATAGGAAACGGAGCTGGTGAAGGGTAGTCCGAGCGTACGTAGGGAGTCATTAAATAGTAGATCAATATTATAAGGCTTTCGAAATCTTACAAGTGCAGGCTTGAGCAGGAAACCGGATATTGGTCAGTGGTGAAACAATTTTTTAATTTTTAGTTTTAACGGCGAATTTTTCGCAGTTGTTCTGCTAATTCCAAGACTAATACGCAAGCTAAAAAATGGTAGTAAGTTAGGAATTTAATGAATATTCAAACGATGCAAGCTTTCTGTTGGAATGCCAGGCAAAGGCTCAAGTATAGTTTTTGAATTTAGTTTTTTGACTTTCCTGAAATGTGTTTAGTTTGGTTTGAAAGATGTTTTACTAGCAAGAAGCACAGCTTAAGCTGAAAATAACATGACAGTTGAATAAATATTGAATCACATCTATTAACATTAGCAGAAAAAGCTTCAGGAAATTTAGCTGTACTGCACTACAGTTCAGGTAACTCTTACGATTTACAGTTAGCGATTTACGAAATTTCAGTTTTCATTTACGCACACCCCTGCTCCTGAATACCACATGCGGCAGAGGAAGGAAGTCTGCATTACGAGAATACTCCACCAATATCTCCTGCAATTTCGTTTTAATAGGGACGGCGACACCAGAATTTGAGGAGTGATATTGTACAGCCCTTGAGACGGAAGAAATTATTGGTGATTTTTGCTTCGCTTAACTGAAAAACGACACCATAATTAAATGGACGGGCGCATGTGGGTTAAGAGAGGGAAGGGAATTCCACTCCGCTTTATGTTAAGATTTGCAGCTTTCCTTGTTGACTATGACGGTGGCTGAATAGCAAACTTTAGCAAAAGAACAAAAAACATCAAGGTCAAACACGTGCACCACGGGGTGTGTTGGTGAAGATTTTCTGAGGTGGGTTATGTAGTCGGTGTTAGAAAAAAACGAAAGGGTGGCCCAATATAACACCATTGATCAGCTCCAGCACTCCAGAACTACCACTCATTCTTGAAAACTTTATATCAATTATCGGTTGCAGGATTATCATTGATGCTCTGCATTTTTCCAGCAGTGATTTCAGAGGGTAGAGAATTGCTGAATATAGAGAGCATTGAATTTTATTTAGGAGCGAACCAATAGTTATTTGAAATTTTTGGCAGTCATCCTAACTTTCGTTTATATTCCATATAGAAGAGCGTGGCAACATCAAGCAAGGAGCACGTTCGGTTTTTTTTTTGAAGCCTTCGCTATTTCATGCTGACTTTTATGTCTCATAGTTCCTGACTTCATGGACGTGTTTGATTTACGTGTCTGAGGCTTATCTCCCAGTCCCAGCACTGGAGTCACTTCTTGAACCTCCTGATGCGGGCGCTGGTCGTGTCTCTGATCCTGATTTGCAACTGCCGTGCCAGCAATGTGGAGGAGATTAATTCGGAGAATATCGATAACCTTCTCAAAGGACATCAGGTATGGATTTGGGCGCACAATAGAGATAGTTTCGAAGAGCATAATGAGTTGCGCCGCAGCCGTTGACTTCAGCGGTTCCCACTCGTGAAGGCATAAACAATTTAGTGTTCAGATTATGCTATGGATTGTGTGAGAAAATCAGGAAAGTTCAGTACATTAAAAGTTTTGGGATAGCAGTCTCGTTGAAAGCATACCAGATTTGAAGAAAATTACTGCTGAAGGAAGATTTCAAGTGCGGACTTTCAGATGGTGTTTGCTGCTTTCGGAGCGGATTGGTGTCCTTATTCAAGAGAACTTAGGCCAATTTTCGAAGAATCAGCGACGGAGTTCAGAAGAAGCAATCCTATGGCGGACGTGATCTGGGCAAGAGTGGACTGCGAAGCGCAGGTTCGATTTCAAGATCCCTCAGCAGGAACTCTTCTACAGGGTGCGCCTTAATTATGGGCTTCATAAAGTCGAAGTGCCATAGTAATACAAGCTATTCAAAATAGAGAAAACACTTCGCTAAGATCTTGAGCAATCAAAAATTAAAATCTACACTCGAAGTGCCTTCCTCTTGCGTTTATGCAGCTTCTCAGGCGAGCCAGAGAAGCGTCGCAGATGGCACGCGGATTGTCCTCATCGATATCGTTCCAATCTTTCTTAAGTACAGCTTTGAGCGAACCTAGGTTATGGCATCTGTAGCTGAGATCTTATGCTCTAAAACTGACTAGACCAAAAGTCAAGTGGGTCCAGTTCTATTGAATTTGATGGCCATTCTTCGTGGGGGATGAAATTTGCAAACACCACTTCTGGAACGCACTCGACTTGCCTGCAGGAGTGGTGTTTTTCTGAAAGCCCATAGCTTGTCTCCAAAGTGAGAAATAGACCGTGACTTCAAAACTTTTTCCAGCAGCGATTTCAAATTTATTCACTTATTGATCTTTACTTCAGCATCGACGAACACCAGTGGTGTCTTCCCATCTGAGGCTATCGCACCCCAAACCATAACTGAGCTCCGATGTTCAGTTTTTCCGATGGCTTTGCCTTTAGAAAGGGCTTGCTTCTTATCTGCTGCGGGGATCCGATTATCTTACAGATTCACAATAAGTTCTATTTTGGACATTTTCTCTTCACTGAGAACGATGCTCCCGTGCGTGTCATCTGCGTAGCGCTTCAGAAGTTTCCTGCATTTCTTCGTCCACAGGGTCAAGTGGAAATGTGCCGTTTGCTGTCAACAAGAACGAAGTCCTAGCTTCCCTCTCATAGTATTTCTGAAGAGGTACCGCCGATGTCCTCCAATTTCGCCATCTTCCTCACTGAGCGGCGAGGAATTTCATTTCTCATGAATCTATGGTATCAGTCCATGGTATCATAAGTTGCAACAGAAACGTTGCTACCTCGTTCTTTTCTGTCCGATGTACTTTCAAGCTCCTCAAGCCGTTCAATTGCCTTTTGAACCAATCGCTAGAGATCAGATAGAAAATGAGCAATTTTCTTCGACTCATGACCTTCATGGTGCAGACCAATGATGGCGGCGCGCTTCGGATGAGCTTGAACCATACTCTAGAATGCGAACAACGTACTTATAACTTTCCGGGTAGCATAATATAAACAAAACACAAAATAATAGAACTTAAATTTCTAGAAAAAATGACACTCGTGGTTCAAATACACAAATTTTCGCCGAGGCCTCTAATTAATGCGCACCCTGTAGACCAGCGTGACTACGCTAGTGATAGCGCAGATCGAAAGGGGCGAAGGTTCTCTGTGCTACTTCTATAACCAAGTACTACTTCCATAACCAAGAACGTTTAACCCGTGGCTCAGGACCACATCAGAGGCACACCTCATGGTAGTCCTAATCTGCGTGGGAGACCAATGATGTCTTGCCCCACCTCGCCTTTTCTTGACCCTGATCAAAAAAGTGAATGTTTTATGATGTAATGGTGATTAAGCTATTCTGAAGGAGAGTGTTATGCAGCATAGGAGACGGATACATTTGCTTCATTCGCTGTTGCGAATTGCAGTGAGACTGAGGCCCTCGTGGGGCCGGATTCATCAACGACTTACTGCAATTTAACAGAGGAAATTACAGCCGAAATCCCTCATAGCGCGGCTTATCCAGCGGTATGGTATGGCGCGGATCAACCGCGTTATCCGAGTTTTCCGCTGTAAATTCTTTGTCAAAGTTATGTAAATCGTTGATGAATCCGACCCCTGGATGCAATTCTAGCTTACCCCAAGCTAGAATTGCATCCAGATCTCACTGGGCGAAACTTCGTATTTGCTGCAGTGAAGTAGTTGTCACACCCAGGCTGGGTTTGCATGACAATGTGGGTCATTACTGTTTCCTCACGCAAATCACCTTCATGATGCACAGGCTGGAATACTATTAATATGATGTAGATCTGTAGAAAGAATGGGTGGACGCACAGAGAACCTGCCCTCTGCGATCTGCATACCGTAACTCGTTGTTGTGCCGAGAGCTAAGATCACCGGTAAATCACCTGTAAGCGATGTTCTCTATTTAGCAAACAATCTGCCAAGACCACTATATCACAAAGTATCCCACCATGAAAATGTATATTTTTGGAGATCCGGTGAAACACGAGTACAGGTAATTTCTGAAAAATATAAATACTTATTATGCGGAAAGGTGTACTATCGGATCATGTCTTTCCTGCTTCAAGGCGAAATGTTGCATACATACTCATATTTTTGGAGACTCACTAGTTGTACCACCATAACCAACTTCACTTGGCTGCCTGTTCCATTTACGTGATCAGTGTGCCCAGACAGTCGTATGACGCAATCTCCACCTCTTTGAGGCATAGCATCCCCCGACCACAAGCAAATAAAAAGCAAAAGCACCTTGGCTTTTTTACAATAAAAGCTGAGCAGCGGGGTTCATTCTTTTTGTAGTGGTTCGTCAGTTGATTACTTGAGCATATCTACTTTATATTCAATTGAATCACCGCAGAGAACTTACTGTCGGTAGCACTTGGTTCACTCCACCACGAGAATAGGGATGTTCTCATAATATTCACCATCACCACCTATATATAAAAGAGTTTGTCCATAAAGTGATCTAACCTATGTGAGATACGCCACAACATCCACAGCGGGGGCAGTCGACTGGTCTAACCTGAGTGGGAGACGCCTCGTCATCTACGCCGCGGGCAAAATTTGCTATTGAAGGTGGGATATTGCTGCAGCAGGGGATGTGCAACCTTTTAACACAACAGCACCTACGTGCGTTTCTGAGCATCCAGATTCAAAAGCCGATTACGAGCTATGAGCATAGGAGACTCTAAAGGGGTAGAAGTAGTAGGAGACTTCGACAGCGACCAGGAGCAACCCGGAAGAGGCATCGGGATGGGGGAGGGGGTCGATAGGGGCAACAGTGAAGCAGGCCAGGAGGTGGTACCAAGAAGGGTTTAAGCAATAAGGATAAACCATTAGGGAGTTACCAATAAGGATGGGGGACAAACCAGCAAGAGAGCCGTAATTCATTCATACGAGGAACAGGGGGATCTGCCATCTGTGCAGCATCATCAAGCTCAGCACAGCGGCAACTGCGCGCCCTTCTGAGCTTCTGGATTCGGATGACGGATCTCCTGAGCTTCTGATTTCTGAAGACAGATCCTCTACGTCGCGCTAGAAGCATCTGGGTAATGAAAATGGCGTCGTGCGGCGAGCGTAGAATTCAGAATTCAACATACTGTGCTGGTGCTGCAGAGGAAATGTAGCCTCCTCCTGCTTCACACAGTGGCAATTGCACGCCTTTCACAGCGCTTGGATTTAGAAGACGGCTCCTCTACGTCTCGCTAGAAGCATCTGAGTTAAGAAGACGTATCAACGAAGCTATGCGACGAGGAGACACTTTTAGAATTCAACGTGGGACTCTTCTGCAGGAGAGGAAGGGCAGCCTCTTCCTGCTTGACACAGCGGCAACTGCTCGCGTTTGTTACGTTCTGGATTCATAATAAGTGTAAGTCTACTTTGCGCGTTTCTGAGCGTTCTGATTCAAAACCCATGTCGCCGACTTCATGCCATGAACATGGGAGAACCACTAAAGAGGTAGTAGTAGTAAAGGGAGTTCGAGAGTGGGGGGCCAGGAGAGCTGCCTGCATTGAGTGACCTGAAGGAGGGACCAATATGGGACACAATACTCAATAGGAGGAACACATACAACAATGAAGCAGACCAGGAGTTGGCATCAAGGAGGGTGGAGACCAGGGATGAGCGGATAATGAAATTTTGAAAACCGGATAACGGATAACGGATAATTTTGCCTGAAAATAGCCGGATGACGGAAAAACGGATAACGAACAAACAACAAAAATTAAAACCCGTTTTAAATTGCTCTTGTTTTAAAAGCAGACCAGGACTTAAAGACTGTTAATTTATAAGCCATTTCTAGACACTTTAGTAGTGTTTTTCAAACGTTTTTCAGTCGCCACATTAACAACGCTCTATGGTGTTTTCTGCCCATCCGAAGGAAGACAAACGTACAGCAACATACCCGCCCTTGACCTGGATTGTCTTATTTATGAGCCTTACTCTGCGCTTAATTCTTTTTTTTCAATTAAAG
This sequence comes from Heligmosomoides polygyrus polygyrus, assembly GCA_947396885.1. Taxonomy (NCBI): domain Eukaryota; kingdom Metazoa; phylum Nematoda; class Chromadorea; order Rhabditida; family Heligmosomidae; genus Heligmosomoides; species Heligmosomoides polygyrus. Next base: position 71,377,259 of record OX377201.1, on the reverse strand, counting down.
CAGTTGAAAAATAGAATAGTCCTTGGAAGAACAATTCTTCGAAAAAGAATACCCGACCCAGCCCCAAAACGAAGGTGTTCTCCATGTTTCAGATAAATTTTACACTCATTCAGAAATTAAAACAAATCTACATGTCTTCAGCACCCACGATGATAAGTTTGTTTGGTAGTTTATTGCTCCCCTAAAATTTTTATAGAAGAAGTTGTTTACTCTATGTATTTGGATTAATCCTATTTCTTTTGCTAGTATTCATTGTTGTACTGCAGTATCTTTTGATAATTCACGACAGCACATGGCTGAAAAGGTACCATTACCACCTGCAATCAAATCGAACATAAGTATTGCAATCGTGTAACCACAAATGATACGATGGAAAGATCGGCGGTAAAAATTCTTCCCAGGGTGCGGCTCTCCACTTTTGGCGATTGCTAGTAGCAGTTTGTATGCCTTCTTGGTCAGCAATTGACTTGAGATGAATGAACAATGCTGTGCTAAGTAGGCCTCACATAAGTATGGTACAGGCTTAGCGCGCCTTCTGGAAGGCTGGAAGTTAGATATCTCTAAAACGATGTAGCCAGTTCCCAAGTGAGGAAACTTCAATTAACCCTTCTATATTTGAATACTTCTGTTGTTTTACGACCATTCTTACGATCATGAAGGATCCTGCACATAGTCCACCCATCACCACGTCCAAAGCTAAGATTCAGCTAATTTGTTGTTCGTTATCCGGCAAAAAATCGTTGGATAACGAACAACAAAACGGATAGGCCAAAACCCCCGGAAACGGGATAATGGATAAGGGATAACGGTTAATCCACTCATCCCTGGTGGAGACAATAGGGTGCGCTATTAGGGAGTTACAAATGAGTAGAAGCAGTAAGGAGGAACAGCTACGGGATCCATTAGGACTGGACCAGTAAGAGAGACAAAGCGTGCGGGTCTGGGAGATGTGACATATGTCGCGCTACGGGCATCCGCTCACCGTCGTGGTGCCATGAGCGTGGGAGGGCAACTTTATGAGGTGGAGAAGGAAGGGGAATCACGACGGAAGGGAGGGGAGGACCCGGAGAGCGACCAAGAAGGAGGGACCTGAAGGTGGGACCAGGGGTCGCATTCATCAACGACTTTAACAGGGAATTCACAACGGAAAACTCACGATCAGATAACGCGGCATACCGCTCACCATATCGCTTGATAAGGCGCGCTATCAGGGTTTCGGTTGTAATTTTCCCTGTTAATTTGCTGTAAGTCATTAATGAATCCGGTACAGGACGGAGAACCAGCAAGAAGAAAGCTTTAAGGGGAATTAATACAGAGAACAAGAAATATCCCATCTGCGCAGCCTTTTCCTGCTTGACACAGCGGCAAATGCGCGTTTCTGAGCTTCAAGATTCAGTGGAAGTGTCCCCTACGTCGCGCAACAAGAGCACAATACCGCGTGCCCCGCACGGTCAAAAGTGGGCGAAAAAAACGCAATAATAGCGTCGCATGCTCATAACTCCTTCAGGTTTTACGTATTTCGAAAAAAGGTTGGCACCATTCGATTCGCCTCTTTGAGATCTACACAAATGTGTGTACAACTTTACCGGAACTCCGATATTTTCGCCGTGGGTGGTCCAAAAATGAATGGAGCGGCTTTTACCATTTGAGCAGCTTATTTCCCAGGACATGCGTGCTTTCGGAGTATCTCAAGAATAGCGTACGTTGCCAGTGCTCTGTCATGTCAGGAATGCCTCGAGAGTGCGCCGTGCACAATGCATTCAGAGTCGAACCTTTCGATCGGGGGGGGGGGGGGACAGCTTGTAGACTGAGCGTTTTGGGGAGTTTTGTCGAAAATTTGCAGCCGCCCTAGTCAGGAGTTGCTCTAAGGCTGTCCAGCTAGGCTTTGAAGTGCGCCGTGAACAATGCATACGGATTCGATCCTTTCAATCGAGGGGGGGGCGACCGCTCGCAAATTGCACGCGCAATAGCTCTGTAAAGTTGTTACCTTTCAGGTTGCAGCTTGTAGGTTTTGTAGGCTGTCGAGCGTTCTGTTCGTACGCCAATGTAGAATGGTTTAGCTTAGGAGGGGGCCACGTGCGAAAATGCAGGTGAGGCTTGCGTGACGCATTTTTTCCGATTTCGGTAGACCACTGCGAGAAGACACGGCGAGCTAACGGCCTCAAAATGCGTATTCGGACAGACCAGTTAAAGTACTTTATGGCGACAGGCTCAGAACTTCTCAGTTGCCTAAACTGCCTTATAATCAGCTGCCGTTTTAGAGCGGCGAAGGCTAGCGGTTAGAGTTTCTTGCGCTTCTACTCGGCCTGATTTGTGCTTTCGACGTTTGCAATGGCTCCTTTCCATTCAGAATGAAAAGCGCTATCGAACGGTGTCAATTTCGACCGATTTTAGAAACATCAATTTTTTGAATGTTTCGCATCGAGGACAACGCCGCGGTGGAAGGACGATGACGTAATCGAAAAATCGATGTCTTCTAGTTGGGCCGTGCTTGATACCATTCAATAGAGCTTTTCATGATGAATTGAATGGTGTCATTTAGAGTGGGAAACGATTTCGGTGGACTCCTGCGAGAAGACACGGAGAGCTGACTGCCTCAAAATACGTATGCGGAGAGACCTCTTAAGGTGCTTTACGGCGACGGACTCAGAACTTCTCAGCTACCTAAACTGCCTTAGATCCATCTGCCGTTTTGGGCGGCGGACTTAGCGGTTGAAGTTTCCTGCCCTCTTACTCGCCCAAATTTGGGTTTTCGACACTCCCAATAACACCGTTTTGTTTATAATGAAAAGCTCTACGGAGTGGTTTCTCCCTCGACCAATTTCAAAAAAATCGATTTTTTGACAATATCGATGACGCGGGCGCTCTAGGCCGAGCTGCGCGGACGATGACGTCATCGAAAACCGGTGTTTTCGTCCAAAATCATCTAGGGGTTAATTGGGGCGCTGATTACGAATCAGACGTTCGTTTTTGAAAATTCCGCCGACTTCAGCAGGTTGCTTCCCATTTGAGGGTGGTCGGGTCACGATCACCGATCACACTCTGTTATCGGTATGAGCGCTCTCCTGCCCTAATCGTACAAATGTACCTCGGCATCGTGTTCGGCACCCCGAATAAGTCCCCGACCCTACACGAATTTTGAACAAAATCGATGATCCTGACCCGACCACCCTCAATTATCCAGAAGAAAATCCAAAGCCTACCGAAGTCGAGATTTTCAAAAACGAACGTCGGATTCGTAATCAGTGACCCAAATGACACCTAGACGATTTTGAACGAAGTTTACACGAGGAAATTTGGCCAATTTCGAAAATATCGGTTTTCGATGACGTCATCATCCGCGCATCTCGGTCTAGGGCGCCCGCCGCCTCGATGGGTTATTGCCGAAAAATCGATGTTTCCAAAATCGGTCGAAATTGATACAGTTCGATAGCGCTCTTCAAGCAGAACAGAACGATGTTATTGGAGCTGTCGAAAACCCAAATATGGACAAATAAGAGTGCAGGAAACTTCAACCGCTAAGTCCGCCACCCCAAAACGGCAGATGGGGCTAAGGCAGTTTAGGCAGCTGAAAAGTTCTGAGTCCGTCGCCGTAAAGTACCTTAAGAGGTCTCTCCGCATACGTATTTTGAGGCCGTTAGCTCGCCGTGTCTTCTCGCAGGGGTCGACCGAAATCGGAAAAAATGCGTCACGCAAGCCTCACCTGCACTTTCGCATGTAACATTGCCCCCTCCAAAGCTAAGCCATTCTGCTTTAGTACACTTATATATCGTTCTACTGCCTACAACACACACACACATGTTGCAGCCGAAACGATTCGAACTAGACAGAGTTATTGTGCTCCGAACACGTCCGCGCGTGCAATTTAGCGCAACAACGGCAGACGCTCTCCGCGCTGTTTCCCGCCCACACTACAATGTTTCCCACTCTAAATGACGCCATTCAATTCAGCATGAAAAGCTCTATCGAATGGTATCAAGCATGGCCCAACAAGAAGACATCGATTTTTCGAAGACGTCATCGTTCTTCCGCCGCGGCCTCGTCCTCGATGCGAAACAGTCAAAAAATTGATGTTTCCAAAATCGGTCGAAATTGACACCGTTTGATAGCGATCTTCAAGGAGAAAAGAACGGTGTCATTGTGAGCGTCGAAAGCTCAAATCAGGCCGAGTAGAAGCGCAAGAAACTCTAACCGCTAGCTTTCGCCGCTCTAAAACGCCAGCCGAGGCTAAGGCAGTTTAGGCAGCTGAGGAGCTGTGAGCATATCATCGTAAAGTACCTTAAGCGCTCTGTTCACATACATATTTTAAAGCCGTTAGCTGTCCGCATCTTCTCGCAGTGGTCCACGGAAATCGGAAAAAATGCTTCACACAATCCTCACCTGAGTTTCGCACCCCTATAACATTGCCTCTCCTAAGCTAAACCATTCTACTTCGGCGTGCTAACAGAACGTTTGACTGCCTACAGAATCTACAAGCTGCAATCTGAAAGGTTACAACTTTACAGAGCTATTGCGCGTGTAATTTGCGAGCGGTCGCCCCCTCGATTGAAAGGTTCGAATCCGTATGCATTGTTCACGGCGCACTACAAAGGTTAACTGGACAGCCTTAGAGCAACTCCTGACTAGGGCGGCTGCAAATTTTCGACAAAACTCCCCAAAACGCTCAGTCTACAAGCTGTCCCCGCCCCCCCCCCCCCCGATCGAAAGGTTCGACTCTGAATGCATTGTGCACGGCGCACTCTCGAGGCATTCCTGACATGACAGAGCACTGGCAACGTACGCTATTCTTGAGATACTCCGAAAGCACGCATGTCCTGGGAAATAAGCTGCTCAAATGGTAAAAGCCCGCTCCAGTCATTTTTGGACCACCCACGGCGAATATATCGGAATTCCGGTAAAGTTGTATAAACATTTGTGTAGATCTCGAAGAGGCGAATCGAATGGTGCCAACCTTTTTCGAAAAACCTCAAACCTGAAGGAGTTATGAGCATGCGACGCTATTTTTGCGTTTTTTCGCCCACTTTTGACCTTGCGGCCCGAGCGGTATTGTATAGGCTCAGAATACGGGTCCTCTTCGTCACGTTCTAAATTCATGGGAACGGCTGCAGAGGAGCAACCTGAGGGAAAGAAGTACTGAGCAGCAGAGCAGCACAAGCCAATGACGTTACTGGACACTCTAGTGAGAATTCCTATGACGAAAGTAGTGAACGGGTTCATGCCGATATGTACGCAGCAAAACCTAGGTGTTAGCGAATTTTATGATTTACAGATATTGCCTTTCGTAGGTCAATGCGAAGCTGCGCAAGTGCGAGACACGCCGTTAGACGTGTCGCAGCACTTGTTTCGAAATAAATCGTAGGATCGTCATTTAGTTGACCATCCTTGCCGCTTCGGCGTCCTCACCTTTTCCAGACCCTGGAACAGTCTGAAGCGTGTGTGATAATAGTCCTCCTAAGCAACTCCTTTCCATCCTAAGAATTGCTTTTAAACAACCAACCTTAATACAAATACGGGATGCAGGTGGGTCATCAGAGATCCGCATCTAAGGAATACTGGCTGAAATTCAGTTTTCTAGCCAATTTTGCCGTGACGGTGATCTCCAAGGCTCGAGTGAGGACAAGGTGTCACGCACTGCACTTTATGCGTGGTGCATGAGTCGTCATTTTTAAAAAAACTTCTTACTGAGCCTTAGCCTTCGCTATCTGCTCGCCTTCAAAATGGGAGGCCTAATTTCTAACAACGCATTTTCAACCGTTCAGGGGAACGCGCTCGGTGGCTGCAATCACCAAGCATGTTCAAGACAACTACAGAGGCTCGTACAAAGTATTCAATGACGAGAACCAGCTGCGGCAACAGATGAACAAAAAGGCTAGAAATATCGTTGCTTACACTCTACCAGGAGATCCAGCTTTTCAAAATGCCATCGTGAGTTTTCGTTCTCTGCTCTCTTAAGAAATAAGAAACCTGAGATGAGCGTATAAAATATGAACGTCTCAGATTGTGACGTTTCCTGGGAAACTCCTGTTCGCAAATAGGGGAAATATGTATTGGTTGTCGGGTTGGATCTCCTCACTGTGTCTGTCTGGTTGTCGCTGTGATTGAAGCGAACCATCGAAAATGACAAACAAGAAAACTCGTCATTAGTGTTAGCACATTTCTGAGAATGCACGGCCACAGGTGTCATCTGCTGGGCTGTTGTCGAGCGCTCGAGCAGACACAACACCACCTTGCGCGTCTCGTGCACCATCTATTCCAGTAAATGATCCACAAAGGACGAAGGGCACCAATTGGTTCGTTAAGGGCTCTCATGAAGATGTCCAAACAACGCACTGAAGAGCACAGCCATCCTCATCCTCATCCCTAGAAGTTCGGAACCCCGGAAACTTTCTCTCGTTTGCGTGATTCTTACCACTTAAAGCATCCTCGTCGCGACACCTTTTTACGCTGTTTATCCTCTCTGTGTAAGACTCAGGAAGAACGGTAGAGTCGAATATATGTATGTGCAAATAGGTGGACAACTTTCGTTCTCCTCACAATTTCTTCGGTGCCCTTGATAGTTCCTTAAGATGCTGAGATGACCTACACCAGGAGACTATCTCAACGGTAGGTCAGAACGGCGGAACGGTATTGTATGTGGGCAGAATCGCCTCTCTCTGGGAGACAACAATATGCGAATATCTCGACGCCAATACAACTCTTCGAAGAGCTGGGGACGACGGAAGTTGGGCCGTTGGCGGAGTTAACCCTCTGCCTGCGCGCGAAGGGCGGGCTCAAGTTGGCTGGAAGCTGCGATTGTGGGGATTACGCTGCCTCTCTACCCACTGCCCCACCGCCGCTCGCTTGTCATCGCTGTTTCCAACCAACTTGAGCCCGTCATCTGCGCGAAGGCAGAGGGCTAACGCCGCCAACGGCTCAACTTCCGTCGTCTCTAACGCTTCGCAGAGTTGTATTGGGGTCGAGATACTTGCATTTTGTTGTTTTCCAGAGAGAGGCGATTCTGCCCACATACAACACTTGGGCCGTTCCTACCTACCGTCGAGATGGTCTCCTGGTTAGCCGGTTCACAATATTAATGACGATTCCGTCTGCAGATTTCGAGAAGAAGGCTAAGATCCCTCTCTTATGAGATGTTGCTTTTTTATCACGGTGTCAGAGATGTGATGTCAGTTTTCGGGCTTATATTCAAAGGACCATAACTCGTCTAAGAGTGCACCTTTTCACTTGCGCTAAACTGCCCCGCACCGCTGCCAATAGATAGATGTTAACAGATCGCATCTTCGAAAAAATAGAATATATTATGGCAATGGAAATCACCGGATGCGACTTCGACATCATGTTTTTTCACAGGCATTGTTTCCCTAAGGAAGACGTCCTGATGGTCAATAAGGAAACACTCGGTTAGGCTATGTTTATTGAATATCTTGCATTACGGCGATCCTTGAATAATATTTCTCTTTTTTATTGTTTTTCCTGTTTTTTTTTTCTTCTCGTTCAACTTTTACACGGCGATCCTTGAAGCGCGCGCCGACGGCTCGTTATGCAAGAAGTATTGAGCTCCTATTCATTATTCATACGCTTCCAAATTAGCAAGTCTAGTTTAGCACACCTCCATATATCTGGCAAAATTCACTGGCAGTGTTTGACTTGATTTAAATGCAAAATAGTACGATAGTGGATTTCCAGACCGCTTCGGGTGACTTCCGGATGTGTAAAGCAGGCATCAAAAAGGTTCCTAGAGGCTGCTCCAAAATAGGATGGAAGTGATCAGAATGGTTGTGCTGGATCTAATTCGTCATTTCTATGCATAAAACTGCAAACTAAAGGATACTTCCTCTCGATTCGTTCTGAGAGAAGGACCTCCACCGTCCGCAGGCGTCGATGCTGCCGTGCGTGGGTGAGACGTTATTGCGCACCACTCATATGCATTTTGTTAAGTTTCTGGTTCCATGACGTGGCCAGCTATGCCAATATGTCGAAAGCCAACGTCTTTGGCCATCTAACTAGGCAACTGGTGTACGTCATTTCACATCTTCGTTCTGTAAGGTTTTCATTTGTTCTCTAGCCGCCCTAGTCCTCCAAAAATCTCTAGACCCTAGCAGCAAGGAGTTTTTCCTTTTCAACGATCCTTCTTCTTTCAGCTGCTAAAACTGCATATGTCTTTCAGTTTCAACTAAGCTATATTCGGAGGAGAAAGCCACTATACTTTCTATCGAGTACAAAACCTTGAATGGGTCATTGGGGATTAAATCTGAGTACGTATTCATGTCATGCTTAGGTGGATAGTCCATGAGAGAGGGTCTAACATTACTCGACTATGTAGGCCTCGCAGGAAAACAATGCAGTCGTCATGTTCATTATCGCTCTCGACGTCTTCCTCATAGACTGACTGAAACATTTGAAATGCTATAGTACCCTATCACGGGGACCTAGCGAAATCTCGTACTTGCAGCTCGTTTCAAACCTTGAAGGTTGCTGAAGACACAGTATAATGCAGACTACAAGTGGGAAACCGTGAGCGAAAACACATTTGCTAGCGAAAAAGCTGCGCACCCGCTCGGCAATATCCTGAGAAGCTGACAATTAGAGGCGGTAAGAAAAGGTGGATCCAGCACAGCGGAATGATCAGATGTGATCTTCGCGTCGAGTCTTTTAGAACCAAATTTAAAGAAGGTAATTGAAGACAAAAGCTTATTATGCTGCTTTTTCGGTGTGCAAGAAAATGTACTCATTGTTGTTTCCTCACATAAACCGCCTAGTTTCTCCGCTGAATTTCAGAATATTGCGCTGCTCCTTCGCGCATATTGCACTTTCTGGGTCGCATCTGAAGCACTGGTGAGAGCCGTACCGAAACAGCGAGTAATTTACAAACCACCAGACGGAGAACCGGACACTGAGGTACAGAAATGAAGACTGCTAATGATTACTCACACTTTTTCTCTCACCAACACCATCTATGTTCACCGGTACACAGTTCAGCTGAAACAGCTCTGCTCAACTTACAGTGCTTCCTAATTTTCAAACTTCGTCACTTTCTATTACATCGTGTTGGACTAATACGTCCACATTCAGTTTCTTGGCGATCTTAGGCAATACAACCCTCTGAAGTTCTGGATTATGGACAAATGCATCCCTGTTGTTCGGTAGGTTGTCGTTAACTGTTTCAGACTACGCGCTTTTTTCTACCGCGAGCGCTGTTGTAGCTTCATGCTCCGGATATGCGATGACTAATCAGTCCAGCTCAGATGGGTGGATAAAATCATTTCAGGGAAGTAACGTTCGAGAATGTCGAAGGACTTACCGAAGAAGGTCTACCATTCTTAATCTTCTTTCGCGATCCCGAAAAGAAAGAGGATGAAAAAATGTTTACTGAGGCGGTGGGACTCTGTGACAGGATCCTCTTACAAACTGCTGCTTTAACATCGTGCATTGGACATGGTTTCAGGTAATTCGAGAACTTCATGACCAGCGGTTGGCAATCAATCCTTTGTTAGCTGATGGCAAGTTGTTCTCACATCCACTCCGCCGTCTGGGCAAAACTCTTGAGGTCGGCTATTCATTTTGTGAGTAACGTAGTAATCCTGACATCAGTGCTATCAAGGGTGTTCGAAAAATTACTTATGAAGGAGACGGTAGGCTATCTCATACTGTCAACATAGTTCCCAGGGGCCGGATCCATAAACGACTTACAGCAATTCAACGGAGAAAATACAGCCGAAATTCCTGATAGCGCGGCTTATCAACGAGCGAAATGGTGAAGCAGTTCACCGAATCGCTTGATAAGCCGCACTATCCTCTGGCCGGATTCGTCAATGACTTACGTAACTTTAACAGAGAATTGTAAGCGAAAAGCCGCGGTTTATCGCTCACCATATCGCTCGATAAGCCGCGTTATCTCAGCTTTTCGCTTACAATTCTTCGCTGAAGTTACGTAAGTCGTTGATGAATGCGGCCCCTGGATTTTGACTGTATTTCCTTTGTTAAATTGTTGTAAGTCGATTATGAATCCGGCCCCAGGAGGGATCTACCAATGACCAGGGATCTACCAATGACGGCACTGCCGCAACTTCGTATGCATATGTTAAGGCCCTCCCAGACTTCTGCGGCGTTGCCGCTGCCCTATCCTTCATCATAGGGCAGGGACGCAGAGCTCGCCGCCAGCGGCGTCCCTGCCCTATCTTTAACCATGGCGGTGTCGCAGAACTCTGTGGGGCCTTTATACTTTGGCGACACGTCGGCGACGTGCATCAGAGCGGTGGAGCGGGTGCATCAGAGACATAGGAGCGCCATGCTTCTATTGTGAGTTTTACCTAGGACATGGACTGGGCCTTGCCTTCAAATCCTCAGAAGTGTTCTGCAGGATGATATGGTGTTTAGAGGAATGATCTTCACATTTATTGGAAGGATGTTTAGTTGCGATAAAACTTTTGCGCCACGTGCCAGGCTTCGAGTTCAGCCTGTCAAAGGTTTTGTTCGCAAGTAGAGATCCCTCCAACAAATTTTGTCTCCTTTGTCACTCAGTGATCACCCAAAATGGCTTCGACTGCCCAAAAAAAATATTGTAGAGCTCAAGGATAGCTCAGAATACATCGAGACATGAAGAAAAGCACATGTATACACAAGCGACATGCACGAAAGTCTTAAGCAAACCTAGACGTGCCCAACCTTAAAATCCGATTCAAAAACTTTGCGTAGTCGCGTTTTCAGATACGGTCCAAAGGCCGGTGACAACTTCTCACTATGCTGCGCACGGCGACAGTGTTGCGCGAGTTGGCACGACTGCGTAAGGCCTATGGTGCACACTTTGTCCGCGGACGTTCCGCGGATGCTCCCACGGGAGTATAACAGAGGCCTAACACCCGACCAGCACTGTAGCCGGAAGCTGTATTAAATGAGCTTCCTGTGGATGTAGCAAACTTTGATTTTATTCTTTTATTTACTTGTTCATTTATTCGAACATAAATGCGCGCACAATTCTAAAATAAGGGAAGTTAGGTCATAGTTAGATTAGTAACACAGCAGATAAAACACAAGAAACCTCAACAAACAAAAGCTCAAGCTGTATTATTTGCAGATGAGGGAGAAAGTTGCTGAAAAAACAAGTAGGGAAATATTTTGATACAAGTCAAACAAAAATTAGGGACTGAGGGGAAGATTGGTACCAATGCCCTCGACCAAGTTTGTCATTATAGACTTTGAGTGATAACGACGAACTCTTCTCAATTGGAGTCCGGACGAGGGATCGCACAGAACGGGAACTTAGGAATGAACAGCGCAGGACGTCGAATCGATCTTAATCGAAACACGCTTTCTACCGGCCTTCTTTTTGATGCGTGCGGGTCTTCTTAATTCGTCCCCTTAAACGGTCTCGAACAACTCGTTCACGATTGAGGCAACGTACCAGCTGTTTTCTCCTTGGATTGGGAACACACTACTCTACCTCGCTCACAAGTCGTTTGCAAGGGGGCTAGCTCTGTAAACATTCCCTACACGTAACTCTAAATCAACCTGAAAGCGTGCGCGCTTTGCTCTCGCTCCTTCTCAATATTCGCATATTTGAAAAATGCCAATATTCGAATTATTTGTTTATTCGAATATTCGAAGGCTTCGAATTTCGAATGTTCGAATATTTGAGCACTCGAATGTTCCTCATCAGTCTCTTAACAGAAAATTTTGTGTACACAATCTGAGTGGACGCGAAGCGATGACTCAGCGTATTCAGGCTGCGGGACATTATGTACGAATGGTCGCCGCGCATGCGGCGAATAGCGCGGCGAGCGCGGCAAAAGTCGCCGCAATTGGGCGACTTCAACGGCCAGCGGTCCGCGCTTCAAGACCCGTGCTCCAGGATCTCGAAACAACTTTCCGTTCTGGAAAACTCGTCACTGTCGTATCGTCAGTATACATTGGATGCGATCGAAAATTTTCGGATAATTGGATGATTCGGATAACGACGATTTCGGGAACACCGGATTTTTGGATGATTCGGATCGGGTTATCCGAATCGGATATCCGAAAATGATTCATTCGATACAATGGATCCGATCGAAAATCTTCGGATGATTCGGATAGCGGTGATTTTGCAAACCCCGGATATTTGGATGATTCGGATCGGGTTATCCGAATCGGATATCCGAAAATGATGCATTCGGATCAAATGTATAATCGTCAGCACTACAACTGAGTGAAAACCGACCTGAAGACCACTAAACCTTGCAGTTCCACTCTCACCTCACTGAATTCAGGCTTACCTATACCAGGGATATTGCTTGCCGAGCGATGTGCGACAATCCTTTACAAGGAAGCAGAACGTGTAGGACAACAGAATGGGCGGAAAACGAAGGGAAGCGAAGTAGAGAACACCGAAACGGCTAGCAAAGTAAATCAAACGTTGTTTGAAATGGTGCGTGGAATGAATGCTACCGCTCGTTCTCTACCTGAATAAAACCCTCACAACAGGTATCATTCTTGAACAACGCCTATAATAGAGTAAGACTTGCCTGATTAACATCAATGAATTGTCTTCTAATAAGAACTTGGGTGCAAGACTGGAGCGACAGGTCCACTCGCTTTTTTAACATACCTACTTTTTGAAATTTGCTTAAATGAAAATGTCAAGCGCGAATACAGAAGTAATATTGCTTTCTTGCTCCGCGTGACCTCTGTTGTATATTCTGATTGATAGAAGTAGAAAGTATCATTCGCTAAGCTCCAAAGAAACGCTAGCGATTGATATTGATTTTCCTATCATTTGCTCTGCTAAATAGCAAAGTAGCGAATGATAGACAGCAGAGGCAAAGCTCTGACTCAGGTGTATCCTCAATAAATATTGAAAGGAATTGGAGTACATCAGGGCGATAACAAGCCCAGCGAGCTGAACCCCACCACAGGTTCAAATGCTGTAGAAACTCACTCAGAGTTGGTGCGCTCAAGAAAAGCTGTTAGTTTAGATATAGGATACTCCTATCTAGACTTGCATCAGAACATGCACATCATGTGTTGTGAAGTGTTTACAAATCATTTTCACTGCGATAGTGCGTCGCATTTTCAGCTTTTCCCGAAGAAACATCATCCTAAAATGGATTGAGCATGAGAATGTTGTTTAGTATTGTAACTCGAATCCAATTTCTGAACCGGACCATGTTCTACCTCAGCTTCTGCAAAAGCGGAAAAGGATATCAACAATTCGAACCTAGCGTCTGTAGCAGGTCATGAGCGACAACTCGCACGACCGCGTCGGAGCTCGTCGCACACGCGACAGTCGTCGTCTCGCGCGCGATGACTATTCGTACATAAGGACCGCCCCTCGCGTATTCATGGGCCGTCATTTGTTGTCTTTAATGTAAAAGAAGTAAATGTTAATCCTTCCACGGATCTCTCTCGAAAGAGAGCCATCGACTCTCTTGTTAACAGGGAACTCGGGCGGCTTCTCGCAGGGCCATGTGGCGCGTCTTAGGGTGGTGGATACGCCAAAATCGACCAAGCACTGACCAACGTAGGTGGTATGCAGGGGATGGACTACTTGCTGTGTTGGGTCGAGTCGTTTCTTGCGTGAAGTCGGACCTGCGCGGATTGTGTCTTTGTCGGCCCAGCCAAAAACTTGCACTCGGTAGACGAACTGAGCTGCCCGCAGTTCTTCGCCAGCACGACAGATCCTGACTAACAAACCGTGTGTATTGCAGTCAAACAATGCGGCATTAAATGCCCTCACACCCTACAAGGCCCGCACGCTCGCATCGGAAGCATCCGTCGAGAACCTGATGATGCAAGCCAGTAAAATCAAGTACGACGTCATAACGGTTGACCTAGACGAGAGGACACCACCTCCTTCACCCCGCAGACAGCTCAGGAGAAGGACTGTTCCTCGGAGCATGCGATAGCAGGGAGTAGACGGAGTTGCTGTCCTTGCCAACACGCACTTGGCCACTAACATTATTTCCTACGACTCTCTGACAAGCCGAATCGGACGACTGCGACTGAAGTGATTTGGTTCCGTGCCAGCTTTAACTGTGTTCGTCACATATGCCCCAACTCCGATTACGACGACGAAGACGCCTTTTACATGGAGCTGGAGAAGTTCTATAAGGTAGATCACGGATCTGTAATAGTCGGGGGGGCACATAACTAAAAAGTATTATATGTGACAAATTCACTCAAGACTTTCAGAGCGGCTCCTACAGAACAACAAAGGACCTAAACAAGAAGAAGTCACAAAGAAAATACGGAAAAATTGCATTTGTTATGGTTGTAAGAAGGCAAAGTTGTGTGCCCTCCTCACCATGTTAGATCCTGTCAAGCGACGGTCAGCACGCGGCATGCGGCTTCATGCGCCCTCCCCACCATGTTAGATCCTGGTTATAACATGTCAAGCTGCGGTCAGCACGCGGCATGACTCTATTCCGTCGCTCTTTACCCGCCGAGACGGTTGTAAACTGCGGCAACTTTTTTGTTTGTTCGTCCTTTTTTTGTTTCTTTTAGGTTAGGTTTCGTTCTCTAGTAGCCGTTCGGTAAGTATTAATTCATTTTATTGCCTAGTTTTTTATTATGTGGCCCCCCGGAATAGGATAGATCCATATGTTATCTATAGGATAACATATGTAACACCTTCTACAAAGTGATCGTCAGCTACTTCAACGCCAAGACCAGGCCACTAAGGTCGCCAGAAGAACATCACATCGAAACCAGCGGTTTGCAGTGAAATGAGCAAGGTGAAAGGCTGTCTGAGTCATCATGTTGACCAAGACCATCCATCGAAACCCACAGTTCCAGAAGCATCCCTCCCTACAATGGTCCTGGGAAATCCCCGGTGGCCAGTTCCAAATCGAGATTAACCACATCATCTTCAACCGCAAGTATTGGTTCTCCGACGTATCCGTTGCCCCCAAGTTCTACACGGGATCGGACCATCACCTCCTTCGTTCTTTCGCTTTTCACGTCAAGGAGAAGGCGGTAAAGTTTAAGAAGAGAAATCCGAGAACGGCTATCCACTGGGAACCCTAGCCCTTCTTGCCGGCCTTTGGGAAGATGCCATCGTGGGCAACATTGACGAAGAATACGAAACCGCTTCGTGCACCATCTCCGCGATAGTGCTAAGGGAGCCGAGAGCTTGAAGACCACCAAGAGACGTCTGTCTCCGGAAACTCTCGAGCTGATATGCCAGCGTGAAGCAGCCCGAGCGTCAGGCAACTACCAACTGACGTTCGAGTTTGCGAAGCTATACAGAGCGGCGATGAAAGAAGATCTTAAGTAGGGAAGGGCGGGGGTGTTGGCTGAAGCTGCAGAGGCAGGGTTGAGCATCCTCAATGCCGGCCGGAACTTCGCCAACTTTAAGACCAAGGTGATCGCCCTCCGAATGGAGAAGCTCATCCACAACTTCTACTCCAATCTCTTCGATAGACATGTCCACCTGCCCCATGTCATTTTCCGCAGGATGGATGCCTCCTTCCCTCTGTCCTCCCTTTCGAGATCCGACACGCCATCTCGTCGATGAAGAAACGTACAGCACCCGGTCCCGACAGGAGCAGAGCTGAACACCTGAAGAACCTCCCGCCAGCACTCATCAACACCCTTTGCGCGGCTCTTCACACGCTCCCTGTCGGAGTGCAAAGTTCCATCTCAGTGGAAGACAGCAAGACCGTTTTGCTGTACAAGAAGGGAGACGTGCACGACATTGGCAACTATCGCCCGATCTGCCTGTTGTCCGTAGTCTACAAGCTGTTCACTCGAGTCATCCTGAATAGGATTAGTAGAACGCTGGACGAAGGTCGGCCACGCGAACAAGAAGGACTTCGAAGACGATTCAGCAACATCGACTACATACACACCATTACGAAGCTCATCGAAGTATCGTGATAGCGCACGCTGTCGCTAGGCCTTACTTTCATCGAGCTGAAGAAAGCATTCGACTCTGTCGGAGCTGAAGCAGTGGTCGAAGTCCTGCTCACTCAGGAAGCTTCCACTCATTAGAGACCTTCGAGAGGTGTACAATGGATTCCAACCAAGATCTCATCATTCTACAACGACGTCCTCATCGACGTGAAGAGAGGGGTTCGGCAGGGAGACACCATATCCCCGAAGGTCTTCAGCACCACCCTCTAAAACGTCATGCGCGAACTATGGGAATACATGGGAGTGATGCTGGACGGCAACGGCACTACTTTCGATTCGCTGACGACATCGTGCTCATAACACCGAGCATCATCCAGGCTGAGCGAATGCTGGCCTGGATGATGCTGGATGACTACAGCTGAATCTTGCGAAGACAATGTTCATGAGAAACGGACGACTTTCTGATGCCCGATTGTCGCTCAACGGAACGAATATCTCGAAATGCTCCATCTACTAGTGTCTAGGCCGCGAAGTCAAAAAGGGTGACATACTAGTGTCAAGCATGGGCAGGGGGAAACGAACGGCTTGAGAAGCTTTCAAGGGAGTCGAAGATGTCGTGAAGAAGACGAAAAACGTCCGACTCCGTGCCCACCTATTCGACTCTACCGTTCCTCTTGCCCTAACATACGCCTCAGAGACCTGAGCGGATCTATCCTAGTCAGGGGGCCACATAACTAAGAAGTAGGTTACAAAATTAATTGGAGAACGAGAGCGGCTCCTGTAGAACGAGTTGAAACCTAAAAGAAATCAAAAAGGAACGAACAAACAAAAAGTAAAAAATCGCCGCGGCTTTCAACCGTCTCGGGGGGCAAAGAGCGATGGAATAGAGGTATGCCGCATGCTGACCGCCGGCTGACATGTTATAACCAGGATCTAACAAGGTGAGCTAGGGCGCATGAAGCCGCATGCCGCGTGCTGACCGCCACCTGACATGTTATAACCAGGATCTAACATGGTGAAGGGGGCACACAACTTTGCCTGCTTACAACCGCAACAAATGTAATTTTTTCGTTTTTTTTTGTGACTTTTCTTATTTAGGTGCCATGTTGTTCCGTAGAGGCCGCTCGGTAAGTCTCAAGTGGATTTGTTACATATAGTACTTTTTACTTATGTGCCCCTCGGACTAGGATAGACCCACCTGAGCTATACGAAAGCAGGGTGAACAACCGATCGGCATTTCGCAGCGTGGAATCGGAGTTCCAAGCTTCGCCGACGTTCGAAGATCAGAGACGCTGTTGCATGGCCCAATTCGTGGAAAATTAGATGAGCCGGCCATAGAATGCGCTTCGCAGGCCCCGCCGTCGCCGGCTGGATTCCGCGGGATAACAAACCGGAGAACACCAGGACGCCACCAACGCTTTGGTCGGACCCCTTCGTAAAGTGCCTGAACGAGCGATATAACGCTCTTCGAGGAGCGAGGAGGATCCATTGGAGCACTCTGGCAGGCGGCAGGAACGAAATGAGAAGCTGCTGGCGCCCACTCGCAACTCGGTGATGAATGGGATTGCAGATGATACAGGTGACAAGTGAATGCTAATCCTTGGGTGGCCACAGTAAATGAGAGTGTTCCTAAACGTCCGATTATTCGAATATTCGACTATTCGAAATTCGACCTTTTGAGAATCGAATGATATTCTATTAATCGAAATTCGAATTCACGAACATCGAATGATATTCGATTATTCGAAATTCGTCTATCTTTCGCAAGAACGGAGGTATAGTATCAGCCCCCTCATCGTCCGTCGGCAACGATCCGCGGATGGCGGGAATGGCAAGGCGTGGCAATTGGCCAAGGGGGAACAGGCACGATTCGCCCCGTCCGCCGACACTCCTGCGGGAGCATACTATAGGCCTTAATCATAACTCGGAGAGTTTCTGGACTCTCCAAAAAATATCGTAAAAGATCGTTGAAAATTAGACCAAAAGTGAATTCCATGCCTGGATGCAGCCTATAAAATCTTCTTGGTCATCTTTTACGTGGGAAGGGGTTCGATTTTTGCAACACTTTTCCTGAAAAGGTGCTGTTGTACACCTGCCAGGTATACAATTCTTCTGGGTCTCCTTCCTGCGACCCTTCTTGCTCTGAGAGCCACTTGGTGAGAGAGGAGTAGAGAAGGTTTATTAATAGAAAGGATTAGAACAACAGCCGCAGCTGGGGAGTGGAGAACCCGACCTTAAGCACACCAAGGCCTCCTGCTGTCGGCCTTTTATGCAGTCCGTTTCCCTTTCCCGCCTCACCTGCTCGCGATCCACTTACTTGTTAGCGGGAGAACATGGATTTATTAGCCATCAGGTGAAACGTCTGGATCACGGCCAACACCTCCCCTAGTAGGAAAATTATTAAACTGTTAATGAGTTATCCTATCTCAAAAAAATCTGAGTTACAAACGGAATTTAGACAATTACGCTTTACAACAGAAAAGTACGCGGTAGGAGATCAATATCGTTGGAATGGTCTTCTGATCCTCGTTGACCGGCGCAGAGGAGGTGGCACTCGAGGAGTAGAGTGGCATTGGCGATCCGTAGCATTGGTCGCATCGTTGTTGACGGGTTGAAAAGAGGTACACCGCGACGTTGATCGTTTTGTAGCTCCAGGACATCCAAAAGTGTCTTCAGTGCCGACTCGTCTTTAAGACTGTCATCTCCATCAAGGCGTGGGCGCATTTGAGTCGCATGCTTCCGAGTCACCTTCCCATTTACTTCAAATTCATACATAGTTCACGGATCCCACACGCCCCTTCACCAAGCCTTTCGTCCAGACAAAATGTGGTGCTTTCCATTGCTGTACAAATACCTTGGCACCATTTTTTAACTCCCGCGAAGCAGTTCCGTGCTTCGAATTGAACTGTTCTTCCATTGTCTCTTGCCTTTCTCTTGCACGAGGATCTTCTAATTCCTTTTCCAGAGGTTTCAATAAGCTTAGCCGCATCCGAATTTTTCTCCCAAAGAACACTTTTGCGGGAGTCTTCTCATTCAATGCCGAATTTGGCGTGGTCCTATACGCCTGTAGCACTACGTTCAACGTTTCCTCCGTACGTCTCTCCTCCCTCAAAGCCTTTTGATATCTCGCTTCAGAGTATCCACAAAGCGCTCCGCCTGACCATTCGATTGATAAGGGGTTGTAATGAGCGCAACGCCTCCGTCTTCGCACATATTTTTCAACTAATCTGACACGAATTGTGTTCCGCTGTCACTCACAATGGTTTGCGGTAGTCCATATTGCGCAGGCAGGCTCTTCATAACCTTCAAAGTTTCTATCGCCGCGGTGTTTCTCACCTCTACCATCTCTGACCACTTACTGAACGCATCGACTGCTACCACTTAGTGATATTCAGCGAATTCGACGTGTATTCGTTCCCATAGCCGTTTTGGGGTTGGCCATGTCTCTAAAGGCGCTTTGATAGGAGACTTCGCATTCTCCTGGCACCTTGAGCCCTTTTTACCACGTCTTCACAATCCTTGTCAACACTCGGCCAATACACATAGCTTCTTGCCAACTTCTTCATCCTCACAATCCCAGGATGTCCTATGTGTGCATCTTTCAAGACTTTCGCTTGTAGTTTCCGAGGAATTACAACTCTTTCTCCAGTCATAAGGCACTTCCCTACAACTGACAGTGTATACCTTTGGTTATAAAACGGAACCAGCTCGGAATTTTCTTTGAACCATTTTCCTGTTTTCACACATGATTTGACATTTTTGAACACTGGATCCCTTTCCGTACAAGTCTCTACATGCTCATGAGCGACAGGCAGCATCCTGATGCAATCCTTCAACAACCGAGACATATCGCTTTCTACAGCAGCGACCACAATGTCTTCTTCTTCATAACTATGCCTTTGCATCAATCTTGACAAGCCATCTGACCGAACATCGCTGTGTTGGAATACTCTATGTCAAAATCATATCCAAGCAAGGTTGTCGCCCATCTCATAAATCGATTCGTTGAGTAAACCGGAACTCCTTTCTTGTCACCAAAAATGGCTAACAATGGCTTGTAATCTATGAGAAGCTTAAACTTCCTGCCGAACACATACATGTGGCTTAAACTTCCTGCCGAACACATACATGTGGAACTTCTTGACAGCGAACACAAGCGAAAGCGCTTTCTTCTCGATCTGCGAGTAGTTCTTCTCAGCGCTTGTCAGTGATCAAGAAACATGTGCAATAGGCTTCTCAGAACCATCTGAGTAGCAAAATGGCACTTTCGATGCCATATTCGCATCATCCGCCGCAATGACAATTTTCTGCCTAGGATCGTAATGAGTGAGATTCAGTTCACTAGACAGTGCTGCCTTCAGGTCACAAAACGCTTTCTGGTGCCGCGATGTCCACTCCCACCTGACATTCTTCTTCAACAAAACATCTAGCGGTCCTCGTAATTCTTCTATCGTTGGCATGAATGCGGAATAATATGTAACCACGCCCAGGAATGCTCTCAGTTGGCTGACATTTTTGGTTCGACATTCTTGATAGCTTCTACCTTATATGGGTTTGGCCTTCTATCGTTTCTGCCTGCGATATCCAGGATATTTTATCTCTGGCTTGGAGAACGCACACTTTTCCAAGCGTTCTTTAAACCTGATTTTTTTTAACCCGCGATTCTTTCGAAAAACGCAAGCGATTTTTCGTTGTGTTCCTGCTCCGTTCTACCACACACAAGGATGTCGTCCAGATAAGTTTTTACTCCTTTTAGATCTTATACCGTCTTATTCATTATCGCTGGAAAGCTCCAGGCGCAGTCTTTATCCCGAACGGCTAGCGATCGATTGTACTGAAACAATCCTCTGTGCGTGTTGATTACCACCATCTTCTTCACATCTTCAGATAACTCTATCTGCAAGTAGGCATCTGACGGATCTATCTGCGAGAACACCGTTCCTCCATTCAACGACGGAAAGATATTCTCTGGCACTGGCAAAGGATAATCGAAAGACGGCAGTGCCTTGTTAGGACCCGTTGAGAAGTCTGTGCAAACTCCCAACTTCCATTCTGTTTCTTTACGCTTTCTTTAGTATTGGGACAGCCCATTCACTGTGGCTCACAAGGGCTATCACACCCATTTCCAGAAGTCTATCGTGTTCCTTGACTCGACTGCAGCATGCGCTACTGGTCTGCAACCTAGAAAAACTAGACGAGCATTCTGAACAAGCTGAAGTTTAGCCTTATCTTTAATGCAAAGTCCAAGGCCCTCTTCAAAAATACGAGGAATGGTCTTCTTCAACTCCTCTCCCAGATCGGAGTCTTTCACCTTCATATTCGCTATCATCATCTTCATATAGTACATCATCTCCTCATTTTTCTGGATCCACTCTGGTCCCATAAGAGAGTTGAAGGGCGTTACATACGCGCAGCTTTCCGCTCTACGACTCTTAATCTTGAATTCACACCACAATTTGCCAAATTTCATGGAACCTCCACTGGCGTTTTTTACAACGACATTTGTCTTCTCAAGCTTTGGAGCCCCATGTGCCTTCAATATCCTTCATTTAGCAGGGTTATATCCGATCCAGTGTCGAGCAAGAACTCCACTCGGTGGCTGTTCACCACTGCCTCCACATACAAGCGTGTCGAATTCACATCAGCTGCTGCATTCGCTGTTTTTATCACTCTAACGTGCCTTTTGGAACATTGCGTAGTCCCCTTACTACTGTCCTTACTGCGATGTCTTGCATCTGAGCCACTCTTGCGACCACCATTTCCTCGGAAGACGGTATCGCACTATTTCTCTTTATGCCCAGTCTTCTTACACTTCTTGCAAAACTATGGCTTCAACTTACACTGCATAATGCTGTCCTCCAGAATTCCAGTAGACTACCGGCTTTTTTTCAACCTGTAGTTTCCTCTACAACTTTCACGTTGCCAGCAATAGTGTCACTGTCCCTCTTCAGACTTAAGAACTTCTCACATTCCTTGTGCAACTCCTGGAGTGACACTTTCCTTCCTTCATTGTACTCTCTGTCTAGCACTGCGATAAGCCCTTGTTTTATTTAAGCCTTCTTCTGAGATTTCAGACCGAAAATCCATAGTAAACATTTGATTCCATCAGAATCCAGCTCATGGATTTTCGCCTTCTCGCAGAATTTGGTCACTCTACCAGTGTGGGTGAGGTAGTCATTTTTTGAGTCACTCCTCTCCAACTTGAGGCATTGGTATCTCGTGATGAACTCCGATGTTTTGGAGTCAAACAGCTGCTTCAGTTAAGCACTGTTTCATCAGAATCAATCTGAGACACCTCTCGTGGCAGTGCATGCCTTTGGTACTTCTCATATGTGGTTGAGTCTAACTTTTCACAAAGCAATCTGACTCAGGCACCTCTGATAGTTGCCTTGCATCGTCAACCAGCACCTCCTTTTACCTGGTGAAGGTCATCTCCTTCTCCGGATCGAATGTGAATCTCTAGATCACAATGCAGACATCACGCTGAAAACAGATACTTCTTCAGCTTCCGTCTTTACTCTGCTGATCCCTGCCAAGTGACTCATAACCATAGCAATGGCATCCTTTCAGATATCTTTCTCTGCTCTTCCATGAGCTCTTTAAACATGGCTTCTCGTATAACACCAACCAGAGAATCTTTTTATCCACTCGGGTTTTCTCCAACTAGCCTCTTACAGGCTACACGGGCTCTACCAGAATACCAGAACAAGAATCGCTGTTGTTCGCAACAAGAACACGCGGAGCTCTTTTTCCTTGAGCCGTCGCACCTGCTTTAGCGACAAATGGCTTCCTACTCCTGATCGTTGTATACCTGCCTGGTATACATTTCTGCTGGGTCTCCGTCCCTTCTTGCTCCGAGAGCCACTTGGTGAGAGAGAAGTAGAGAAGGTTTATTAGGAGAAAAGTTAGAGCAACAGCCGGAACTGGGGAGTGGCGAACCCAACCTTACGCACACCAAGGCCTCCTGCTCTCTGCCTTTTATGCAGTCCGCTTCCCTCGCTTGCTCGCAATCTACTTACTTGTTAGCGGGAGACCACTTCTTGGGTGGTCATCGGCGCCTAACTTCCCGAACACGGACTTAGCTATCAGGTCAAACGTCTGGGTCACGGCCAGAACATGTGCAAAATCGAGATCCCTGATAATATAGAAACGACATTTTTGAGAAAAAATCACTTAAGCACTTAAGTGGACACTATTTTTCAGAAAACGAGTTTGTTCATTGTGTGATGCAAAGCTTTGCATTTTGTGTTGCAAAATTTCGCCTCTGTAACTCGTCTACTTGACAAGGAAATTGTTTTTTTTTAGGAAAACGACTATTCTGAATACGACCTCTAAAAATGTTGAAAATACGTACAGAGATAGGACGGTTTTTCCAGTTAAATAACCAACGCCTCTCCCGGAAGGAGGAGAATTATTTCCGTCCGTTCTTTGATTGCGACTCCGTGATCGATTCGAAAAGGGCTTTAAAAAATCTTTGTTGGGATTACACTTGAATCGCCATTAGCAATGAACACTCGAAATTTGGTAGAGTACGATTTCAGATCAAGACGTCGCTTATTCAGGCATGTGTCGTGTCTATTATATCCTCGAAAATCACCGAAAGCTGAACTCGTCGAAACTGATTCAAAAACTGCCGCCATCCTTAACATTAACTGTAGAACTACCAGTATTCAAATCTTTGAACGATTCATGTTTATGCTTGTAATACATATATATGTAATATGCTTGTAATAGACTACTTCAGCGAACGAAACTGCGCGCGATCTCCACAATGTAGATAGCAGATCTGAAGGGACAATCTATGAAAGTAACACATAAAAGTTGAAAATCGTGATAAATAAGAAAAACGACAGTGATGGAGAGAAGGGGGTCGTATCAAATCCGCTCCGGAAGGGCAGGGAGTCATTCATTTTCAGGATAAATCGAGTCCCACTCTTGACCCTGGTTCCTGCTTAAAATGTAGTGATTAACCATCGCCTCTATCACCTGAATTGTCTCTCGTTAGTCAGTGGATTACTGACGAGTAGGTCTCGTCAACCCATTCCTCTTCTCCCCTTCACTACAGTACCCCAATGCTTCACTATAATAAAGATAAAACACACGTGTATGTAAGGACATAGGATGGGAACTCTTTGCTTCAAGTTAGGCCTCATTATCCTTTGACTTGGTATGATCCGCCTGCTTCTCCTGATTCCGCATCCAACCAACAACATCACGTTTTGATGCCCTCTATCCTCGACTTCCATAACACAGTAGAAGCTAATAGCGTAAATGCTTTGTATTTCCTATTTTCATTCTTCTATAAATATGCAGAATATGTTTCCTCTCGGATCTGAGCTGTATGTCAACTCGATGGCGATGTTCCCAAGGTCGAAACGAGCTTTACCATGGAATGGAGATGTCGGGTCACACACTGCTGTCAATACACTCAGCTGTCGCGTCACACACGCGTCTCGTCTACGAAGACGAAGCCACGCCTGGCTTCGTCAGTCTCGACCTCGGATCGCCCAAGGCGGCTCGGCCCGGCCCCGTCGCCCCGCTACCCTTCTTCACCTCCGCTACCGTATCCCCATGTTCCTCCACAATGAAGATAGAAATCCATGGATGCTAGAACACAGGATGGGAACTATCTGCTTCAGGTTAGGTCCGGGGACGTATAACTTCATACGTCTGTGGTTTTCACGACGAGCGCAACAAGCGGGCGCTTCTGGCTATTTTGAATGCCCAGCAAATTCAGTCAGTAGCATTTCCATTCCAAAACACTTCGTATTTTAAAGCAACACTACAACAAGGCATAAAGAGTCCTTCAATGTCATCAAACTTCCGATCGAGTACACTTCGCTATAAACACCCAGCGAAGGTCGCCTTGAATTCGACATCTAACATGTTAGAAGTTTTTTACGCTTTGAAACAAGCTGTAGAACTCTGCATTAGCTAAAGGTTAAACCTTTATGACATTTGAAGCAGTGCACACGTTCTTAGAGAACAACAATGTATAAGCAACCAAGCTTTCAGTCGAGCTGATCTACAGACAAAGCACTTGCAGGATCTTCCTGTACTGGCAATCGACTCCTTCGTTCACATGTACATCTTCCCGAATATCTCTCAACTGTCTACCCCTGGTGTTCTCAAACAGGTAACTGCGGAAAACCCCATCGTAATACTGTGCATTTTGCATTTCTTAAGATCATCTTTGCTTCGAACTTTCGACTTATGAGGAATGAGTTAATGACCATTGGCGCAACTCTTGCTCTTTTCAGTTTGTCAACGATCTTCACACCGACGCTCTGCATCATCGCCACCACGCACAAGCACAGGAGCAGCAAGAAAGACTGGACCGCTTCAGGAAGGAGTACAATATCAAGGACGACCTACAGAACCAACGGGAGCAAGAAAAAGTAAACGTCTGTGGCACGAAACGCCTTATGCTAGTTTTATTTGCATAGCTCCGTAGCCAAAGGCTTCTTTTTCTTATTCTTCAGCGCCTGTCCAGCCTCGTGGCGGAGTCCACTTTTCTTATGCCGTGACGCCACACTTCCCGACCCAGCGGAGGGTGCACACCAGCAACTTGTCCGTATGTAACGTATCAGACCAGCTTCGGATGCCAGCTAGACCGCTTTCCAACTACATCGTAGTTAGGGCCCAACTTGCGGACGCTGTCTCCTTTTCCACGCAGAACGTGGCCGTACCATGACAGGCGAGGTTCGCGCACCTTATCAGCTATCGGCGCGATACCGAACTTCTGCACAATGACATCGTTTCGAATGCGGTTCATCATCTTCTTCTTCTCCTTCTTCAGCGTCTGTCCCGCTTCGTCGCGGAGTCCACTCTTCTGGTGTCGTGACGCCACCTTTCTCGATCCTGCGTCCGATAAGGGTGGGCGCCACTTAGTTTCATGTCCATGTGTAACGTATCGCACCAACACTGCTTCGGGCATCATCAGACCCGCTTTCGTGACACTTCCAACTCAAGGCTTATCCGCTATCTCCTTTCCCACACAAAACGTGGCCGTACAGTCGTAAGCGAGCTTCGCGCACCTTGTCCGCTATCGGCGCGACACCGAAATTCTGCCGAATGACGTTGTTTCGGATGCGTCCATGCGCGTGCCTCCGGCCATCCAGCGCAGCATCTCCGTCTCCATGACGCTGAGGCGCGTTTCCACTTTCTTGGTCGAAGGCCAACGCTCAGCGCCGTACAATGCTACTGGCCTGATGACTGCACTGTAGATCTTCGACTTGAAGCGCTCTGGTATCTTCTTGTCGCAGAGCACGCCAGTCAACGAGCGCCACTTGGACTGAGCTGCACTCGCGCCTGACTTCTTCTCAATCATCAGATTGTCATCACATTTGTACTTAAAGTGTCCTGTGTTCCAATGCCCCAAAGTATCTCAAGGTGCATGGAAGCTTGGTGCCGCTAACTTTGAATGAGCTGGATTTGGTCACGTCCGTCGTTAAATACTCGGTCTTCTCTACGTTCAACTTGAGCCCAAACTGGTTCAAGCGATCACGCCAAGCTTCGACCTTTCGCTCGAGTTCATCTTTATGTTCGCAAGCGAGCATCACGTCATCAGCATAAAGTAGTGTTCAAGGACCGAGTTTCCGAAAATCTTGCGTGGTTGTGATGGCATCCATTGGTAGTCCAAAGTTTTTGTTCTGTAAAATTCAAAGAGCGTCTACCAGAATAGCAACACCGCGATACGCCGGGGGCACGCTTCCATCATCGCGATGCCATCGCGGCGCTCAGTTCATGACCATTCCGCCGCACGCGGTCGAATAGTCAAAGGAGACTTCGCTGCGGCCGCCACAACAGCGGCGGTCGGCATGCGCGATGGCTTCCCGCACCCATTGCGGGCATACTTTTTCGCGCCGCGCAGTGTTTCGCCGTCGCGTTACCTTGCAGAGCAATGAGCGATGCGACGACCACTGAGAAGTTCAAATTCCTTCTCGTCGCTCTGCAAAACTCATCGCCGCGGTTCCATCCATCCATCCAGTTTGCAGAGCGACGCGGAAGAATTTGAACTTCTCAGTGGTCGCCGCATCGCTCATCGCTCTGCAGGGTAGCGCGACGGCGATCCGTCCAGGACCAACGCTAAGCACTGCGCACGGCGCGAAAAAGTATGCCATGCCCGCGATGGGAGCGAGAAGCCATTGCGCATACCGACCGCCGCTGTTGTGGCGGCAGCGGCAAAGTTTTCTTTGACTATTCGACCGCGTGCGGCGGAATGGTCATGAACTGAGAGCCGCGATGGCATCGCGGCGATGGAAGTAGCCGCCGGCCACCTGAAGTCTTCAGTTAGTGTAAAAGTGTGCTTCCTTTTTGCCAAGTCGTCGTACTAAATGAGTATGGTCCCGTAAAGTGCACTCAGGTGTTTTCTTGTGTTCAGACTCGGCTTTCGGGGGTGTTTTCTGCATAACTTTCCATCTGGAGCCGAAATCATCAACAATTAACCCACTGATGTAGCGGGTAGAGACACCTACGATGAAGCCTGCGTCTCTGACTCTTACCTTATCTCTACCTAACTATTATCTTATCTCTACCTTTTATACCCCACATACCCACGGGTTAATTGTTAATGAGTCCGGCCCCTGTATGCTGTGGAAGGTAGCCGCGTTGAGATCTGCCTAATACTGACCAGTTCACAGGTCAATGGGAAGGATTCCCCTGATTGTGATACTTGGACGTTCAGCTAGGTACGGAGTACATAAAACAAAAGGACTGGACGGGTTTCACCCCAATTTGCTTCATAAAATCCAGCAACTTTCCACAAAAAAAGAAACTTAAAACGAAAGCGTAGCGCATACAATACCGCTCAAATTCTTTGCAAATAAGACGCTTTGCGACGGATTAATCCGTCACAAAGCGTCGCATTGCCATAACTCTTTTCAAAGTTCTTTGTTTAAAACTTAATTAACACCATTAGAGGCCCCGTCTCATTTTCTATCCAGCGGTCTAAACGTCATCTAAAACGATTGCACAGTGACCTAGTTATAGAGCTTTTGCTTGCTCGGCTCCGTTAATTGATTTACGACCCCTCCGAGATCCCCAGTGGCATGTCCTTAAGGCTTTTCGTTGACGAGGTTCATCGAGACACAGAAATCCTCTATTGTTACAGCAGATCTGTATTTGTTACGCATCAAGCGTCATTGTGGTACTAAATAATGCCAAGTTTGATTAAGAGAGGCCCGATTTCAGATGGGCGCAAACGCGCGGAAACCTAAGATTCAGTTAAGAATTACCCAACTAGTAGCCTGCTACAGAAGACGGCATTCTACTATTCCATTGTGGGAACGATGGTCTTTATGAAACGTGTAAAACGGCTTTGAGAAATGGATAGAAATGACTAGATTTTCTTTCTTCCAACAAGGGATTGGTCCAATCTCAATCCGGCGTAGTAATTCTCCTATTTTTGAACTTCGGTTGCTCCTGTACAAGATAAGTACGAAGGCCGTGCTTTTTGTGGTCTACAGTAGATCACAAGCACATTCGAATCTAAAAAGAACAAGAAGATTTTTGCCGTTCAAAGTAGATTTCTATGCGGCCAAGTTTGACGAAAACAACAGAAAATTTCGTTTCAGTCGCTTACCTCTTTATGGATGAGTTTATTTGAAAAATCAACTGGACAGCATTTCTCAGCTCGTTGCGAGCTTTCCACAGATGTAATATTGTCCGTATTCAACCTGAAAACCATTTTCACCTCTTCGGCCGCCGAAACAAGTTTGGAACTGCGCTTTGGCCCGAGTGCGGACACGGCAGCGGGCCGCTCGCTGCCCTTGCGACCTCCAGCGGCACTCCACATGTCGTATATCGCCTATGTACAGTATTCGCACCTCCTGCGCCGCGGTCTATCAGTGATCACCCTGGATACGAGTCCACGGGAGGTCGCAAGGGCAGCGAGCGGCCCGCCGCCCTGTCCGTACTCGGGCCGAAGCGCAGCCCCAAACTTGTTTCGGCGGCCGAAGTGGTGAAAATGGTTTTTAGTTCGAATACGGACAATATTACATCCTCGGAAAGCTCGCAACGAGCTGAGAAATGCTGTCCAGTTGGTTTTTCGAATAAACTCCTCCATAAAGAGGTAAGCGACTGAAACAAAATTTTCTGTTGTTTTCGTCAAACTTTGGCCGCATAGAAATCTACTTTGAACGGCAAAAGTCTTCTTGTTCTTTTTAGATTCGAATGTGCTTGTGATCTACTGTGGACCACAAAAAGCACGGCCTTCGTACTTATCTTGTACAGGAGCAACCGAAGTTCAAAAATAGGAGAATTCCTACGCCGGATTGAGATTGGACCAATCCCTTGTTGGAAGAAAGAAAATCTAGTCATTTCTATCCATTTCTCAAAGCCGTTTTACACGTTTCATAAAGACCATCGTTCCCACAATGGAATAGTAGAATGCCGTCTTCTGTAGCAGGCTACTAGTTGGGTAATTCTTAACTGAATCTTAGGTTTCCGCGCGTTTGCGCCCATCTGAAATCGGGCCTCTCTTAATCAAACTTGGCATTATTTAGTACCACAATGACGCTTGATGCGTAACAAATACAGATCTGCTGTAACAATAGAGGATTTCTGTGTCTCGATGAACCTCGTCAACGAAAAGCCTTAAGGACATGCCACTGGGGATCTCGGAGGGGTCGTAAATCAATTAACGGAGCCGAGCAAGCAAAAGCTCCATAATTAGGTCACCTTGCAATCGTTTTAGATGACGTTTAGATCGCTAGATAAAAAATGAGACGGGGCCTCTAATGGTGTTAATTAGGTTTTAAACAAAGAACTTTGAAAAGAGTTATGGCAATGCGACGCTTTGTGACGGATTAATCCGTCGCAAAGCGTCTTATTTGCAAAGAATTTGAGCGGTATTGTAGTTGCGGAAATATCATAACTGCTCATAATAGCTAGGTTTGCTAAGACTTCGGTTAACCTAGCAGCTATGGAAGAAATGCAGGGTGGTCCCGGCTCTAGGCTTGCGCAAAGCAGTGGCAACAATATGGGTGGCACATGAAAGCCACAGTCTCCTCATGCTTCTTTTCCTTACATGGACCAATGACTTCGAGAAAAACGATACTGCTCAGATTCTCAAAGGAGAACGGATGCGACCGCGTATTATACTTGTGCTTTTTCAAATTTTTTCGAATGAACGAATAATCGATTAACCCCATTTTACGAAATTTTGAATGAGCGAATAATCGAATAACACCATTTTTTATTTTTCGGTTATACGAATTCCGAATAATCGAATAGCCCTATTTTTTGGTTGTTCGAATTTCCGAATAATTTAATAAACCCATTTTTCTCTTATTCGAATTTCTGAATAATCGAATATTGAATAAATCGAATAATCCAATAAACTTCGTTTTGACTAATACACCCCGGTGCAAAATTATAGGTTCATCCCCCCTGCCCCGATCTGTCCATTAATACCCTGATAACCCCTGCCCGAGGCTCAGTAATGCTACCGTCGTATTCCTCACTATCGAAAATATCTATAGAAGAATTCTAAGCAGTTTATTTTATCAGTGTAGGATACCATGAACTTTAATTGAAATTTTAACAAATGGAGACCGGTGCAAAATATAAGTTCATCCCATAGAAAACCTGATTAATCACAGAAGTACCCACAGACAAGGTAAGATTATTACTTCGCCACATCACCTCTGTTGTAAACAATATCGAAAATTCTGTTTGGCATATTACTGATAAGGTTATGAATAACAGTTTGCTCAACATTGGTCCATGCATGAAGTATGGCGTTCTTCAGTTCAGAAGCCGTAGTCTAAGCGGTTCCATTTTTGTACACTTTGTGTGTAAAAACGCTCCACAAGTTTTCTAGTTTTCCGGTTGCGATCTGGAGAACAACTAGGCCACTCCAAATGTTGATTTCTATTGGTGTTTAGCCAAACTGTAGTTGACTGCGATACGTGTATGGATGCATTACCTTGTTGGAAAATGAGGTTGTTCCTACGAAATCTTCAGAATTATGGCAAAAGGTGATTCTCGAGCAATGTCTGGTAGTCTTCATTGTTCATACTACACGAGATGAACTTCTGAGACGAACGAGACAAGTCCGCATTCAGAAAACGCTGCCCAACCATGAGACTTCCACCGCCAAAGTTGCGCCTAGAGGATACTCGACCTCTTTTCTCAGATCTCTCCAGAAGTGCAAAAGAAGTGGAATCTTGATGGGCCCGACGGGTATAGACACTATTGGAGAAGAAGCAGCGAGTATTCTACAGACACAATTTTGTTGGTGGAAGTCTCATGGTTTGGGCTGCGTTTTCTCGATACGGACTTGCTGCCTTGGAGTTCGCCTCATGTAGGATGAAGAGTGAAGAAATTGCTCGGGGATCACCTTTTGCCATAATTCTGAAGATTTCGTGGGTACAACCTCAGTTTCCAACAAGGTAATGCATCAATACACGTATCGCAGTCAACTACAGGTTGGCTTAACTCCAATAGAAATCAGCATTTGGAGTGGCCTAGTTGTCGTCCAGATTTCATCCCGATAGAGTACTTGTGGAGCATTCTTGTACACAAAGTGTACAAAAGTGGAACCATTTACACTTCGGTTTCTGATCTGAAGAACGCCATACTTCATGCATGGACCAGTGTTGAACAAACTGTTATTGTTGTTACCTAATCAGTAGTATGCCAAATAGAATTTTCGATATTGTTTACAAGAAAGGTCATGTGACGAAGTTCTAATCTCACTATGTCTGTAGGTACTTTTTGATTAATCAGGATTTTATGAAGCGAGCTTATATTTTGCACCGGTCTCCATTCGTTAAATTTTCAATAAAAGTTCGTGGCATCCTGCACTGATAAGATAACTTGCTTAGAATTCTTCTATTTATTTATTAATTCATTTATTTATACGTATATGACAACACGCGACGAAACAAACACCACTAAGACAACACAATGGAAGTGAACGGACAACACATTGGTAATAAACACAAAAATACAAGAAACGGCGAATTAGCGAGCCTTAAGATAACTACCAACGAGCTTTTTATATTGGTTAAACGAAGATGGCAAAGTATGTTTTTTGGTAGGCATTAAGAATTCAGAACCGGCCCTTTGAGTAAAAAGGGAATCACGAACGCAACTTTTGCCCGTAGGATAATGAACTTTAGATTTACAACCCCTAGTGGTAGAATGGTGGACTGCGTAAAGCTCAGTAAGTGGAAGTGCAACTTTTCCAGTCATCATCTTGAAAATCATAATTAGAGCGCTTTGCTTCCTACGAACAGCAAGTGATTCCAGTTCGAATATTTCATGACGATCAGGCACTGGTGGAATGAAGGTTAGTCATAGCCACTCAAGTGTAACCATAGCTTTCTAGTGTAGCTATTCTGAACGGTTTCAAGCCTCTGTATGAGCGCTTAAGGTGAGGACTGAACCCAGTGGTGCCATACTCCAATATTGGGCGAACATATGATTTGTATCCAAGAAGCAAGTGAGTTTTTGAATTTGTAGATAAGGTTCCATAGAGGTTTTCGATAGTAGGGAGTGCGACGGTAACATCGCTGAGCCTCGGCAGCGGGTTCTTAGAGTACTAATGGACAAATTGGGGGTGAATCTATAATTTTGCACCAAACTGTTTTAATAAGAACGATGAGATTTTTGTGTTAGCCGATTTCGCTCGATATCATTTATTCACTTCAAAAGCGCATTGTGTAAGTTCAAGTAAACGTAGTAAAGTAAGTTCAACGACAGCATTCATCAGAGACAAAACAAAAGAACAGAATTTTTTGAGAAATGCAAATAATAAAGATATTCATTAACTTCTAAGAACTGTTTACAATACTCGTTAAGATGGCAAGACATAAGAATTTTTCCTACAGAAAGAGTTCCTACCGAAATGCATATACGCACAAGTTCAGAGCTTTTGCGAAAAAAAAAACGTTCATTCTACTAGTTCAGTTCATTATATCACAGGAATCATCAACTAATCAAACCGTGGAGTTATGTACCATTTTCAGTCGAAATTCAACGTTTTTCAAAACAAATTCAACGTTTTTTGAAATAAATTTCAACGCTCTTCTGGAATCTTCCACGTGTGACAACATTGAATTTGATTTGAAAAACCTTGTACTTCAACTGAAAATGATATATAATCGTGTCTCAAACTTTGAGCTTCAGCCCCGTAGTAATCGAGGTTTCTGAACACGAATCTGAAATTCGTTTTTTAATTTTTCGTTGAAATTTGTGTTTATTGTGCAAGTTTCATATAGGATTCAAGTGTATGACGAAAAACGCACCAGAAATCATCATTTGGGCTAGTGAGCTGACTGAAGTTAAGGACGTCGCTACCACGCGGATGTTGTGATTCAAGCAATGCTTTTCACAACAACCAAATAGTTCATAGAGATCCGGGGCAAATGATTTCTGACACGTCATCACTTAAACACTTTACTTCTCACTTTATTGTCAGCCTGTAGCATACAGAAATTAGCATACAGAAATTCCTTAATTTGAAACGGCCAGCAGCATATGGATTCATAGTGTTCAGAAACACATCTGTACTAAGGCTACCACCGGATAAAACCTTCCCTGCTCCTGACGACGACTTCACATTTTGGAAGCGACAATGAACGCGGCTTGAAATAAACACTTAGCGGTTTTCCAGGTTGTGCCCGGCGTAGCAGACTCCGTGTTCAAAGAGCTCAAGCCCAGCAAGAAGCGCTACTCTCTCCTGGTGAAGACCGAGTTATAAGCACTCGTAAAAACGTTCAGCGGTGAAATTTGAGGTGCAGATTAATCAGACAGAGTTCACAGTGTTTTGTTGCGAAGATGATTTGTTTTCCACTGTTTCTTTAAATTGGTTCATTAAAGTAAGTAAGGTTCGTGCCAACGTTTATTGTTGTGCTTCCGTATGAAGAGTGCTACTACATACGCTGTTTGTGTTAGTCCAAATTTTGTGTCGTCCTTGGGCAGAAGCAGGAACCACTTTTTCAGCGAGCCCAACCGTTCGAATACGGTGTGACTCATGAATAATGTAACAAAAACTCAGCCGATAGAACCGGTAAGGACGGACCAAAATTCGAACGATTTCAAGCGCTTTTTGGCCATGCATTGCAGATTATGGTGGAGCAATACTATTCATACGTGGCATTCCTGGCGCGATAGGAGCCTGCAGACTGCGTTGCAGCACCTCAGTGCATTTTAATCCTCATTTTTCCGACTTTCCATATACATTTGCATCTTGGCATTATTGGCACTGATGTTCCGTAAGTTGCTCTCAGCTGTAGAGCAAGGTTGATATCGACCTTCTATTAGGCTTATGTTTCGGCGATGCTGCCGTAACATGGAACAGTCGAGTTCATTTGAAAGACCACTCGCCCAAACACGATTTCATCCTACTGGAGAGAATTCTGAAGGAGACAAAGAGTCAGGAGGCAATGTCATAGAGCATAGTAACGCTAACCTTCGTGGTATGATCGCAGTGATCCGCCATTCACCTGGAGGTGAGTTAACTCGAATAAGTGTCCGAGCTTATATCACCGAACTCCTGCCCCAGGAACACCCTTAAACCCCGCGTAGGTTAAACACGTAGAGGTCGATGTTGGCCATCAGCTCTTGCGTCACCGCGAGGCACTCCTGCTTGCACTCGATTTTTGGATTCCGACCTCGATCCAAAACGCCTCGACAGTTCTATGTGCCGTGACTTCGTGCTCACGTGCCAAGATCCTAACCGCCACCTCATCCACTGTAACACTGTGGCTCCGGACCTTCTGCTCCCCAATGGAGTAGACACATTAGACTTTCTTAGGCCATCTATGTTCTCAATGACCCTTTGCAAAGCGCAGTCTCTCTTATATACCCACCTCTTAGTAATAAGGTACACCACACCCGACCTTTACAGTCACCTGCACTTCCAAACGGGCAGACAACACAAGATGGCGTGGTGCACGTCCTGTTGTGCAGGCGTTCCCGAACCAGTTGCTCCTCTAGATTTGTGGGAGGGATTTCAACCACTCTCAAGGAGTCCTGTAGACCTGCTTTACGAAGGCATGTGCGATTAGATGCCCTGATCTCTCTGATAGAAACGGGATGCAGAAGATATCTTCCCTTCTCCTTGAGGTTGAGCTGCCGCCATCACAGCTCGCTGCCTTCGTCCTTCGTAGAACGCTTGCATGGAATACCCGTTAGTTCTTGCAATGCATTAGTTAGTGCTTGTTACGTTAACATATTTCCTTTCAACTCTCTTCTCCTCATAATGAGTTGTCGACTCATCTGCAATCTGGTAGAGCTATCCCTGCAGTTTAAAAAACTAGACAGAGCGTAACAATAGGTTACGTGCGCAGTTGAATATTGCTTTTGTTCTAGCTCGTTGTTGCCTCAAGTACGATCAGCAAACTAATGGCATTCTTCAGTTGTAAGTTATATGCATCCATCTTATGTTCACTATGAAGATGACCCTGAAGTGCACTACACGGTAATATAACGCTGAACGTTCAATCACCGATCTTCAGAAATTAAGCCACATCGGATTGGGAGTGCTCCACCGCGGACCAGAGCAAAGTGGTCGATAGTGGGAGCATACTACTCTATCCACTAACTATAAGACTAGCTACAACCTTCAAGGACTGTAGCACTAATGGTAAGGATGTGCTCCATCCAAGCCAGCACGCTGTTCTGCGTAATTGAAACTATTCGCCTAACAAGACAGCCGCTTCGTTGCAATACTTATGAGCTACCCTGTAAAGATTAAGGATGAAGGATAAAATACGGTCTTATAACCCGTAGTTTGCTCCAGCTGTACACCAAAAGTGGTATCGACCTTCTATTAGGCTTATTTGTCGGCAATATCCCCTTCGTCAGAGCCTTAGTGGAGGGGCCAAAGTGAGCCGCAGGTCACCTGTTGCTGACGGTCCTTCTTTGTTGCTATATCTTTATGTCTTATAGTCCTCTAAATGTTTTACACCCGCTGTGAATTCAAGGTGTTTTGCTGCCGAAATTGCAGATCGAAATGGATTGCAATTCACCTCTTACATAAATGGACCATGATTAGCTACGAAGCGCACGATCTCGAACCTACTTCTCCTAGTGACCTCCTTCCATCCTCCATCTTTGTGGATTTAAGTGAACTCGCTCCTGGTTTGGGGCATGCTGCATTTTTCCGCCGCCTACCGCATGGTCTGCACTTGCTGTTAGAATATCAGGGCACGACTGTGGTGTCGGAATTCGTCCTCTTCGACGATGTCCGCTTATAAGTGACGAATTTAGCCTCTCTAATTTACCTTTAGCAGTAGATCTGTTGTCGCTTAGCAATTCCTGCAAAAATATATCCCTCTTCTATAGGTCCTAGCTGTTGATTACGACTGATTTAATCATTCATTTTATCTTTGTGATGAGAATATATAGGTTGTGTCAGGTCCGCAAATTAAATATTTTCTGACGAAGAGATGCAGACTGCACGATTCACACCCACCGAACAAATAAACACGAGACCTTCGTCATTTACCAAATTTTCTTGGATTCCTTCTTTACCTCTGTACCTTCGAAGTGACGGGACAAATTGATATCAGGTTCGCGACTTCCCAGTTGTCAGCACCAATTTGGGCCAGTTTCGAGAAGAGCAGTTTATTGTGCAACAAAATATTGTGCACTGAAGGCAACTCATAAATTGAGACTACAATACAGCGATAGAATAGACAATATGAACAAGACCCGACAAGGAAAGTACTCACAAGTATGAGGCAAGGAGTGGAGGACATTGCGAGCGATAGGTGAAAACGAAAGAGCAAAGAAGAAACAGATACGTACAACAGCAAGGAAAAGTGAAGAGATACAGAGGAAAGTGACAAAGTTATGCGTACTCTAGCTGAAGCGTCAGAGGAATGTGGTCTAACATCACCAAGACCGTAGGAAGGTCCTGGAAGCTGAAACGACACCACTTCAAAAGAAACCTATGTGAATGAGCAGTCAGCTACCGCGAGATATCATTAGGCACATCCCAATTGCTATAGGAACCTGAGCATCAGGGGTAGAGCCTATGGAATTCCTGGAATTCACGAACACCGATGGTCTTCCAAAAAGATGACTCCTGAATCCTCGGTCAAAACGATTGAGCATTCGATATGGAACGTGAGGTTGCGTAATAAAGTACCTATTTACACGGCTCTATTCATACGTCGATGGACGTGTCTTCTTTTCAACGAACAGGTGATTAGGATATGGGGCGCGATCCGTAGTTTGCTGCAAAGCGTGCACCGTCTCAGACGTATGAAAGAGAATTTTGGACAGTGTGACCAGATTATGATCAGACCAGAAGAGACGCTTCAACCGCAGCGCCGATGCCCTGCCACGGTTGGGGGCAGCAAAGTTCGAGGGGTGGGGACCGCGACGTTAGTGCAACTACTGAAATCAGCAGTACTCTGAAAGCGAGAAACCCATAACGAATTTTTTGGAGGTGGTCTACGGCTGGCGTCGCTAACTGCACACCGGTAGTTAATCCAGCTGAAAGGTTTCATGCACCGGACATACAAGGTCATGAAGCAAGCTACTTAGTGGCTGTACCTGCTATATGCGCATTTTTTCATGCTCCATCGAATTTTAAACCACGAATAGGAGGGCTGATGGCAATTTGAGATAACAGCTAAAAGGATATGCATGTTACACGCAGGGAAGCTGCAGGAGAAGGGAGATCTTCGCTGCAGCACAGCGCTTCAGAAATCCTGATTAGACCAGAGGGCACATTCGCTGACCAAAACGTGCTCTGCCGCCAGGTCGGCTTACAAATAGATTCCGGTTACATCGACGTCACATCCAGACGACACGACGTGTCGTCACAATGAGCCGCTCATGAGGATCACTGTGACGGACGGTCGGTGCGAGACGGCTGAGAGACGAGCACTCTCCGTCGGACCGGCGGAGGCCGGCGAGCTGGTCCGCTCCGGCTCGGCGCAGCCGACGGTGCTGTTGTGTACGGCCGGCGAGTCGTACCGCGGTGGGTAGAGGTACTGGATGGTGAGCGGCGGCGCCTCAGGGCTGGTCGGCGACGAGGGCGCAGTGCTGGACAGCGAGCGGAGCGGATCGAAGATGACACCTTTCTCGATGTCCGAATAGAGTGGTGGCGGCGACTGGCTCGAGGCGACCGCTGAAAAGAACGCCGATCAGCTCTCGACCTTCTAGACCCATTGGCGGGAGACTCTCATTCGATGTCGCCCAACTCTTTGGACTTCAAAGGTTTTCCATTTTATTTTTATTTCATCGACCTCCCAAAGTCCATTTGGGGGCTCGTTACAAACAAAACTCGAAAAATAGCACGTCTTCGCCACAACTGTTTTCCTCTTCCTTAACCAGGTTGACCTTGTTATCATAATTCCCAAAGAAAACATGATGCAATGCAGTTCAGTGACAGGTCTACCGCCGGCGTGTACTTCAATAAGGGCGCATGCCTGCTCAATACCAAAAAACAACTAGGACAACCTAGCATCGACTGGAGAGCTTGGCAACGTGTTCTGTTGCCCACCTAGTGGCTACCACGTTCGTGCAATTCCCAGCTCGAACACATTGTTGAAAAAAAAGAAAAGTGGAAGAATATCGATCGAGATTTTTACTTGATACGAAAACTGTTCACCGATCATGTTTGTGGGGTTCGCGCGGCAATAATTCTTCCCTTTTCTATCTGCCTGCAGTCTATGGAGAAGGGCGTCATCCCAACACATTGTATAGAATAGGATGACATGCCGGGTTGCAGTACTTTAGCTGTTATGCGGAATAAAACATGTCACTTTGCACCTGAATGGCGATGCAAGAGTTCACAGAGCACGATGACGCCCACTATCAGCTCCCTTGATGTACCCATGCATTGCGTACATTCATCAGCACCTAGATCAGAATTGCAGCTGTTGTACTATATCTCATTTTGTTTCCAGACCTAGGGCTGATTGGCTCCTAAATGAAAGCACAGAGCTGAAGTACAATCTAAGGTGGAACACAGACAGTTAGGCAAACAACTACAGACTCGAAATTTTGGTTCTCCACCAATCGAGTTTCCAAGTTATTACAGTGGAAACAGTGAGGCAGACTTTGTGATTATGCACCAATAGGCGCGAATGTCGAGCAATTTTAGCTAAGCAATGTGTGGAATCTTGCCCTAGATGCTCTTGTGTTAGGTGGTACTGCCTGTCCCTACAACGCAGAGCCGGACCTACCGGGGCGGTTTTGATTGCAAGCTATTGAAGTGAGCACTGTTCTAAACTTTCTTCGAAACCAAAAAATATTAATAGCAGAGCGTTCTGACAGATGTAACATGGCACGGAACAACAAACAAATTTTCCCGTTCCCATATATTTTTATTAGAGATAGGTTAAAAGGGTGAAGATGCAATACGGCGTGGTAGCATCGTCTGCCACTGCTGCTTGATGAACTCTTTACGCAAATTCAGCTTTCATTTCAGAATTTTAAGAAAATGCAACACTTCGCAGAGTTTGGTCACCCATGCTGCGATTATTGAACGTTAATCACAATACCGCATTAGAAGGCAAATCGTGCGTTTTCTAGGAGGTTAGAGGGGTCTGAGGGAAACTGAACGATGCTCTGCCTCACGTTCATTTCTGTTTTTTTCTCTAGTGAGAATCAATTTAGAAACAACGTGTGTATGCGTACCATGAGAACCACAAGTGTTTAACTCGGTGAGCCTTTAAGTAACATTCTGTTCCAGCGTTCAGCTCTCCGCTCTGGTGAACTCAAGTATGGTGAAGTATGTATGCATACTAGATCGTCGCCCATGGAATTCTAAATCCCGATGAAGACAATGTTCTTCGCGTTTTCCACGAAAACGAGGTTATATATCTCAGAACCTCACCACGCCACACATAGTACGTCCAACGAACACATTCACGTCCCAGACCGATCAGTTCGTTCTATGATAAACCGTTTTGTTCCAAAAGATGCACTTATGTAGGAAAGCTTGTGCGCTCGAACCTTCGATCCCTCCTCCACATTGCCGGCGAGGTGTTGTACTGAGATTTTGCCCACGAAAGATAAAAGTGAAAAGCAGAAAGAAAAAGACTTCAGAGATGAATCGCTCAAACGAAATGAAATGGAGTCCGGAGGTGTCCAAATCTTGGGATGTCCTTGTGATTCTTCTTTTTAAGCAGCTTTTGCCACACGTGGATCACTACCAACTGGCCGTATCCCTGCGAACGCAGTGGCTTTTCGATGAGGGCTCGGCACTGCAAGCCCATCGGGTGATGGCTACTAATGGGACTGCACTTGTCCAGAGACTAATTACCTTACCAAAAACGATGATTTGGGACGACACTGCACAGTAGATGGGACGCTTTTATAGGACGAAAAACTCGAATTCGATTCGAAAAGAGGCTTACCGACGTCATACTTGGGAGGAGGCGGTAGCTGCCGCATGATACGACCAAGGTTTCGTCGACGCAGTGGCTCCACGGTTGGCTCTGAAATGGGGCGTTGCTCATTTTTAAAGCCGGCAGAAGGATACATTTCTCCATCACAATACAAAATCTTTCCTGCTCGAATGCAAAGCAAAGTGCAGCAATGGGGTAGGCTCCAATAAGCGCCATTTTCGCCGACGCCATTGCTGGTAAACAGGGTACTTGGCTACAATGCGCTTTAATACATTCTAAAACCCTCTTTTCCACCCGTTCCAGTAATCCCCATTGAGGGAGCTAGGCAGCCCTCGAATTCGTTGGCTACCAGGCAGCGTGTGACGCGGGCATTGTTTACGGTGGCGGTATTAACTTCGCGTTGTTTTGCGACGAGCCGAGAAGGTGAGGCTTTGCGACAGCGGTGAGAGCCGACCGCTTTCCACAGCTGCAGCTCCCGAGGCCCAAAAAGGGAAAAACTGAGGGAAACTGACGTCGGTCGTAGTTCTTGATGATCATGCACACGATGCAGCAGCAGAGGAAAAGCACGAACAGCACCGGGCATGAGATCACCACGATCACCTCCCACAGCTGGGTCGGACGAGTCTCCACGGTTCCTGAAACGATCGGAGATTACGCTCGCAGCAACAGTTCTGGTTTTCAAGAGCGGAACAGATGAGACCCACGCGTCCACCAATCTGCAGCAAACTTAATGCTTCTTGGTCGCTTTAGTGTGTCGAATAAGACTAGATTTCAAAAAGACCTCTAGCATTGACGGCATAATGTTGTCATGGGACAACTAACACATCGGTTGGAACACATACTTTTCAACAGCACTGAGTGAGACTAGCTAATACTTAGAACAAATGCGCTCCCTTTTGGGATGCGCCACGCATTCTACTTTACGGTATATCGTGGGGGTAATTTGAACATGTGCTTAGCCTCTACAATGACTTGCGCTGGCCAGCGGGTGAGCAAGTCAGTGTTCTATTCACTTCACCGGCAAGGAAGGGCTGGAAAACTTTGTTGGCCTGGGTAGGACGCAAACCAAAAACCTCAGCTCGGGGAGAACGTAATAACCAGCTCCTTCCCCTATTGCGCTCCCACCCATCCTTGGGATAGATGTGAAGAATAATAAAATCGATTGTCTACGCCACGTACTTCATATCTGCTCGATAATGTGTGGGTAACTTCAAAGCGTCTCCACTGCTCAGATAAACGAACTCGATACCAGTTCAGGCGAGCGAAAAAGCGTAAGCTGTGGACCCTCGTCTCGTTTTCGGAAGCAATTTACTATGTCTCAGAGAAGCGTGCGCCCAACAAAATTTCTCGTGCTCCACATCTCAGCCATATACATAGTTAGACTATCGTTTTTATTTCGTTATGCTAGTTTGGTTCTAGAATTGATGACTTTTGTTACGAATCCTGGATTCATAACAAAAGTCATCAATTCTAGGACCAAACTAGCATAATGACGCATAGACAATTCTCGCACACTATTCACTGTTCTGAAAGGGAACTAATACTCTGTGAATCACACAACACTTTTAGTCTTCCATTTTTTCCACTATTTACTGCCTGCCGCTTATCTGTCACTTCTAGGCCGCTCTTGAATTTCCATGAATTCTCTTCCTTTCCCATTCATGCTTATCTTGTTTTGTAGACATTCTCTCATCTTTTATAGCCTGTACAGAATTCTGGCTTTTATTTCACAGCATAGACATTTAAATGAATTTCAACATCAATATAACACCTAGAGGAAAAATGATGTTTAATGCCGCATGCTCCAGTGTAATTTTACTCCAGCCGAAACTACACTGCTATTCTACGGTATCTTCTCATTGCT
This sequence comes from Heligmosomoides polygyrus polygyrus, assembly GCA_947396885.1. Taxonomy (NCBI): domain Eukaryota; kingdom Metazoa; phylum Nematoda; class Chromadorea; order Rhabditida; family Heligmosomidae; genus Heligmosomoides; species Heligmosomoides polygyrus. The sequence continues at coordinate 71,335,247 of OX377201.1, read as the reverse complement.
GCCTGACAGAGATAATTGTGAGAACGCCTCTGATTAACCAACACTGAAAAAGAACACGACTGCATGGCCATGCTATGAGAGTACTGGTGAAGATCTGCGAAAGTCTGCAGAATTGTCTTGTCATGGCAAAAGTAATAAATTGCTACTGTTCTTTTGTTACCTTGTTAAGCTGTTCGAGAGGTTGCTACACGGCTTTATTACACCTTTCTGCTGGATCACCTTTAAAAGCGCCTCATCAATGGACCCGATGGAATAAGGGTATAGCTCAGCAGGTGAGCGGGATGAGACCCGGGAGCTACCTCGAGAATCGTGAAACCCTGCATGGTGTAGCAACCTGCGAATCTTTATTGCACCTAAAATAGCTCTTGTTCTTGCCGGTGGCGGTTCTCTCCTCTTGCTGTCGGCATTGGGGTACGGGTCCGCGCTGGTTCCTGGCTGGTTGTTCACTCCTTGTGCGTGGCCGTCGGTGGGTTGTCCTCGGTGAGGCGAATCCAAGGCGGGTAGGACTAGCGAGCGATGAAGGTATAGCGAGCCCTTTCCAGCTCCTTATCTAGGCGTGCAGACAGTTATAGAAAGATCAGTCGTGGCGTAGTTCAAGAGAATTAGAGAATTGGCAACATTACTGTGTTGCCATGCACGTTATGTTGGACAATACTCGGGATTTCAGGAAGGTTCTGTTTTTTTTTTCAACTGAGGCCTCCCGATGCGTAGTCGATGGATTTGCCTACAGACGCCGTTCAGCCCCAGGAATTAGACAATTTGTTCCGATCACAAAAGTCCTCTGCTTTTATAGAAGTCACCTTCTCGATTACTTTTCTGGCTAGCCTCGTGCGCTGCTTGTGCTACATGAGTGTGCCAATTGAAAACGGCTATGTAATAACGTCTTGTTCGCTGCATTACACTATTTGTGGGTATTTAGCAGAATGCTAATAGATCTTCACGACCTCCCAAGGCAGCCTTTGGGGTGCGTACCAGTTTAAAGAGGCCTTTGAGATACAGGGCCCGCCCCAAAGATTAATTGTCTATTATGCCTACTGGTAGTAGTATCGTGAGGCATCTGCTAATGTGCATACCCATGGTCAGCGCACCTCCGTCATGACATCACCAGGTGCTCCACTTAAGCTCACACGTATTTTTGTCACGAGAGATGTCTTGTATGCAATCTCGCAGCTTATTTCTTCCCGTTTTCTGTCCCTCTCTTTTCTCTCTCTTATTTTTCTCAGCTTCTCTATGTTCTTTTTTGTTTTTTGCGAAGTGCCAACCATTATCTGAAATCTTCCCTGTTTACCCATGCGTGCCATTGTTTGTGTTGGTCAAATAAAAAATAAATAAATAAATTTTGAAAACACTGCAAAGGGGTATCGGCAAAAGCCATGCGCAGAGTGTGCAATATATTCAGATGTCTCTCCACTTGTGATCTTCAAATTTTCCTTAGGGCTTACGAGGTTTATGTGTGCTCCATGCTGGAGTATGTCACTCCTATAATTGGTCCAACCAAAATGAAATCCAAGAAACTTCTGGAAAGGGTGCAAAACAGATATACCAGGAAAATGTTCCTGGGCTCAGGAGGATTCAATTACAGGACCATTCCAAGTAGCGCTGAAAGGAACTCCCAGCTTGGGATTGAAACATGAGACTTCAGAAGGAGGAAGCTTGATTTGTTCTTGGTTTACAAAATTCTGCATGGACTAATACACGTTGATCGGCAGTAATACTTTCCAGTCAAGCCGTCCATTACCAGAGGGCCTAAACTTAAAGTGCTTCTCCCTAGGGCTAGGGCCTCAATTCGTACGAACTACTTCACCTGCAGGGCGGGGAGCGAATACGTCAAGTTGTGCAAGCGTTTTCGGATACCTTCTAAACCTTCGACTTTCAAAACAACCATAAATAAGTTTCTGAATCATTCTTAGTTTCCAGCATTCTGCTCGAGGCAGGGTCACTTGACAGCATTACTTCCTTTCATTTCTTTAGATTTCCTGTTAGTCGTTCCTTCTCCGTTGTTTTTGTATTATTTGGATGAGTTACGCGTAGGCTCGTCATTGTTTCAAACCCTTTTCACAAGGTTGTTGTCTTGGAATCTCAACCGCCATGTACCCTTGTCGGTCACAGTTGCATGTGCATAGTATCTTATGACCCAATAAAGATGAAGATAAAGAAACAGGTTCTCTCAATGGCTATGTTCCTCACAGATATGAATCCTCATCTAGGAGAACAGCAGTTGAAAAAAAAACAGCACGACGTACCCTAAAATCCCTTTTAGCTGCCATTGTGTCCTAGGAAGTAAGTACTTCTGTCCGAAAGTGAATGAGGAGATCTGGGCAGGAAATTCGGCTGCGGTGAGTTCCAACTGACAATTCTGCAACTGCCTGACTGACTCTGTTTGCGAGACGGGGTGACTGCACCTGCACTGTGTTAAATGAAGTCTACCCGATTTCTTTTCAGGATTGCGGCCGGGAATACTTCGTGGAAACTGGACGACATCAGCGAGGATAAGGGGGCATCTTGCTGTGGAGGAGAATCTTATAGCGTTCGCTCTGGGCAAGCCATAACAAGGGGGATTTTGGCGCTGTGGTGAAGATTCTTGGGCACGAGGTTTGCATGTCGCCGCGCAAAGCCCTCAAGATGTTCTGTATATATTGCGGAGACCCCAAGGTCCACCGGAAAGGGGAATACCTGTATCCAACTCGCAAATTCCAGCGCGACTTCAGTCTCGCATTCTAACCAGGGATGGGCGGAATTTCTGTTTTCTGGGAAAATGGCCAACAATTGGTCAGAAAACAGAAGATAGCCGCACATAGGCCGCACACAAAAGGCCTGCCGCGTCATAGCAATCCAATAACAGGAATTCATAGAATATTATAAAATCATGAGTTTCATTAGAAATAAGTGCCAATATATAATAGTATTCAGAATTACAAGAATGTAGCATATTAGGTGTGTACAAGTAGAGATTGCGCCATGCGCTCATCGACTGTACTGCTTCATTTGTTTGGTTGATGGTGTAAGTGCTATTGACACGGAGTTCTTTAATAGCGTATTTCACGCCTTTTCTAATTTTGCTTTGCCGCCTTTACAATTTCATCAAATGTGTAGGCTATATGAGACTTCGTACAAAACTTTGTGACCGACGAAGACTGCAAAGATAGTGCTTAAGTTACATTTATTTAGTGAGTAATCATGAAAATTCTCCACAGGGAAGGGAGTTTATGAACTGAATCCCCTCCCCCACAACTCCATACTCAAACAACATTGACATCATATTCGTTTATATGGAGGGGAATCAGAGATACAATATACGAGATGCGAGCGGTCCACGAACGACCATATCTAGGTGGTCAGAAAAAAGAGAAATTGGTGATTATTAAAATTATGATCATGTGCTTATTAAGCGCAGCGGTGCCAATCGATCCCCACGCAGCTATCATTGAACCTAGCTCTACACAGATTTCAATTTTCAAAATAGGTGGCTACATTGTCCTACCCAGAGCTGCTCTTCTTCAGTACAATATGAGGCGACCACACATGATTGCCAATTAAAATTAGGCTCCTCCATGAAAAAGGCTTGTTCTGCTTGTTTCAAACCGCCAGCTTCACGAGCCATCCCAGCGATTGCTGACTGAGTTTTGAGCGGCCGCCAAAAACTTCTCTATTCGTCCTTACCCGTGACAGAATAGCTTATTTGGTCATTCGAGGGACGTGGAGAGCGTCATATATCTCGTTCGACTTAGCCTAGCGATAGTGTATAGTGTGCTGATTTTTGAACCATGGTGGAGCTCGAAACTTCGGAGCGCTCGCATATGCATGAGTCGCGTTATTAGGAGCATCCTCTTCTCGATTTCTCGATGTGCGCTGCTGATCCAAAGTTTATCAAGCTTTCGCAGTGACCGGATTTTTTGAGCCGTATATTAGTGCAGAAAGGTTGGTGTAGTGAAATAGTAGGGCATAGAGTCTGACGCTCTTCATAGTCACCATTTCTTCAACGCTTCTGAATGCTCCCAAAACTGCTGCCTTCTTCCCATCCAATTTGACATCTGCGTCGTTCCCGGATTTACGTTGACTTCCGCGCACAAACAGACTTGTGTTAGAGACAAACATTTTCTTATCAGGATCAGAGTTTTGCAATAGGGGCTAGTAATGTAGAAGTGGCAGACCACTGATTAACCACTGTCTGCGAGAGGGCATCACCTATTGATGGAGAAAGGACATGCTCTGCACATTCCTTGGTGTCCATCTGGGCACATTCAAGAAAGCACTTTCACCAAACATTTCTCATGACAATTCCACTGGGTTTACCGGATAGATTGTCGTGTTGTCCTTTGAACGGTAAGGGCCAGTATATAACATTCTTGGTCTGCTAAGGACTTAGTTGCACCTAGGTTTAGAAAACATAGGTTTGTAGCTCTAGAGATTTTAGTAGGGCGAGACCATTTGTTTATAAAACTTCCGTAGATTCGGACGAATTAGGAACATAAACTGTCGCGCCACAAGTAATACTCCACAACTCTCTACACAGATTAAGAGCATTCTGCAGGAGTGTCTCTCTAAACTCACACAATTAGGCGAAATGGGTTGAAAAATGCGAACAGCCCATTTATTTATTATTTATTTATTTAGAATGTAATAGGAATTTATGAAACAAAAGCAAGTAAAGCCGCTCATATATGACAACATTTCTAGTCATACGAATGCATTTGCTACTGGAAAAATTCATCTTTGGATGGAATAGATAGCTCAAATGGCAATTTAAAAATTTTCTGTCTTCTGATTTTTTTTGTTTTCTGGTGTTTTCGGATTTTCTGTTTTCTGATTTCTGTTTTCTGACGAACGCGATTTTCTGTTTTCCTCTTTCTGGGAAAATTTTCAAAATTTCCGCCCATCCCTGATTCTAACCTCAGGTTAGAGATGTCGCGTACCCAGGTCTGCCGTGCACATCCAGCAAGGGGTGAGTATAAAGGCCAAAAAACAGAATTCTCGAGGCGATTCTAGCTATAGATAAAGCCGCAGAAGAGACTCCAAATTGTCGCCATCACATGGCGCCGAATTAGAGTAGGTGGCGCATCTCGGAAAGGAATGAACGTCGACCTATCATTATCCTAAATTCTGTGTTTTTGAAGGGTTGCCGAACAGAAGGGGCCGTCGATAACAAAATGCTGAAGCCAAATTTAAACCTGAACTAAGAGTGGCATCATATCTACAGTACACTGCGTGACCATTACTAGACAATATAATAACAATGAACTGACCAGATGAAAATCGCAAACACAGTACTTCCCCATGCAATCCGTCTCCTGTGCCTTCGGTTATTAAAAAACATGTCTAAAATCGCTATCAATGCTATCATAACGCTAACAACGCTATCAAAGCGGGATACAGGGAACCATTGCAGCGAACATACAATCCCAAGCAGCCCAATCTTTTGCACCTACGATTAGTTCCTTGTTGGAATTCTCAAATAGGACTCAGATTTTGACACTACATACCACCAACATTCGCTGATAAGAATGATTGGAACGTCACTCCGGTTATGCAAACTTTCATCACGCATTCCCTTCTTGAATTGTCACAGAGAGAAGCAGATGGAGAAAACAAGAGCCATGCCTGGAACTCGTTCTCTGTTACCCCGAAATGACAAGTGATAACAACTGTACCTAAACGTTCCCTGATTTCGATTGAAATTATGCTATTTGGCTAAGGTAATTAGGCCAATATATTGAAGAAATTGAATAAAAAAGAGAAGTACAAACATATAAGGAAGAACTTAACAACGACGAATAGATTGAATAGTGATGAAAAATGTGAGGCGAAGCTCACCTGAAGGAAACACCATAGTAGCGTTGATGGCGTCGGCCATGCCATCTGGCAGTAACGAGTCGCTCATTTCTTACTGAAAAACCGCAAAATAAAAACGAGAAGATTAACTGGCACGGGAGGACGAACGATGTCGACTGCTAGCATCAGAAGTGTAAGACGAAGAATACACTGAAGCGCTGGACAAAACATGGTGAAGTAAATAGCACGTGGAACGGAGACTATAAATATCAGAAAAAAAGCGCCGACTTTCCTGCTGTATCTTTACTTAAACTTTCGAGGTGAAATCGAAACCGTAGGTGGCAAATGAACGGTGTCAACAGATGTGCTTCCTCCAGCTACCAGCTATGTAATCACAACGTGGAGCAGCGACGACCGACGTTCTTCGAGGGTAACACGTTGAGGGAAAAATATTATTCAAGTCCTGTAGCAGGAGACTGTGGTCACACGTGAAGAATTGCCAACGACGTCACAATAGAGAACAATGCTATCACAATTGAAGAATAATAAAGCGACCATCGGCTCAACGCAGGTGGCACAGGCAACTTCAAAACAGAATACAGAATAAGACTTTGCTAATGCTGCCCGAATACTACAGCGGCCTGAGAGTTTTATGCAATCCAGTATTCCCTCGTGTTGGTGACTGCAAATTCTGTTTCACAAAAAACTTCATCAGAGACATTAGACTAACCGAGCTCTTACAACCAGATATGATGGTTGAGAAAGAGAAGTATTGAGTACCGACTAAAGAATTGTCGGATTGTCATCTGAAGGAAGAAGATGTGCGTCGGTCGGAGAGGAACGCTCAAATATTTGCTTCTTTCCTCAAAATGTATGTGCTCTCAGGTAATAGGTGGGAGATCTTGCCTGATGATTATTGCAAGTTGTACTCTTGTGTTCTGGTGTACGGTGACTGCTATTCATCTTTATTAGGCGGTAGCATCCATTAATGTGTGGGATGAACGGGATGATGGAGAGCACAGGCATGCCCTCTCAGAGACGGTCGGCAAGACCGAAGCCGCTAGGAGCGACGCAGACAATACTTTGTAACTCGACACTGCACTTTTCCTTAGAAATGGAACAGCTTTTTTGCTCCAGTGTCTGCTCTCCTCCCACTTTACAGGATACTAATCTTAGCTAGCAAACGGATTAGGAACGATAGAAGTTCTATTATACATAGAAGAGATAATCTGCTCGGCTCCGTCTCTGTCTGTGCAAAATTAATGGCCGCTAGAGAACATTCCGCCTCAAGCGATCCCTTCAACCTCTTTTTGTGGAGATTTAACATAAAATAACCACTAGATGAGCTCTACAATCAGCGAGCTGTATCGATCGACGAATCAATATTGATTTACGTTGTGCTTTCGCTTACAGATGACTGGTTCACCTATGGCTGCTGATCATTCGACGACGATGCTCAGGTCTTATAACAAATGAGTGACGTCGATCGAGCAACCATTACCGATGCTTATTATTAATCTGACGAAGCAAGACGCACTCTGGAAGCATTGCGAATTTGATGAAGGAAGGAGCGAGGGAGAAAACACAAGACGTGTAAGCGATGCTACGGAATGCAGCGTTCTAAGCACATTGTTCTCCAATAAAAACGTCGACGGTTCCGGAAAAGGTAGCTCTGTGAAACGCACAACAACTCTTGCAGCGCTCATGGAAAATCATTGAACAAGTGATTGAACGCGTTATCACACCCTGGCAGAACCGAAAGAGGAACACGTCAGAGACGGTTACAAGCAATCAGCATTGAAAGCTGACCGAAGAACGATGAGTGCCACGGAACCAGCTCTTGAGGGCACGGTGAACAATTCGCTTTCGCGTTTCTTCTATGGCATTCGGTAGGGAGTGATGTGCAACTACTCCAAGACGAGTCAATGGCAAGAAATGACCCAAACGAAGAGTGATACACTTGAGAAGATTACTCCTCTGTCACTCGAAGAACGGAACCGGTCTTCATTTGCGTCACATGTATCGCCGCCATATTACTAGAATAGGATTAGGAATCCCATCCGGTCACAGTTGGCAGCTCGAACTCCGAGACCGACGAGCAATGCTCGTGCGAGTGAGTGGACATTTTCGCTCTAAAGACAGAGACTTTGTGTTCTGCCTAGGATGTTGGGCCCTGAGAAAACGAACAGCAAACAGAGATGATCCAGCAACTTGCTTTTAACACGCCTTATTTGGAAGTAAAGCGGGCTATCTAATTTCAACTCGAAACACAGTATTTGTGCTAAAGTCCTTTGCATACAAAACGTTCAACAAGGCTGTACCGAACTCGTTGTCAGAGGTTGTTGCTATCTGGAGGCAACTGATCCACAACTTTTCCACACGCTTCCCTTTACCCCAGAACAGGGTATGTATGTGTTGCGGTGTAGCCACACGAAAACCATCTGACGCGCTAAAACTACGTGTGAATCAACCGCGTAAGTGGATTAGAAGAGCGGGTGACAGCAGCTTATCGAAGGCGATGATACTGTAATCGCTGCAGCAAGCGGTGACATCAGCTTAATTCGTCACGGGGAAGAAAGTCGTTTAGAGGTGCCGGCTGGAGACGAAATCCGAATTTGTCCAGTACCATTAAGGTTTAACTCCCTCATTGGAAGGGAAGTATTCTGCTCTCAACCGTAGGCCTAAAATGGCTGCAGGTGCAGCGGTTTGTTAGACATTGTTAAATTTGTAAAGCAACGCAATTTGTAGAGCAACGCTGCAGTAACAACAAGATCCGAACACAAGACTATGAGCAGGGAGACAAAGTTACGGGAACAAATGAGCAGGTTACGGAAGAAGATTAAACAAGGCGGTGGAAATAAACGGGACATAGAACGAAGCACATAAAGAACGCGTTTGTACTGAGGTGTCAAAACCACAGAAGACCCTCTCAAGAGAATGCGAATGGTCGCAACAAGTTGAACAGAGTTGCACATTTTGAAGAAAAAAAACACCTCTTACACAGAACTCGTAATGGGACGTTCGCGCATTTCACTACAGCCGGATATCGTGCAGGAATCCAGGAGGCGTAATCTGCAGATACACCGGCTTGTTAAATGTTGGACAAGTCTGTGTCGTATCCGCCTAAGCGAATCTGGAACCAGCTTACCTATCACGCAGGAATGACAGGCGGGTTACCTGCGCTAGACGGGATCCATGGAGCGGTTCCGGGTGCACGCAACAATCGGTGTCTCTTCCAAATGCGCTGCACGCGTCCATCGTATTTTGGAGGTCTTTGGGCTGGAACTTCTGGCAGCGTCAATGGAACAGCTAGCTAAATTGAACGAGCAGACACCTTTCCAGGAAAAAGCACCTTCAAAATGTGCTTTTGAAGCTTCCTGCCTAACGATGAAAGAGCCCTAAGCGTTTGTGACGTGGTATACAATCGTAAACAGTTGGCGAACACATTTTTGGGAAACTCGCTTACTTTCTCTTGCAGGTTCTTTCTATGCCGATATAACTATGGAAACTAGCTTACAATGCGATAAAAGGAAAGCAGCCTTCAATATGCAAACATGACAGGGTTGTGGATTTTCGGAGGTAGAGCTTTCCCACAGATCGATCATTCGGCGAAGTGCAGTTCTCCTGACAATGTCTCCGGAAAAATCATCGACGTTGGAGAAACACTCACGTGACTGATTCTTCTTGAGGAAAGTCACCTTGGCAGCTGTGGAACAACACACACACGCGCCTTTGGTTACGTAAATATTTGTCGATTAAAACGCAAACAAGGAAGCAGGCGATGACAGCAATACGCCTCGTTGGCGGAAAACGGAGGAAGGTGGGAGCAGTGGGAAATGCCCTATTAAGATGCATGACCACTCCTCACATGTGATCGCAAGAGGCGTCCGGCAGAACTAGGCGGCCCTGCACTTAACGTTTCCAATCCAGAAACACCTAAGCGTTGTCGGAAACACTCATTCTGTTTGAATCTCCCCTCGAAATGGAGCACCCTCTTCGGCAATGAAATCTCGAAACAGTTATTAATATACATGATTTTACTACAGCGACCTTAAACAAGCGAAGTAACGAAAAACCAAAGAAAGAGGGAAACCTAGCATCTAGCAGAAATATGGAAATCTAGCATATCAAGTAGACTAATCGCGCGATCAACTCCTGCGAGAGCACCGCCCTTGTTTTGCAGTGGATGTTGACTGCTAGTGCATGTTGCAGACGCCGTTCAAGCTTCGCGATATAGACCACGTCTTGAATTGATTAGCACACCTACCAAAACGGGCTAAAAATATGAAAATAAGAGTTGCATTCGATCAAGCAGCGTTGACGGTGCAATGACTAGTATTCTCAAGTGTAGAAAGGCCTCGAGTTCCGCATAGCGTACAGCTTCGACCAGAATCGACATCGTTGCGTACCCAAAAAGTATTCGTCAGGAGCAACTGCTGGAGCTAATTGAAGAAAGTCACAATCTTCTGCTGCCAAATACTTCGGCTTCGCAAAACGGCTTTTATGTCCCGTGTTCCCTGCCCAAACCAATGCTTAGGCAACTACGTTGGAGGCATGTCACTGTCTTATTGATCGTATTCTCTATTAGTGAATGTTATTACTATTAATGCGCACTGATTTCAATGTCTTCTCCGAAATTCGCTGCATTTCGCGGTAGGGTTAGTATTGTAAAGAAAAGTGGACATCGACGAGTGGTTTGTTCAGCGTAGCCAAGATTGGTACAGCTCTTTATTGCGGCTTACATTTCGGCGTCGTCGCCTTCTTCAGAGCCTGGAAAAGTCGAAGTCATCTGAGAAGCTACCCTCCCAAATGCCATTTCATCCTGCAGGAACCCATCCAAAAGGCTAAGAGACTTTTCCAGGCTCTGAAGAAGGCGACGACGCCGAAACGTAAGCCGCAATAAAGAGTTGTACCAATCTTGGCTACGCTGAACAAACCACTCGTCTATAGCAACATCAAGGATGCCAAGGTTCATCGAGAGTCGAACATGAAAAGTGGACATCACTATGCAGCCCTATGCGGAGGCTTGGTACACAGGAGGGCTATAACACATAGTTTGCAAGGTTTGCAATAGCCCAAATATTCCGCAGGCAATCTTTCCTATACTTCTTCTGAAGTTTGGTCTCTTAATACTTGTAGGAGATTCATCCCAGCTAAAAGCCAGCTGAGGTTTGGATGGCACTATCCAGTACGCGGACGCGTGGAGCGACCCACGCCTCATTGTCCAATCGGTTTGACACGCTCTATAAATTTCAGTTACATCAGCGGACATTCTGTGTAAGACAGTCACAGTGAGATTTCCGCAGCGAAGACAGAAGAGACAGGAAGGACACTGAGTAGTGTCCTTCCTGTCTCTTCTGCATTACACTTGCAATTGAACTGCTATAAGCTCGCACAGTAATCGAAAGAGAGAAGAGGCCACGGAAAGATGGGATATCTCAAAGTTTAGGTGAAAAAGCCGGGATCCTCCTATTCTTCAAAGATTGATCCCGCTTGCCATCGAGGTCCGCATTCCTTGTGTGTTGGTGTCGAGGTGCGTTCCACTTAACATCACTCTCCTCTTCACTTCTAACCTCCAGTGGGGATGCAGCATATCAAGCCAGCGATGCATTTGGGACCGCTTTCCAAACACATCGAAGGACGTAACAGTACCATCGTATGTAGTACCATCGGATGAGTTCCACACTCCTTCTCAGCTATCGAGATACGGCATCGAACATTGGCCGAATGGGGTCGTTGTGAACTCGGTCGAAACGCGTAACTCCTCCCTTCACTTTTGCATTCTTGTTTCCACCACTATGAGGTCTTTCTTCTCCTCAAATCATAGGCCAGAAGTCAGCACCGTCAAAAGCTAACGGGCGACGGCTGGCCTGTAATTCTCCAGCTCAGGACACTCTGATATCGGGTTGTTAAGAGCATTCGCTTCAAAGGAGACTCCGTTGAAAAGCTTGCGTGAGAACAGCGCGCCATCTGAACAACGCTGTATTCACGCGTGAGCTCACTCGAACGAGTAGGCCGTCATAGCCGTCGATGCGATACCCAATTTCAGGAAGTTAGAGTCTGAAGAACATGGCAGTAGGTGCCATTTACTATAATGGATTTTTGCCGGCCGTTAAACACTCTATAGGAAGCATCCAGGAAGTGAGAAGTAGTGAGGAACTATGACAGGCCGACCCAGTCACAAAGCAGCCGTATTAGTGCAGGTGCAGCATTACCGCTTTTCACGAAAGAGATACGGAAGTAATGCGTGCCGTTAAGGATGACACTGGTACAGGCACCTCAACACAAGTATGTAGTGCGAAATGGCATAATGGGTCCGACCATCAGTCACCACTTTGCTTCTGAGGTAGTGACGTGGATAACGTGGATCAGCGAGTGGGTCTATTCCTGCATAATCTCCTCATGCAAGTTTTTCGCTCCGTACCTAGCACTATGCCTGAAACATGGGACTTGAGGAGCACTTGGTTAAAGATAACAGGCTTGAATCTCTGAAACTTTTAAGCTTCTGAAAGTGACAAAGAGGTGGAAAATTTCGACCCATTAATAAACCTGATCCGCCTCACAACCTCGTTTGGTAGGAAAGCATTGGGTTACTTAATAAATTTAGAGTCCTAGAATCGCGAAATTCCTTTAATCCTTGGTGCGCCCAGCTCAGTAGTGCGGCTCCAACAAAAGTAGAGCGGTCAAGACTCTGTGCAGAAGAAAGCGGAGAAATAAACAAGAGCAAAGTGAACGGCAACAGCTAGTATGAGTTAGAAAGAAAGAAAGCGTAGGCGACAGAAGGAAGGTTATGCAAAAACTCCATCATAATAAGCTGGGAAGAATTCGAATAAACAGGCGTAAGCCACTTCGCGGAAGGATCGAGAGGGGGTAAACAACCGGCTTCATCCGGCAACGACATCAACGATCGTAGACGAACACGCGGAGTGACGAGGTCTCGATGAGAGAAAGAGACTCTGGATCTTCTTATGAAAGGAAGGAAGTCCGCGCCTGATGAAAACGCAGCGTGGGAGACGGCACGAGCCTTGCGCTGTCCTGTGAAGCGATCCCGACTAACAGCCGCCGTTCCTTCGTCGTGGGAACGACACCATCAGACTGAAACCGGCCACGACGAAAAGGACTCGTCTGGGGGCAGAATGCCCGCACCTGGGATCGGTGAGAAGCGGACGGCACTCGCGGCAGCAATCACATGCACGGACGGCGGGTGCGGCGAGTGTTATTCGGGAAGGTGAGCGCTGTGTAACAGGGCGGTCGACCGCTGACAAGTAATAACACCTTAGTCGCCGACGGCGCCGAAGCGCATAAAAAGCCGGAACGTCGCCCGAGTGCTGTTCTCCGAGACGGCGACGGCGAACGAGGGCGTCCGCACCCAGAGTGCAGGCAGTTTCATGACCTTCGCTACCTGCGACTCAATGTCCAGGTCAGCTCGAGGAATACTTCTGCGAGGGCAACTTCACGAACTGACCAAGAGCTAGGATCTTCACTCATTTTTTGATGAGCAGAGCAACGTATGTATCTTTTGGAAAATACGCTCGCTGTGGAGTTCACGCAACACCACTGCCACGAGAAAGAGACGCCATTCTTTTATGTCCTCCTTTTCTCTCTCCCTTCTCATTCTCTAATGCCAAGTTTTTTAACCCTCATTTTCCTCTCAAATTTACTCCGTTAGACAATGCATAGATGGCACTGAAAACGATTGACATGCGCTTCAGCAGAACTACCTAAAGTAAGTACGAAAAGCTTCGGAACTGCATTTCTACTTGAAACTAACTCTGTTTCTGGTTTTGAAACTAGTTTTAGACCATTTTTGGCATAACTCGACAGTGTTATCAGTAATCAGACATCTCACTCGACCTGTAGAAACAATATCTTCATCCAAAACTGGTTGGGCTACAGCAAAAACAGTATCACATATGGGGGCATCTGCCCTTTAAAGGTTTAAGCTCTATTCCCCTAGTACGCCTCATTCTCGCTTATCGATGAAACCAGAACATCTGACATAAAAATGCGCCATCGCACACATTTGAAAAAATTTAGAATTCTAGTCTTTTTGAACGCCTCCGATAACGTGTTATAGGCAGATCGCAGTTATAGTCCCCTTGAAACAAACTGCATTTTCCAGTCTTTTCCTGCACGGGAACAACCATAGATACCCTTCAAAGCCTTAGTTGATACACTGCTTGCGAAACTATTCACGCCGATGTGCTGCATATCGATTTATGGTTTCAAGATGACCTTAGTCAAGTTCCCAAGGATCAAAATTATAGGTGTTTGTTTTCCTATCATGATTCCGCCTAGGTCTGTCGTCGAAATCAGCTAAAAGAACTTTCGCAGAAGCTTCGCAATTCATGGAAAAACCCAACGGAGTCCAACGCAAATTCCAAAATTACCTCGTCCTCAGTAGCGATGGATACCTCTTCCAAGCGATAGACGTTTTTACTGTATTTCTCCATATTGACCCGATTTCACTAGAGTGATACTGTTTTCAAAAACCGTCACATCCTCTCGGAGTCATTGCCTGAGTGAATGTGAACCAGTTGGACTATCACGATGTACGTCACATCGTCAATTGAAGTAAATTGCAAAGTTGAGGACAACTTTGAGCGATGACGATAATAAGTGTGTAACTCGACTTGATTTGTGCGAAGTTTATGAGCTGAAATCTAATCCTGAAGAGTGCCTTCTTAAGGGAACGGTGCAGTACTGCAGTGACCTTGTGTGTCTGGGAGATTGGGACCTACCCTTGTGGAATGGGGCCCTGTACTCAGCCATTTTAACAACGATTGACATAAAATTAAAAGTGATGTGCGTTACAACGGCGTCAAATGATTTGGCCTACAAATGATAAAGGATAAAAAAAGATAAAGGACGGCGTTAGTCAATCCCTTCTGGGATGCGCCAGCGCATTCTACTTCTACGGGATATCGTGGAGGCGACATGAATGCGTATTTGGCCATACAATGACTTGCGGTGGCCAGCCGATGAACAAGTCAGCGCTCTATCCTTCCCAGACACGTCTGGTACCAATTCACCGACCCCGGAGGGATGGAAGGCTTGGTTGGCCTGGGCGGGAAATCCGAACCAGGAACCTGGTATCGGGTGCACGCGACAGTCGCGCCTCCTCCGACTGCGCTACACGCGCCCCTCTACAAATGATCTACTAGGATAAATATGGAAATCGCCTTTTTTTTAAGGTATTGGTTATCAGTTTCCTCTGAAAGTGTTTGCTAACACAGGGCAGGACTCCTTCTTCGACCGGACACCAATGCGAGCCGATTCGGAGTATAATTTTCGGTACCGAATAACCGCTTTGTCATAAATGCATCCATGCCCAATCTCAGGTGTTGTCCCAATCGTAGATAGAGTAAGGTCTCCTGTAGGATTAGCAGGGACGCTAGAAGGCTCGGCAATGGCAGTGATGCTCCCTGCAATTTCGTGGCAGGCATTTTCCGTTTAAGTAGACGAAATCCATAGATTTGTTACAGGCTTAGCATGATACAACGAAAGTGTCTAATTGTACTCGTAGGAAGCCCTTGCTTGATGGCTTTGAAAGTCAAGTCAAGCTGAAAGCTGGAATATAATTATTGTGCTGTCAAAATAGATAGCTAAATTAAGGTAAATAGGATTCTCACGTGAGTGAATTTCAGCTCACGTTCTTTTGTAGATTTCATTAACAATCCATTCATTTTTTGACCATGCACACTTGAGTGCAGTTGAATAAAAAATAAAAAATAAAAATGTAGAGCAACAGAGCCTTATAAAAATAGAATTCTACAGATTCTTACAATAAGTGTGTAATGTAGTGCACTGTGTCATGTGCACTACAGGTATCACGGCTCCATAAAAACATTGGAAGGGCATTAAAGAAGACTGATGCTGCAAATTTTAGAGCGGACATATGATGACATAGATTACATGCGGGGCAAGCTTTTTCCCACCACATGGTGTAGCTACGATAGGGTAAGGAAAAGGGTGAAAGAAGCCTAAGAATAAAACGAGTTTCTTTCACTGAGCACCCTGCTAGATTTTGCACCATGACCAGACATTTCTTTCTACGATCACTGAATTAGAAAGGGGAAGATTTTGGACATGATTTCCGGCTGGCTCGTCACTACCGAAAAGATGTTCTTTGCCCTCCGGTGAATCGACTGTATCAAGCAGCAGCAGTGCAATGTCTTTTGAAGAGATTTGTTAGCAATGCCACGCATTACTATTCCGACGCTTCTCGCCATTTACTTACCGGAAATGTTAGGAAAAAACGGCAGTATTGATTGAGCAACAGGTGCACCGGCATTTCAACGGCACGCTTGTTGGAGGACGACGTAGCCAACCTATCATGGAATGTGATTCCTGATTCCAACACTTGTGAAACCTCTGTAGCCTTATACTACTCGATAGCACATCATTTCAAGGAAGGGAAAATAAAATTTCGTTATCACACAGTTCCGACATCAAGAAGCACCACCGGTTTGAAAGCACCACCATCACAAAAAGGCGACGTATAGTTAATCTCTTTCCTCACCCTTTCGTTTTTTCAAGAGGCAATGTGAACAATCATTGAATGATAAGTCATCATAACCACCAAGAAAGCGGAACACGGAACGGAACGGAAGGACTAAAAACAGCCGAAAACCGGAATTCGGAAACGGAAACGGAAACTCCGCACACCCCTGATCTCGAAACACTATAGTGGCAAAACGGTAAAGGAACAGAAACACAGAAACCTCCAGTGTAACCAGGGTTGAGGGTTCCAAACCTGCCTCGCGCTATATGGTCTCAAGAACACAGCGTTGTAACAGAAAAGGCGCTTCTAGATGCTCTTCAATGGAAGCTAAGTGTGGACCGCAATTGCCTTCGAATTTATCTAACAGTTTTGGTAGTACGGATATGGGACTGTCTGTTGTCTTGCGGCTAGCAACGGCCAAAAATCGAGATTACTATCGACCGAGAAAATGAAATGGTATTCTGCTGTAGACGAATGTGGATCGCTATGTGGGCGTGACAATCGCAGCCGTTCTTGAAGCCGCAGTGTCATAGTACGGCAACACGCTCAAGTATTCCATCGAAGGAGGCGTGATGCTTGAGACACCGGGAACGCGGTCGCCACTGATCGCAACGGGAGAGGAGCTATGCGGGGAGATATCCGCCTTTCCAAGAGCAGGCCATCGCTAACAAAGCAGTTTCATTCGGGATGAGACACAACACGTCTGGCTCTTGAATTCAGTAGCTGAAAGCAATGGACAGTTTCGAAGCACCCACTCAGGGTAGAATGGCAGGAAGTGCAGCCGCGTCAGTCGCACGAGATCTCCTAATTTGTTAATCCAACTTCATCTCACCAACTAAGGGCAGTTTTGAAAGGTCAAATAAACCTCACTCATTGCTACACATTCCGTAGCAAAAAAAGTGACCTGGAGCAAGCTGTCAGGCCGGCAAAACGTATTAGGCCTTTACAAGCCGAGTATTTGGCCTATACAATAGCTAGCAGTGGTCCGGCGATGAATAGTTCAGTATTTTGCTAAACTTTAGAGTAGTTTTCACAGCTGTTTTCCGGTCCCTCCTCCAGCTAGAGATAACTGGCAGATCGATTTGTTCTCTGTCGTTAAGGGTTCGACCAAGCCGATAACGCCGAAGCGTAAGTCAGGAAAAAAATGCCGATAAAAATGTGATTAAATGAAATGTGGAATGAAAAGTGTTAAAAAATGTCATTCCTGGACAAGAGTTGTGAATCAACTTCAACACGTTATTGTTTGTGGCGACACATAAGGATTTATGGAACTTTGCATAGTAGCAATAAGTGTTTTACACTTCCCACAGGTCCCACCGTACTGAAAGGGCCAACAGGAGGAAGAGCTATGGATCGAGAACCACGCCTTTAAGAGGCGTTTGTTCGAGCGCGGAGCTGTTTCCTGTTGATGAAAAAGGTTGTTGACGTCGCTGCTCTTCGGAATTCGCATTCTTCGCTGAACGCATTATTGAACAACCGCTTCAGCGAGGAAGGAGAGAGTCGCAGCACCACAGTGTGCTAGTCAAGTCGGCTGCCCTCCCCGGACCTTTCGAGTGCTACCATACCGTATGTATGCAGGAGTCGAAAAGACAATAACGGCGACGACATGAAATTAAACACTGCGACTAAGACGATATTCGACGCATCGTAAGGGCTAGAAGCCAACAATGGCGTCCCTTTAAGTTCCATAACGTGCAGCTGCAGAGGACTAGATAATAGCGTGTTCCTCAAAAATTCTGCTACGGTTGATATGAACGCGTGTCCAAAAAGTACTAATGGAGGAAAGACGTGTGAGAAACCGTGAGAAGTTTTCTTGGATCGGAATAAATACGCCACATAGTACTTGCGTCATGCGGAAGTTTATCAATAAATCAAGATGGACAGTCTAAGCGACCCTTGAACTCCGGACATGGTAGTGTCGCAACTGCGCATCTGGTCTAATTTCTTCAAAAATGCATCAATTAATGGAAGTGTCAAAAGATGATAATGGTAAGTATTAATAGGTCATAGAAGGCGATTGTTCTTTGGAAATTTTTACTGCAGAAGCGATGTCTTCATTAATAACATTTTTTTCAAATTCACGAAGCTATATGATTGACGAAAAGAATAAAAATAAAGAATAAAATAAGAAAGCTGAGATGAAAATGACAGCAAATATGCATAAACACCCCTGAAATTGGCACGGCCTAATTTTCCTTCCCACAACTATATCAGAGAAGCGGACAAAACAAACCAACTGCTAACAGAGAAGCTGCTTCTAAAATTATTGAGCACTTATGGCTGGGACTTGATACGTTGCACTGACAGGTGAGCATGATCGCGCTCACTCAGGGGCCGAGAGCTGTGCTAGGAGGTCCACCAGAAAAGTCCGACTCGGGAAGAAATGTGACCACTCAAGCATTCATAGCTATTAGGTTGGAAAAAAAGTCTTTTCATTTTTTTCAAAGATTTATTACTTCACAACTACAAAGTCAAATCAATTGAGATAAACTCTATTTTGTTCTACTACACTTCTCCAAAGACGTGGTAATTTTTCTAATTCCTCTCGCGTAAAAGACTGCAGTTCTGAAGTCGAATCACCGCTGAATCCAATTTTTGAGGTCCTCGTCCGTTTCAAAATATTTCTCTCCAATTTCTTGCTTGAGAGCGTGGAAGAAATAGCATTCGGGAGGGCCGAGGTCAGGGCTATACGGTGGATGTGGCATTACCTCCCAGCCCAGCTTCTTTATTGTTTCTCTTGTGAGTCCTGCAGCATGTCGCTTTGCGTTGTCATGCAGGATCATCAGCTTCGACTTCTCAGGCCTCTTTTCTTGGAAAGCTGCGGCGACTTTGTGGAGTTGGCCACTGTATGTGGCAGCAGTAAGTGTCTCTCCACTTCTGAGAGTTTGCCGATAAATCACTCCTCTGATATCCACCAAACACTCAAGAGAATCTTCCGTTCGTGAACATTGGGCTTGAGATCAGACTTAGGGCTCTCTCCCTTTTGTACCCATTGCCTTTTCCTCGGAAGTTGGCACACAGAACCCAGGACTCTTCGCCTGTCACAATCCGCGGAAGAAACGATTTTTTTTCCTTATCTGGACAGAAGAGAAGCAGCGATGGAGAGCCGTCGACCTTTCTGAGTGTCTGACAGGGCATGTGGAATCCAAGCTCCAAATTTCCATGAAAGCCAAGATTCTTCAGATGGATCCCCACTATCCTATGAGACACTTCGAGCTTCTCTGCCAGCTGACGTGTCGTCTGCCAACTATCGGTACGAAGAAGATGGTGTAGTTCACTGTCGTCCAATCCAGTTGGCCTTCCTGACCATGCTTTGCCCTCAGTGAATAATTTCCCTTTAAAGACTTTCCGAACCACTCATAACAGGCGCGATGAGTAGTAGATCCCAAGCCATATATGTGGTTAATTTGTTCTGCTGCCTGACGTGCTGTGGATTCTTTAATGAATTCTTGAAGAATGCCGTGCTGAAAACGGGCATGAGGTAGATCTGGCATTGAGTTCGGAAGATTGGATGGATAACGAATTACAAGAAGAGTCTTAACCTGTGTCTGCGTGCGAACGGTAGACAAGTGTGATAGGATTACGAAATCAGCAATCAACATTGGCTAGTGCGTTTACAAGGGGAAGGGTAAAAAAAATTTCGAAGTGTGAAGAGACTTTTTTTCCAACCTAATACATGACTTCCGCGTCACTCACAAGTTCTTGAATAACTTCCCGCATACCCGGAAAGGATTATCCACACTTCCGCGTTGGACTCTGACCGGGTGAAAAAGGAGTTGACTATGTAGATAATTTGTCAAAGACGTGAGGGCTGGTGCACTCAACGAATGTAACAATTCTTACAGTATATATACAGTCTCTTTGTATCTAGGCTTCTGATTCGCTGCAAAACACTGTACTTTACTAATTGCAGGACAGTTGAAGACCATAACGCTGGTAAAGAAATGACTGTTTATCATCGTCACGTTTGCTTCAAAAAGCCTCATGATTTCTTTTACTGCAAATATACAATTTATAATATACTACAAGAATTTGATAGAAACCGATATTACACCTTTAGCTTAACTGGTTCCGTGCTGATATCAGCGGCCATCTCATTCCGATATGAGGGTGAGTGCTGATTCCACGAAGACAATATTGCGTTCGATCAAACAGCGCCGGTGGTGTAATGACATAGAGCATTCCGACCCGGTCAGCAGGAGGTGCGGGTTCGAATCCCCCCCCCCCCGGAGCACGAGCCTTGGTAGTAAGAAAACATCGGTATAACAGCTTGCAGCCTCGATACCAGCCATCTGTGGCTTAAGAAAGCTGGCTTTAATACGTGAATAATCTAGGGCAACTCAAGAAAGGGACAGACATTAGCTGCAGATCAGCGCAGAGCAGTAATGAGAGCTAGTGGAATTTTTGGACAGAAGCAGTGCTTCTCGGAAAGCTTGTAATTAGAACGGGAAATTTTTAAACGATAAACGCTAGCATGGCGCACTTGAGTATCCTCATAGGAGCAGAGTAGTAGCGTATTGTTCATTGCTATATTTACTTTGGATGAAGAAAGAATCAGAGGAGGGTGAAACTCTCGTAGAAGGACACTGACAAGAAGAGCCTCCAAACTGGCGGTGAGCTTTTGCGATGCAATTTTCAGAGGATGTAGGGTCCCATGTGGGACTCCAAAACCATAGATGCTTTCTTCGGAATGCTCTTCTGTGGTAGAAAAAAAGCGTGTGGACGCGTGAGCGCGAAATTCATGACGCTCTGCTGCCATATAGCCCAATGTGGTTGCTTGGCGTTACGGCAGAGTTGTAGCTTCATAGATACATGGTCGTGGGTTCGATTCCCAATTGTGCTGGTGCTTTTGCATTTCACGACTTATCGTCAGTAGGGCCCTTTATCCCCATTTGCAATACATTTTCGAACAAAAACACGACAACAAGTGTCGTTTACGTTCATCGAGCTCTTTGAAAGTGGAAAGGTGAGAATTTTTGACTTCGAGGATAAGCAAGTGAAAAACTGATGCCAGATTCGTGATCACCACCCCAAATGACCCCCACGCACAAAGTTTGGGCGAAATTGGTGCATCCGACCTCACCCCGTCACCACGACCTTTTTGTTAAATGTGTTGGAAATGGGAGTAAAGGGTCCCACTGAAAACAAATCGCAAAATGCAAAAACACAAGTATAGAAATACGTAATGGAAAGGACAAAGCACTGCCGTGTCCATCGATTTGTCGTCGTAGGTGCACAGTATAGACAACACGCTTCAGATTGCCTTCAGAAGTAGATCACATGCATGTACGCTCCATAAAAATCTGATTGCTGCAGACCTTCATAGACAAAACCTTGCGTCTGAAATGGATTTAGAAAGAAGTCAAAAGGAAATTGTAAGAATAATCCTACGGGAGATGCACGAAAAGTGGCTATAATGCAATAATTTGCCACTGCATCTAAACTACTTCGTGAACATTCCAACAGATTTCAGCAACCGCTCCGCAAAAAGTGTCCCTCAGTGAAAACTGGAATCCAATGCAGCTGGAGACCATATTCTACAACAGAAACGGGTGCTACCCGCATCCGCTTCAAGACAAAAGCACTGATACGCATAGAACTAAACGAGGGCAGATATGGCTAGTTACGAGTTACAAGGAAGCATCATCTTGGTTATTCGGGGCGGGCCACGCGGGGAAAGCAACGTCGTTCACAATGACGTGCGAGCGTGCAGTCCATGTTGACGTCGTTAAAGAGTTCGGGAGTAAACAAAAACGACTCGAATCAGTAGGCCGACGGCATGGAACGAGCAAGATGGAATTCGGCGACCGGCGACGCGAAGAACGAGAACGGGACCTGCGTGAGCAATGCAGAAGCCGCTGTAGAGGATAACGGCGCATCAGGATGAATGAACACTGAAAGACCCAGGGTGGCAAGACGTCATTCTTGAAGGCCCTTGGCCCTCTTCACCTTCGTTCTCAGAATCGACCTGAGGCTCTGCTCTTGACCCAGCGCGTTCGTTTCAGCGTTTTATCATTCCCAGACAGTCCGGCACCGATTCACCGACGCCGGACATATGGCAGGCAGCATGGTTGCCCTGGGTTAGAAATCCGAACCAAGAACCTGTTATCGGGTGCAAGCGCCACCCATCCCAGGAAGGACACGGACTTCCCCATCTCCGTAAATACAGACCAAATTATGTGCGCATTCAATTTGCCTCTCCGATATCTGTAGATGTAGAATGCAAGGCGCACCCAGGAAAGGGATTGATTAACGCCCACTGTTACCCTTTGGGTCGTAAAATACCTTACGAAAGCTAATCTTATAAAAAGAGCGCCGGTTTTGAATGGACAGATCCACCAAAGTAAAAATACGACAGGAAAAGGCAACACTATGTGTACTGTGAGCTTAGTGATTAGACTTGAAAGAGAACCAAGGAAATCAAAAAATAGGTTTCACATTTGGTGCATAAATAAGAACAAGAAAGAAAACAGTGAGGATTAAGAAGATGAGCAGAAAATATATTGAAGTTAGTATCAACTTTTATTTCGTAAAAATTTTTCAGCAACATTTCCCTTTTTATCCAAAAAACAAGTTTTTCTATACTCGCAAACCTTCACAAAGTGCGCTCAGGTTATTCCTGATTGTTTTCGAACAAGATGAGTTCAACAGATTCAAGCAACGCTTTTATAAGACCACGCAATGTAAGGTCTCAAAGCCTTACAGGAACTCCTTTCTTGAACTCTCATTTGATCGCCTTGACGCAAAGTTAAGGCAGTTTTCCTTCGTTATTTTTCCTTTGGCTGTCTTACCATTAGTCATCTTCAGGCAGAGTTTTGATGTAAGGTTAATCTTATTTTACACGGTTTCTTACACATCAATCAATCGAAAACTGGGCTATGAGTAAGACTTGAAGATAGTGATGAGACGAACAACAAAATCTATAAAATAAGCAGAAGGAGGCGTTTAGTCAGCACAGCTATACATTTCGGAAAGCAGCGCGCCAACGTGATTGAAAACCACTGAATGACGCTTGTCAGCAGGGGTTCGCTGATACCGGG
The DNA here is from genome assembly GCA_947396885.1 of Heligmosomoides polygyrus polygyrus. Taxonomy (NCBI): domain Eukaryota; kingdom Metazoa; phylum Nematoda; class Chromadorea; order Rhabditida; family Heligmosomidae; genus Heligmosomoides; species Heligmosomoides polygyrus. Next base: position 71,311,934 of record OX377201.1, on the reverse strand, counting down.
TTTCCACAAAGGGAGGTAGAAGGCTTGAAATGAAAGCGACTGGACTACATTTGGAAGCAGAGTTTAAAGAACGAGAAGAGGACAACGGATTGGTTCGAGGGAGGATGAGAGATCGATCACTGACTGTGATTTTGAGAGCAGATGAGAGAAGAGAGGAGTTTGAAGAGAAAAAACTCTCAGCGTCGCGGAGAAGGCTTGAAAACGGAATGCAATGAGATATTTGGAGGAACGTGGAGTCAGGTTATTGCAACGATTTCCCTTCGAAAGGCGCTTAAAAGTTACAAGCATCATAAAACGGAGACGGCAACAACGCAGGGGAAATATGGGAGGGAGCTGTGCAAAAGAGAAGATTTTTTTCCTGGATGCCCGTGCACCATAGTCTGCTGTCACAATTTGGTTGCGCATCGCTACGGGGGCTGGTTATGCTAAACAACACGACTGCACAGAAGTCGCCCGAGCAAATAGTGCTGTGAAACAAAAGCGTTAATTGTCGCGAGGTCTGTTAATGGGATCGAGGTCAGCGGGCGACTCACCAGATCGCAGCAGGGTGGCAATAACCAGGCATTTCGGCCAAGAGCATTCGGCACAGCCATCTGCCACCAGATGGGCATTTTTCACGGCGCGGCTGGGGTCAGCTGCGAAATTAGCGTTCTCTCTCATCACTGGGGAAGGCGGACGCCTCAAAGTCAGCCTGGATTAGCCTGCTCAAGAGCGGATCTCTCCGAAGGAGGCAACGTGGAAAATCCGCTTCCACGAACAACGACTGTGGACTTTCTGGGGTGTTGATGACAACGCAATGATAAGTGCTCGCTTAATGACCTCTCATAACCAGTGAGCTGTCAGTGTCCTAAACCAAGTCAAAACTTTTAATTGAACTTCGGCCTCAGATGACGCAAAAGGATCTTAGAACTCATAGAAAAAACAAAAAACGACACCTAAACAGATCTTTGATAATAGAAAAATAAATAACACGTGAAAAAACTGATTTTGCGGCCAAGACTTGAAACGCTAAATTATTTGAATATTAATAAGGACGGCTGTAGGAAGTGAATGTTAGCTTATTGTTTCTTAGATCAAAGGAGGAATTATTTTCTTCACTTGGTAATGTCAACTCCATTCTGTGGTCGTCGATTTATAGGGTCTAGAAAGAAGAAAACAAGTGCAGTACTAGAGTCTGAACTCCCTGGTAATTGGAAAACGTCAAAAGCAACGTCATAACGGCGCTGTTACGCTCTTCTTTCCTAATATATATAGAAGGGCTTATATAGAGGGATTAGTTACAGCGGATCTGTTAGCACTGCTGAAATCTCCGAGAAATTTGATTTGTCTAAGCTCTCTCGGAACAGCTGCATTCAGGGAGGGCTTAGACAGATTCTAGTGATCCACTACAGACCATTTACCTTCGGAATCGACGAATTGGTGCCGGACTCAAAGAGAAAGTAAGGGTAAAGGTGTAGAGTAAGTAGAATGCATGGCGAATCCCAAAACATTCAGGAACACCATCCTTTATCCCATCTCGAAAGGAGCACCATATGGTTTGTTCCACAATGCTCTAAATTACATCCACGATATTCCGTTTAAGTAGAATGCGTATCGAAGATGAGTGCTCGGTCATAACTGTCTTGGCGATGAAAATGATGCATGTACAAGAAATTATAATGCCTAATTTAACTCGAAGAAAAAGCGGCAAAAACTGCATGCTATGACACGGCTTGGCTTCGTGCACGTTCCAGAGTTGTTAAGTAACATTCGTTCATGGAAAACGGATCAGCAGTGGATGCGAATGTGCTTGTTCCGCGTTCTCCAGTGTTCACCGAGCAGCTTGTCTCGTGACATTAGGAACAAGTGCTAAACGAGACTGCTTCCTTGATCGCTGACTGTAACTCGGAAGGGAAGGCGCTTTAGTGTCTTGTTCCGGCATATACGAAATTGTTCTTTGACATTCTCTTTGTCATGTCATAACAAAGCAATAGTTTATCGTACCTACCAATTACCGTAAACACAGTTTGAAGCAGCCTGTCAAGATGTTCTACATATATGTTCATAAGCTGGGCTTCTGGAATATACCCATTTCAATTAATGGGAGCAGGCGATAGGCTTAAGGTGTACTTTCGTGTTCAGCACACGGAGTCTTCACCCCTGCTAGAGTTGCTCTGTGAGTGGCAGATGCCTGATGAAGTGAATGCAGTGGCAGTTTATAAGGTGTGGAGAGGAACGTTGACCACTGTGCATTCACATTCATCACACCGCCGTTCACCTAACATCTCCAGATGGCCATCAACCACTGCTCCTGTTGTCTTCATTGCTCTCCCCTTAAAGCCTCTATTATTATGGACAGATGTGTGCATAGTAGAGCGCGAGGTAAGAACGAATAGAGGTCCTTGATCTAAGTCACGCCAAATCAACTAAGTCTTTTCCCCTCCTCCAGGGTATGTTAAATAGTACCCTCTCATTAGATGGTGAAAAGGGTAAAGTTTCATCGGATTGTCATTGTATTGGCTGAATAATCGTTCATCTTGGTGTCACGATATCCCGTAGGAGTAGAACACGTGATAGAACCAAGGTGCTGATTGATTAACGCCAACTATTGTGCTTTATTGAACCTTTATAGATGTGTGGAATGTCAGAAGAAAATCAATGACGACATTCCTCTCTTTCTCTAAGTTATTGGTCAAGCACCAAAACAGGTTGAAAACCAACACAAGCTGCAGTCGCCGAGTGATGTCTGTCTGTGACTGATTTCTAGAGAGGACGCTCCTTCACACTTTCTTTCCGATGTATCAGTTTGGTCTTCACCCTCCCGAAAACCTAAAAGTTCCCAGTGAGCTTGGTGCAGCCACGCTGTGTAGTGCCTTGATCACTCAGTCTACTCTGGCACAGAGTACTGACTGCAGGCAAGCGTTAACGTTTCAGCAGCGCCAAAGACATTATGTTTGTATCGACATTGGGATATTTTTCTGAACAAGTGAACCACCAAAAAAAAAAATCTATGAGGGAGGCGACCTCCAGCAAACGAGGATGATCTGTTCAATTACACCAGCTGACTTTTCAATCAGAATCAAATCGATACTTTGCCAACATCACTGCTCTAGGTTGCTCAAAAACAGTGGGCTGGTGGTCATTGAAAAGACAGTGCTGGTAGTGGGGACCCGTCACGGATTCTCCAAACATCTGTGTCGATAGGTAAGTGGAAAATGCCAAACAGTGAACTCTCTTGGACAGTAAAGGACGGGCGCGGACACTGCTCATCCATGAACATCTCATCAGCTCTTTGGGAGTGGCGTCAATGCGGCTAGGTGCCCGCATGGATTACATCGGAGAATGAATAAGCGGCTTTTGATATTGTTCAGCCTGGATTCCGAGACGTGACGACAACGATGAAGTCTGGCGCCAAAATGAGCGACTGAGCCGCCGGAAGCCCTACGCATGGAGACATGTCGACTGCTCTAGCAACAACCATACCATTTCAGTCTTTTCCTACAACAGATGCGATCTAGGGAATGTTTTGCGCATGATGTTCTCAAGCTACCAGTCACAGAGAGAAATTCGATTTTTTCAAAGATGAAGCTAATGTCACCGCTTGCCTAGACGGCATAGATGCTCGGAGTGGGATTGACTTTATCATTGACTAGCTCCTCTATTGTTGACCCTTTCAGCGTAATTTATGAGGTTCGGAGACTGTGTTTGTGCGGCTTTGTGCCTTACAAAGATTTGCCGAAGCAACACAAATACAGTTTCCGAACCCCATAAAATACGCTGAAAAGGGTCAATAATAGAGGAGTTAGTCAAAGAAAAAGTCAATCCCACTCGGAACACGAAAGAAAAATGCTTCAGAACTTCCTAATTTGGAACCTGAGTCTATGTAGTCACTGAATTCTCGAATAGCTGCAAACCCCATATTCTCTTCTTTTATTTTCTCATATAAGAAGACTTATAATTGTTTCGCTTTTTTCTAGTTGCTTAAGAGCGATTGAAATTCTCCAACATCTTCCTTCCTCACAGCTCTAATTAAAGAATTCTGTGGCTCTAAGGTGATCAAAGCTCTCTTAGTGGGTATGAATTTCGCCTACGGAAGACTGTTGGAGAGAAATAATTTTTATTAAATCGTCGTTGAGATTGAGCGCCGTGAGCAAATAAAAAATGTGTTGTGCGGGCCGAAAAAGGCTGTTAGACCTTAAAATTGCCCGCAATATCTGCTCGTACGTTCCTCAGTGGCATACGTGTTATTGCCAAGAGGCAGTTTCTATAGGCGTTCTATGTCAGAGTGGACAGACAACTTCGCCCCCTACACCTAGATCGAGGTAAATAGTCCCCCATGGAGCAGTCACCGACAACGAATACCTCCCTGTATTCTTGAGAAAAAAGTGGTTGAGATGCAGATTGAGGGGCGTCGTTTGCTCACACTGTTCCAAAGCACCCCACCTGATCATCACAGTGAAGTTCTTTCTTTCTCAAACCTAGAGTAGAACGCTCGTCTATGTCGACATTATATCACACATTTCATTTCAGTTTCAGTTGTCTCCTAAATCTCTGAAAAAATAGAACGAACATGTGACCTCGAAACCACTCCTGATTTTGGTATCCTCCAGAGTTCCACAGAGAAAGGTAAGCATCATCTATAATAGAAGAGTGAAAGATAAGGCATAACGCTTACAAAGTGGCAACCCTACGCAAGAGAACCAGCAAGGTCTATAACTTTGTTCGGAAACAGCTATAGTTGAAAAATGCGGCATCTTGCAATGCGCCAAAACCTTCCCAAGCGATGTGGACACATAAAAGGAAATGAACAATGACAGCTTCTTAAACTGCAAACATAGCAGCAAGCTTCCACAAGAATCCAAATCTCGATTCGTCAACAAATCTCTTCCCCACGCTCTACTTCTTCGCGACAGTGTTTGTATTAAGTGCCACCAATTCGCTCTGTAATCCTCTGCTTTGGATGGAACACCTCTTAGGCATTCTTTTCCAGAGAGAGAGAGAGAGAGAGAATAGAGTAGCCGGAGAGCGGGAGTTTAAGCAGTAAAATGGCGACTGAATTTTGAAGCAGCGCTAAATGCAAAGTCACCACAAGGACAAACACACCTGAGTTACTTTGCAAATAGTCGTGCACAGAAGAGCTAATGAGCAGCTGCAGCTAAAGAGGAAATGAGGAAGCAATGACTGTTCGAGACCTGCTTTTTAGGATGACAGTAAAAAGGGAACACGATGTAAGGCTGGCTTTCGACAGAAGAAGTAAGGTACTCAGAAGGCATATGTACCAATGTCGAATTAGACGATTATGACATCAAATTGGACTCTTTTGGAATCGAATAGGGCACTCTTCTAAGCTAGCTCAAAACTTTTAATATCAAAGCGGACTCCTCTGATTCGAAATGAGCTTCTTCTGCTTTAAATTAGAAGATAGCTTAGAAACTCTCCGAAAAGGTTAAGATAGTTTTTTGTTTAAGAATTTTTTAGTATGATTTCTTTGAAGTCTAAATACACCTGTCCGATAATTCAAGACATTGATTGAAATTTTATAAAATTCTCATTTCCTTTAGGAAAATATTAGTTTGAGGCATCTTTTAGAAGGCAGAAAAAACATTTTTAATTTCCAAAAAACGAAGTTGCGCCATAACTTCGTCCAAGACGTCTCTTTTTTCATTCGACTGATAGCAAAATTTCTGCTGCCATGGGGTTCACATTTGTCAACGACACATCAAAAAAGCAAGTTGTACTTGTAAAGAGCACAGATATCCTTGCTTTAATGCTTTATATAAACAACATTTACACTATCAATCGAATAAAAAACGGGACGGGATCTTCGAGTGCATGGCGTCTGATTAAAACAAAATTCAACTTATTATTTTTTTCCCAAAAAATAATAAGTTATTTCTTCAATTATTTAATTTCATTTATTCGGGCAGCTGAACTAAAAATTCCAATGGAAGTTACACCAAATTTTCCCTGAAAAAAATATTCCATCCACGTTGGAGAGTCTGTTGCTTCTTCTGTATGAAGGTACTTTCGATTTGAAGAAGTTCGCATTGATTTCAAAAGTCTTAGGCTGGGTTAGAATAGTGTCCTGTTTGATTCGAAAAGTGTCCAATTCGAGGTGAAAACGGTGTATAAGGTATTGGGGAAAATTAAAGAGAGAAGTCTGCTGCCAACGAAACTACTTCGTATCCTTTAACTCCTACGCGACTGAGGGGGTTGGATTCTGGACCAGGGTTTCACGACCGCGGTTTTAGTGCGTCTAAAACGCAACATTTCCTCAAAATCGCAACCTGTTTGCAAATAAACTGAACAGGAGTCAGCTAGAGCTTGCTTCATGAATTGGATTAGTTTCCATCGCTAGGAGAACAGCTAGAACGATGCTCATCGGCTGCGTTATGCCGCCACACGTGAAACTGCGAAAGGGGAAATGGATTGCTTTATACAGCAGGACTGAGATTCAGTAGCGATGCATGTTCATGGACTGTTCCATGAAGAGTAGAATGGAAGACTCGGGGCCCATAAACTGCAGCAAATTATAAAAACGCGAGTGTTGATATCGGCATATCAACAAGTTGTCTTGAAAACCAAGCGAACCGATAAGGAAAGCGACTGGAAGTTTCTCTGCCCTCCCATGTCCAGTATTTCGTTGAAACTGCTGCTGCGAAAAAGGCCGGAGCCAAATACGATCTCGTTTTTTCACCCCACGCCAGGGTCAGCTCAGAGCCCACTGGACGCGCTTTAATATTTTGATGATTTCACCTGCTCTGATATTCTGAGAGGCAAAGCTATAGCGACGGTCAATGTGACTCTTAGATGGCCTACCTTTCCACGCGTTTCTTTTCTCGTCGTCGTGATCCAGGATGCCGTGGCCATTCTAAAATGGTGATTTCGTCGAGGAGGTTGATTCGTTGCAGCTGATATTCAAGTTGCGTTGTCCGTGCGACGAACATATCGGTGACCTTGCTGAAGGACCCCTACGAGGATGCTTGGCTTCTCTCGGAACCCACTTCACTGGTCTGTTCGCCCATCGGTCGTCTTTTCTCCTCATGATGTCACTGGCCCACCCGCATTTAGCCCCCACACGTAGTCCTCCGGGTCACAACGAGGATGCATTCTTCTCGTATCGGAGCTGTGAAGTCCAGATCAGGGTCCAGTTTGAGATTTCGTGCAAAAGTGATATGGTCGGGTTCTGAAAGGCTCTACGTTAAATCAGAAGTAGCGTCTAATCCGAAGGCGTTTCAGCAATTCTAAAATAGATTTATGAAAGATTTCTTACACGGAAAACTCACGAGAGCAGTGACAGGAAAGTTAGAACTGCGTGTAGCTGCTGCAAAGTCATGTTTTAGAACAAACCTCTCAGCCTATAGGACTCTTGTGGAACTCAACCTGCTTCTTCGATAATATCTACGCAGGCGTGGAATAGAGCTTCATACATAATAGTTGTTGAGTTGAGGTTTCTAAATGTGATTGCAATGCACTAATGAGTGATGACGTTTCGTTCTTGTTTTTTTTTGCTTTGAATGCGTGAATAGTATGCGCGCCTTAAAATAAATTATTAAATACCAATAGAAATAAATAAATAAATAAAGCGTTCTACATAAAGAACTTCAATAGCGACGATTTCTCAAAATTTAGCCAAGAACCTTCTCTTATGTTTTGTCTTGCAGAAATCTTTCTTTAAAATATTTAATGCAAGAATTATGATTACCACATAATGGGAGGCTTTGAGGCGAAGGGGTCTCTTGAGCGAGTCAATCGAATAGCAGTTATTGCTTAGAAGGTCCCTTCTGCACTCAAAAAAAGAGTAGTTGCACCTCTCAATTTTTGGGTAGGCGGTAACAATTGCGGCTGCATATAACTTGAGACACGCAGAGTTGTGAAGAAGAGTCGAAAACTTCTTAAAGGTAAGTCCCCGATGACGTAAAACATTGGATAGCGCTGCTGCCAGGTCTTCATGAGATCGTAATCCTGTAGGCGGTGCGGACTCTTTCAGCGAAGAAACACCTGTGAATGAAACTTGAAGAAACCCATACCTCTCTAGAATACCGCAAAAGTATTATCGATGGCATGAGTGAAGGCAGCCGCAGTACGTAAATAAGAATAAAATAAAAGGATAAAGGATAAAGGACGGCGTTACTCAATCCCTTCTGGGATGCGCCAGTGCATTCTACTTCTACGGGATGTCGTGGAGGCGTGCTGAATGCGTATTTGGCCATACAATGACTTGCGGTGGCCAGCCGATGAACAAGTCAGCGCTTTATCCTTCCCAGACAAGTCTGGTACCAATTCACCGACCCCGGAGGGATGGAAGGCTTGGTTGGCCTGGGCGGGGAACCCGAACCAGGAACCTGGTATCGGGTGCACGCGACAGTCGCGCCTTCTCCGACTGCGCTGCACGCGCCCAGAATAATTGTGAGAATAAAATAATTTCCGAAAAATAAACTAGCTGGTATTGAATCCAAATACTTTGAGTAGCTCCATGCTAAGAGAAACCTTACCACTTATATCTTCATTTAATACATTGTCTTCTTCGAAGTCGTCGCAAGAAACAAATAAAGCAGTATGAATATGTGATGCCGACTTCATGAACGATAGAGGACTAGGACGTAATTGAGGTGGTTCAATGGCAGTTAATGTGAAATACAGCAAAAACCTGATTTAACACACCACTATACCATAAGAGTGTTCGTCTATACGTAAGCATTTGGTATTATTAGATTGGAAACTAGTTGGTGGCGACGTCCGTTCCAGGGGTGTGCGTTAATCCTTCTCGGTAAAGTTTTAACGACCATTTCTTATCGAATAATTTTTGCGTTAAAATTGGTATATTCGTCAAATAGTATTTTCCCTACCGCAGTCAGTTTAGCAACATTTTAGCACGCGAAAAGCCAGATTTCTCTCTTTATTGATTTTCTTAGACTCCATCTACGTGGCAATTATGTGACTATGTGTTCATCTTCACAACAAATACCAACAGTTCGTCTATTATCAAAAAAAAAACTGCTGTCGCATGGATCACCTGTCACCTGTCTAGTTGATTACTGAGCTGCTCGAATGGGCGCCAGCAGCGTCTCCATTCGTTCCTGTCCAGGGGTGCACACGAAATTCTGCACGTTAATGTTTTTAACGAAATGTTTTAACGGAAAATTTTCGTTAAATTTCCGGTAAATCGTTAAATTTCGTAAAAAATACAATTAGCTGCTAACTATTATTTCAAGTAAAGGAAAAACTAAAGAGAACCTCGTACCTTTCAACTTCAAGAGGTCAAAAGCTAAAGTTCAAGGAAAGGAGTGTAACACTGCAATGTAAAATAAACTGTTCAACATCAACAAACACGGAAAACTGAACAATCGTTCAGCAACAAATCATCTACAGAGTGCAGAATAAGAACAAGTGTGGAATTATCATTCAAGATGATCACCGACAAGGCATCTTAAAATGTTCGATCAGTACCTGGAGGTACCCGGAGTTCCCCCTCTCCTAGATCTTTTGTCCGACTGTTCTACGAGCATGTTTAATCTTGTGGGCACCAGTCCATTAAATACAGAGAGAACAAAAAAAAAATACAATCAAAAGCCTACCATTGGAATGTTAACGCGTTGTCGGACGCACGATTTTCGAGTGCCTGGTGTGTGGGACCAATCCATTTTTTTGCAACGTTGGGACCGTGACAGGGCCCCAACGTTGCAAATCGTTTCACACGGTCCCACATTGCCGAAAAGGTGTGACACGTCGTCAACGTGTTAACTTTCAGGAAAATTAGTTTTTCTAATTTCCGCTAATAGGGTTTTTATAAAATCGTTTCAAATATGCTCAGCGTTCGGAAATATTCTCTACGTCTCAATTGTTCGTAGTAGTGGGCAAAAATATCCTTCTATATATATGCGAGAACGGTCGTTTGTCTGTTTGTTTGCACAGAAGTGCTGAAGGAGGATAGCCACTAGACCTAACCGGGCGGTGAGCGGCAAAGTGCCAGCGCCCACTGACGCCATCCGAGCCGTTGTCATTGGAGCACGTTTTCGTCTCCCAGTGGGAGTCCGCGGCTGGGTTCTGCGCTCTTCAAGCGCAGAGACAAGCTAAGGAAGGGACTCCAGGGTGTGGTGCGTCCAAGCTGCTCGTGCGAGAACTGCTCCAGTCTCCCATGCCTCTCCTGTAGCGGCCCTGGAAGAGCGGCGATCCACCACCGACCGCTCAACGACCCTCCTCCATATCGACTGACCGTGGTGTCGGTGGATATCGAAATTGGCCACGTCGACACGACGCGACCGCACGCGGCTTGGAGGAGGGAGAAGGGCCGCCACCGAGTGCATCAGCAGAATTTGGTTAGGTCTAAGACCCTGAAGGAGTGTGTTGGGAGGAAGTATGGGGAAGAGGGGTGGGGGGTTGTAGTTATCACCAGTTGTCAGAAGACGTGTCACCGATGTCCCATCAAGGGCGTTCGGGTTGAGGAGAGGTGTCAGCGATGTCGCGCGAGGGTTCCGGATTCAGACAACGTGTTACCAGTGAATGTGGGACCAGTAATGGGGGACCGGTGAAAGATGGGGTTCCAGTAAGGGAGGCCGATAAAGCGTTTGACCAATAAGGGCGGGCCAGTGAAGGTGGGACCAGCAATGGGGACCGTTGAGGGAGGATCCAGTGAAGGGTGGACCGGTGAAGGAGGGGGAGGGGTCCAATGAAGGGGGCCGGTAGAATGCTGACCAGTGAAGAGGAGAACAGGTGAAGGGGGAGGGGTCCAATGAAGGTGAACCGGTGAAGGAGGGGGAGGGGTACAGTGAAGGGGGGGACCGGAAAAGGGTTGACGAATAAAAGGGAACCAGTGAGGGCGGGACCAGTAATGGGGACCGGTGAGTTGGGGAGGTGTACAGTGAAGGGGGAACCGGTAAAAGGTTGACCAGTGAAGAAGGAACCAGGTGAAGGGGGACCGCTGAGGAAGCGACCAGTAATGGGGACCGGTGAATGGGGGGAAGGGATCCAGTGAAGATGGGACCGGAAAAGGGTTGATGAATAAAAGGAAGACCAGTGAGGGTCGGACCAGTAATGCGGATCAGTGAGTTGCGGGAGGGGTTCAGTGAAGGGGGACCGGTAGAAGCTTGACCAGTGAAAGAGGGAACCAGGTGAAGGGGGGGGGGGGGGTGGGGGGAACGGTGAAGAAGGGACCAGTAATGGGGATCAGTGAATGGGGGGAAGGGGTGCAATAAAGGGAGGGACCGGAAAAGGGTTGGTGAATAAAAGGGGGACCAGTGAGGGTGGGACCAGTTAAGGGGGGTCCAGTGAAGGTGATAGACCTGTTTTGTCCTATTCCGCTATACCATTCTATATAGCAAAACCAGTTTTTTTTTACTGTAATGAATGAGAGAAGGTCTAAAGAAGAGAAGAAGACGTTTGTGGTGCTCCGTTCTCCGGGTTTGGGGCGAATCCCCAGCCAGACGTTTGGCTGCCGGCTGGCCGTTGAACGTCTGGTTCCGGGAGAAGCAGCGCCAGGTGCCAGGTGAAATCTGGATAGGCATATCCTAGGAGAAGGTTAGGCCAGTACTCGGCGGAGAAATTTCTGTCTCCAAAATGCATTAAAGGATAAGGATATTTATCCTTATCATTTACTACGTGGCAAATTCAATCTCTTTTGAAATGCGCCGCGCATCCCAATTCTACGGGATACCCTGGAGGCGATTTGGATGCGTATTTGGCCATACAATGAATTGCTGTGGCCAGCCGATGAAGAACTCAGCGTTCCATCCTTCCTAGGCAAGTCTTTTACCTCCACCGAGCCCAGAGAGGTTGAAGGTTTGTTTGGCCTAGGAGTGAAATCCGGAAAAAAGACTAGAACCCTGGTATAGCTTGCACGCGATAGCCGGCACCTCCTCCGACTGCGCTACACACGTCCCTAAAATGCACTATTTCCAAAAATTCAGAACAAATTCATGAAACCATTAAAACATTCTTGCAGATTTTAATATTTCTTTAGAAACAGTCCTTTTCGGGAGGATGAGGTCTGCAAAATTACAGAATGCTAAGGGTAAATGTGATAAGCTCACTGAGAAAAAAGTTCGTTATAAACTCCCTTTAGATTTCTTAAATTTTTCGTTAAGTCTTTAACGCAGATTTTAACAAAAAATGCCGTTAATTCGTTAAATCCGTTAAATCGTCAACCTTTAAATGTGTACCCCTGTTCCTGTCGTGTGCCAGAGTGCTCCAATGGGTCCTCGCTTTGTGGTTTCGGGAAAGCCCTGATCGAACGAAGATCGTGTTGCTGTACGTTCTGGTGTTCTTTTGACATCGGACTCTAGTCCGTGGCGGTTCTTGTCCAGCGCGTGTTTGCGATGCGCATTATATGGCCAACATGGCCTATGGCGGCGATATGGCCTATGTGACAGCGTCTCTAATCTTCGAACGTCGACGAAGCTTGGAGCTCAGGAGGCCTTCTTCTACTTGCGTGAATCGTGTCACTCCGAGCCGTCCTCTTGAATCCTCGCCGCGCAACTCTGATCGAGTGTTCATCTTGACTCATCGACTCCTATTCAAATAATGATTCAAATAAGTGGAGCATAGTTTATCTTATGTCATGCAATTACTGTGGGACTGAGTACATAGGGAAAACGGGCAGACCTCTTTGTGCCAGAGTCAGGAAGCACCTGGACGGCATTAAGAAAGGTAAGAAAGGTGACATGCTGACTCAGGACTGCGCTTCGCTTTCGAAATGATTTTGTTATAGAGAACAAAACCAGGGATAGAGAACTGAATTGAAAAGTAATGGGAAACGAGATGAATTGGTCGACTTCTACTTGAACACTTGCAGCACTGCTAAAACGAGGATAATGACATCAAGCCAGGCTAATGTTAAGAGCTTACAATATCAGGTGTTCCGATTTCATCATCATGGTCATAAACAAGGTGCGTGAATCGATTTCTTCGCGTTCCTTGAGAGTTGTTAAAATGTTCAAGCTAAAGTGATCAACAAACCACGAAAACAGACTCGATGCAGACTAGATTCATACTACATACATATAAAACGGCACAATTTTTGTACCGCTTATGGCTTACGACTTCTCGGGAGATCTCCGTTAGTCAACAAGCATTAAGACTATACAAGAACACTAACATCTTTACTCTCCATTTAGATCTAGACAATTTCATACCGTGGATATTGGTAACCCAGCTTTGTAGTAAAAACATTTTTCATTTTTCATTTCGTATATCTTTTGCGCTTCCAGATAAGCCTTTGCAAGGATTAAAAACCAAAGTCCGAACATCATTTCTAAGAATCTTTTAAATAACTTGGTTTAGGAGAGTAGGTATGCTTGTGCAGAGAGATCATAAAGTGTGTACAAGTGAGAATACGAGTTACTACCAAGCAGTGCGGTATCATCCGCAAGGTACGTTTGTGTTGTTGCTGATTCGTGTTCATTTGGAAGTCAGATTTGGACGGAGAAATAATGCATATCAATTGCCTATAACAAAGATCGCGCAGCGACCACTACCTGACGAAATAGCTTTTACTTCGTTATTACATAGAAACCAACCTCTTTACAAAAGCTCAACTAAACTTAGCTGTAAGTCCCGCAGCAAAAACTCCTCAGCTAAGAATTGGCATTCATCGAATTGTACAGGCCTCACGGCGGTTGTGTCTGTGACCAGAAAGACGGTCTCGCTTCAGAAGAGGGATATCAGAGACTCGATTCCCGCAGATTATGGTAGTTTTGCATTTTGCACTTCGGTTGGAAATTGACAGTTTGGCTTCTATAAATTCACCAAGCGCTGTAAGTTGTGAAGTGCCAATATCCCAGGTGGTGCTTAATCTCTCATCTTCAATCTACATACTCTATAAAATCTGTGCGTTCTATGAGTCCCTTTAGTTCTGTTCTCTACCTGCTTCGGCAGAAGTCTCAACAAAATCGTCTTTTTCAAGACCTTAAAAAGCTGGGAAAGTGATAAAATTTCGAAGCTCACGACGAGAAAGCGTTGCCTCCACCTTGTCGGATAAATGGCAACGATGTGCTTCTAAGCGGTGGAGATTACAATCTGTTCTAGCCAGCGTTGGACCAAACATTGACCGCTTTACTTTCGATTTCCTTTTTTTCCGTTCGTAGTAAATTTCCGGGATCTCAGCCTCTGTATTGTGTCGAGTCTTATTCTCACAAACGCTACTGTTAATCGCGATTTTTACTCCTAACCTATGAAGTGCATTCATTCCTAATAAGATCTCGTCACAGTTTCTCACTATGCGAAACATCACCATCTCTCTTAGTCCTCTTTTCAATTCCACTTTAAGAGTTGCACCTCCTGGCACTTCCAAATTTCCTGATGCATCGTCTATTGAGTCGATCTCCCTAAATGCAAGGGTAGGCAATGCGTCTGCATTGAACTTCTACATTGAACTTTGTTAAGAGCCTCCTCCAGTTTATGAACCGATGTTACGCTATCACAGAACCACGGTCTGCCAAGGCTGGCTTCGTCAACTTGATATTTTTCCTCACGATCAGTAGCTTCCCTACTGTTCTGTTCGCTTTGCCCTGGACGTTTGTGTCTTGCCCTTAACACCGTAGGCGACGAACGATGTCTGCACCCGCTGTCACATCCTTTGTGGCACATTCTTTTCGTCTTTTCGATTTTTCACACTTGCATTCCTATGTGTACCATCTCGTGCGAAGTGTACAGTTCCTGCACATGTGAAGTACTTCGCGTCCTTCCTTTCACCAAGTCTTCTAATATCATGTTCCTTTATTGGCACTGGATCTGCCCTGTGGAACTGCCCCTTTGTGGGGCTCTGAATATCGACCTTCGAACCTCATCCTACTGAGCCCCTCACCTTCCATCTGTCTGAGAATCGAATTTAACTGTTCCATTTGCTTGAAAGCACTGACCGTGTTTTTCAGTCCGCTAGCTTCCTTGCTTCATTGAGACATGAAAAACGTTATAAAAAGGGTCAGCTCCTCTGCGATAGCAAAGAGAATGGAGTTCAATATGACCCACAGGACGACATTATTTATTTATTTATTTATTTGAAAAGAAAAACAGTATTGGCCAGACTCATCTGAAAATTACTCATGCCCAGAAAATCAGAGGAAATCGGTTAAGGATTATACCACAAATGGTTGCACACGGTGTAATCTGCCAATTAAAAAGCGGCTGTTATCCGTACCAGTTGACCATGGTACCCTCCAACAGCTAGTTGTCATAGGTCATTGCTGGAGCTTCGAGACACGGGCATGCCAACCACCCTCGTGGAACCAGCCATTAGGATAGCAGCTGAAACTTAATAAAGCTAGAATATACTACTAGTACAACCAGTGAATAGAATCCTTATGCTAATTTGAGGAGTTGGATTAAGGTTTAGAAACCATATCTTCCACTGACTGCTGATCATTCAAGGAGTAAAACATATTAGAAATAATCGTTAATGAATGCATGGCAAAAGATACTGAACTTAGCGAGTAGGAGCTGCAATGACAAAAACGCAAAAGCAAGAAAAACAAAAGGTAAGGAAGAACATCAAGTGAAACCATACTAGAAAAGAAGGGAACAAATTTGTAAAGAATAACAAAAGCGTGAAGGAAACTGCCCAGTCCTAGAGAATAGTGGCCACAGAGAAACATATATTGCGACCAAAAATCATTAAGAATGTGTAAACAGACATGTTTAACCATGTGACGGGCGTCGTTACCAAATCGAGCGATATCTGAAACTATTGCGTATGAACCCTTCTTTCTAGGAACTGCAATACATCAACCTTTTCCAATTTCTTTCTAAAAATGAAGCTGTTCTTAGACTGCAGAATTTCTGAAGGTAGAACTTCCAACCATCGTGCAACTCTGAAGAACAAGAAGTTAAACAACTTTCTACAACGAATGTTTGGAATAGTGGGTAGTGCAAGTTGAAACCACCAATAAGCACTACACGGCCTAAAAACCCAGTATTTGCTAGGCGATAATTTTATTTCCTTACGTAATATGCAAAAGCAAAATACGTCTGCTAGTGCTCTTCTGCACTGCAAACTTTTGAGCCCCAATGCTTTCAAGCGATGGTGGTAATTCGGTATATGGATATAACCGGAATTTATACATGTACGGTAGAAAACCAACTTAGTGAAGGTTTTCTGAACTATTTCAATTTGTAAAACGCGCTTCTTTTTAGACAGGTTCCACGCTTGTGAGCAATATTCGAGTTGAGGCAAGACGTACGTTTTGTATAAGCGTGTAAGAAGCAGTGGATTGTTCGAATGAATGTTGCGGAAAAGCGAGAAAAGCGCGGCATACGCTTTGCTCACCACACTGCTAATCTGCTCGGGAAATGATAGCTTACATTCAATAATCATTCCTAGGTCTTTCACCGTAGTAACAGTTTTTAAGGTAATGCTATTAACGTTATAGTTCTTTGTGGGTCCACTGCCGACATGCATGGCAAGAGATTTGTCGAAGTTCACTGCCAAATCCCACAACGAGGCTTATTCTACCACTTTCGAAATAGTTCTTTCAAGTTCAGAACAGACTTCGTTTGAGTTCTCACTATTTTAAATTCCATATTCCTTGAGTCGTCAGCGTAAAGTTGCACCTTAACAGAATGCGAAGTAGAAAGGGATTTTGGAAGATCCATTGTATAAATTAGGAATAGTAACGGTGATAGAACTCCACCTTGTGGGATGCCGCTAGTACAAAGAAGGCGAGGTGAGAATTATTTTCCAACTCGTACGGTCATATGCCTCTCGCTTAAATTCGAAGTAAACCAGCTCAGCAGTTACCATCTATACTAGACTTGAGCTCGATTAATCGGGCCGAATAATTGTTCGAGCGATTTCGAACAATTAATCGCTCGATTACTCGAAAATCGAAAATCGTTGTTGTTCGAACAATGTTTGAAATCGACTTTCGAGAAAAACCATTATTCGAACATCGAAATCGATTTTCGCGAAAATCCGTTATTCGAACATTGTTCGAAATCGACTTTCCCGAAAAACCGTTATTCGAACATTGTTCGAAATCGACTTTCGCAAAAAACCGTTATTTGAAAATTGTTCGAAATCGGCTTTCGCGAAAAACCGTTATTCGAACATTGCTCAAAATCGAAGATAGGAAGACGTTGTTCGAACATTGTTCGAAATCGAAGATGCAAAAAAGTTTGTTCGAATATTGTTCGTAATCGAATATTGCGGAAAAGTATTGTTCGGATATTGTTCAAAATCGAACAATTTTCGATCAATATCAACAGTAGCCCGCCTGAGTATTGGTCGTCTCCGTTCCCCGAAAAACCCACGTTCAAAGTCGCTCCACTTCTGCGCCTACGATGATTGGCAGGAACGATTAGCGATTTCCTTTCGAGGGTTCTGGCAGCCGACTCTTGACATTGTTCGAACATTATTCGATTTCGAACAATATACGATATTCGAACAAAGCTATTTCGCGATCATTGATTTCGAACAATCTGCGATTTCATTTGGAGGATCGAATTTGAAAATCGTGAAGTTTTGTTTAAACGTAGCTCGAAATCGAACAATGCTTGAGAGCGAGGGAATCGTCATAGTGAACGATAGAGGAAGTTTAAATAGAGGTGACAGTTAACTAGAGGTAATGCGATATTTCGTTCGTTGCTTTTGAACAAACCTAGGATGTAAGAGTCCGATTTTTTTGTTATTACAATCCCTGAGAATTCTCGAAAATCTCGTGAGCATTAAGCAGCGTCACGAAACTGCTGTCTAGTCGATTCTGGTGTCGATATTATAGTATTGGTTACTATCCCATCTTCATGCCTAGTGTCTTGTATAGTTTTGTTCGAATGATCTGTTCGAACGGGTATTCCAATGATTTTCATTCATTTTAGACAGTGAATTTAAAAAATCACGTTTTCTGAATGTATTCGAATCCTAATCTTCACAAAACCACTTTTCGATTATGTTTAAATTCGAATCTCTAGAAAATTGCGGGCATTTGAAACCATTCCAATAATCGAAAATTTTGTGAGAGCACAACTATAATTGTGCGTCTAGTTGATCCTATTCTGGTCGTTTCAACTGATAATAATAAGCGGCAATAAACTATGATTTTGACAAATAAAAGCCCGATGAACGTCTTCAAGTGATAAATTAGGTATTATTGAAAAGGTGATGACGTATTACAAAGTATTAGGCTGTCCCATAAGTCTCCACCGTTTTTTTTAATGATTCATTGCGGATTTCATCAGCGGTCTCTTGCATAGCGCTATAAAGCATTCGAAAAAGAATGACTTGCTCTATCAAAACTGCATTGCACTTTATTTCTTATCCTGAATTTTGTCAAATTTTAGATCGTTAACGTGAAAAAGAAAAAGTGAAAAAGCGGCCATCTGCGCAGTCGTTTCTCTCCGCATACATTTGGAACTTTGGCGCAATTTTTTCATAGCATTTGGAAGAAATGCTCGGTACTACAAGAATACACGTTGGCGCTATTCGCTCATTTATCCTTTATTGATTTTGAGGCCATCAAATTGGGACGTCCGACTTTTCCGTCCGAAATTTTTACCGAGAGCTCCTGCTCTATGGTAGTACTTTTTGCTTGGTGTTATATGTTGTTCGAAAGAGGATGTATTGCTCAATAAGAATTTGTGCCGCGTTCATTGGCTCATTCTGACTTCTATCGATTATCAACAACTGAACGAGGAGAAGGAGTTGTTGGTGAAGATAATTTTCCTCTTACTGGATTTTTTTTTGATATTCGACAGAAATCAGCATGAGCCAACAAACGCGACACAGATTTTCAATGACCAAGACATCCTCTTTCGAACGACATATAACAACAAGCAAAAAAGTCCAATCACAGAGAGGAGCTGTCGGTAGTATCGGACGGAAAAGTTGGACGTCCCATTTGAATGACCTAAAAATCAATAAAGGACAAGTGATCGAATAGCGTCAACATGCACTTTTGTAGTACAGAACATTGTCTTCCAAAGCGGAGAGAGCAACTGCGCAGATGGCCACTTTTTCCCTTTTCCACTTTTCACTTCAACAACCTAAAAATTGACAAAGTTCAGGATGAAAAAAGAAACGCAATAAATGTTCTGATAGAGCAAATCATTCTATTTCGAAAGCTGTATAGCGCTACGCAAGAGACCGCCAGCGAAATCCGCAATAAATCGTTGAAAAAAACGGCAGGGACTTATGGGACAACCTAATACATGTATGTATGTAACAGTGAAATGCTAACTTAAACAATTTCTGCTCATTTCAAGCAGTTAGGGCAGCAGTTCGTTGAGAGCCCCTTTTTATTGCGTGCTCCGATCGGAATACGGCGTCCCAATTGTAACAAGTCTATGTGCCTGCGTATTCTAGCAATTCTTTCGCTTCGGCGGTTTCGATAGTTATTGCATATTGTAATGGTTTGCCAGAGTCTGCGTGTGTAGGCCTGTGCGCCTCTGAACATACGGAAGCTCGTCGAGATCGTTAGAAAATGTTCTGCTTTACCATGTGCAAGTCAGAGCAATTCCTCATTAAACGTGCATTAAAACTGCGGACGAATTGTCGCGATGGAAAACGCGCTCTATGTGCGTCAAAATCGTTACTCTTTTCAAAACCAACCAACGCGCGAATTTCAAACAGCGTATAGTGACTATGCATAGAAGCACGCTTTTTCGTTGATAACTTTGTGCAAATGGCCTCGGAGGAGGGGCCACCATGTAAGGCACCCCAATGACGCATTTTGTGTTGCGCAAAAATGGAACTGTTATTCAGCACAACTGTGTCGTACCCCTTGTTGTTCCGTTGAATTGTGTTGTTCCATTTTTGATGTAAATCGACATTCATGGGCCTTCTCATGAAGACGGAAAACCAAAGAATACAAGGTGGCCCCCTCCACTAATTTATTGACTAATGCCGTCCTTTATCCGTATCCTTGTTTGTTCTGTCTTCTTTCAGTTCTCTATGGAATGTGCCTTCGAAATCGAGTTACTCGATTGTTCGATTTTCGAAGACGGCGAAAAATCGAGTTATTCGATTGTTCGATTTTCGAAGACGGCGAAAAATCGAGTTATTCGATTGTTCGATTTTCGTAGACGGCGAAAAATCGTGTTGTTCGATTGATCGATTTTCGAAAATTTCAAAAAATTGAGTTACTCGATTGTTCCACTTTCGAAAAAAAATGTCGAAAGGCTCAACTCTAATCTATACCTAACAGCTTAAGTTTCTCAACCATTTGGAGTGATTATCTTTGTCAAAAGCCTTAGACAGATCTAGGTAGATAATATCAATTGACACTCACTGACTGAGGGCTAAATTCAATCAAACAAGGCAACAACAACATTAGTAGCCGTTGAAAGTCCTGTGACAAACCCATGTTGCTCAGAAGGAAGAAGCCGGAACTTTTCAACCCATGAAAGAAGTTTCTGTCGAACAATTTTTTTCATTACTTTAATAGGTGTCGGAGTAATGCTAATGGGACGGTACTGAGGCATTAACTGAGCACCAGGGTTCTTTGGAATTGCTGTAACTAACGCATCTTTTCAAACATCTGGCACTTCGCCGAACATCATCGAAGCGTTGAAAATGGATGTCAGAGGTTTAGAAATATCGAAGAAGGATCAGCGCATTTTTTAAACACTATGGGAGAAATGCCGTCATATAGTTCAGTTGTGGAGGGCTTAATAATAATTGAGAATTTCGTAGACCTCAGCAGGGTGAAAATAAACTTCACATAATCGGTGTACAGTTGTGCTCAAACGAGGCAATGAGGTGGAATGTTTCCCAGTAGTAGTGTTGTCAGAATAGACACCTCCAAAGAAGTTTACTAGTGCAATAGCTTTACTTTTGTCCGTGAGACAATAGGTGCCATCTGTATCAACACAACTAGAAATTCGCCCACCGGATTTCATTCTGCTACCTTACGTAGTGGTGAAGCTTTCTCAACGAACTTTCAGACGCAAGTCAACGCTTCTTGTAAGCGGGGCGTCGACTTTACTTTATGTGATGATCAATGTCTAAGCACACCTTTTTGTACTTACTGTCGTGAAATGGGTTATCAGATTTGAAAAATGTGCGCTTTTTCTGCTCGAGTAAATTAAGTATGTGCGGGATCAGCTTATCTTGAGCATTAAAACAAGTCTTGAATGGCACAAACTTCGCAAGAAGGTCATATATAACAAGGAAGAACCTTCGGTGCAGCTCCGACATAGAGTCATTGAAAGTAATAAGTAAGGAAAGTTCCCGCAGATTTACCGTGTGTATTGCGCTCCTAGATTTTCAAACTTTTTAAACTCATGGCATAAGAGCAGGTTGCACTGATGATTACCCAAGTGTGTACGCCCAGGTGAATAGTGGTTTGATCTTGCTACAATTGACTGCTTTGTTGTTGGTGGTGGAAAGTGTACAGGTATAAGACGTGCAATGCGTGAGCAACGTGTCATTCTCGCGACGACATTGACCGCGAGCGGCGAAGTTGGGCATTCACATCCGCCGACTTCTCCCAACACACCTAAGACAGTACTCGATCTGCTTTTCTTGGAACCGAACGCCTTCTCGACGTCGTATTGCCTATGCAGCTCGGTGTACTTCTACTGACTGAATTCCTATCGTCTCCTAAATATTCGCGTCTTCTACTTCATCGATTCGCGACTGGTTGACGTTCTGGGCCGATCGACGTTATACCGTGACCTGATCCCTTGTGGCGTGTACCTTAGTATTATTAGCAAGTTGCCACCGATTTACGCCAATTCGATTCGATTTTTTTCCTGCATGATCAGGAGACTCCCTTCCTCCCAGTCATTGTTCAGGAGCGGATGAAAAAGAACCACCTCAGTTTGGAGATTCTCCGTCGCCGATGATTTTGACCGTGACCGTGACCGACATATTGATTAAGGACGAAACGATTCCACTTCACTTTCGGACCATGATCGCTTTCCTGATTGAGAACAAAAAACAGACAGATGCGGTTCTCTGCCGCAATCGTGAGTTGGCCCAAGAGGTCGTCGTTCTAACTAGAGAAGTTAAGGCTCTCAAAGAAGAAAATAGCATGTTACATAATTCACATGTCAGTTGTCATATTCTCCCAAAAGCAACTCTGTCTCTCCGTCTTCTTTAGAAATGAAGGCCAACTTCGAGTTCTCTTTATATGAAGAACACAATCGTAGTAAGTCTATTGTTATTCGAGGTGTTCCTAAGATTCGTAATTGCTCTAGCTCCGAAAAGGTTCGTCAAGAATTTGCACTTGCTTGTCAACTCTTGGATTACTTGTCGGTAGACAGCTGTCCAACTTCTGTTTTTCGTATGGGGCCACCACGCCCAACTTATGACAGGCTTATCAAAGTGGTTTTTCCCTCCTCATATTTTGCAAAGCTAGCATTGAGGCGAGCAACACAGTTGAGGTACTTTCCGCATAAAAAAGGGCATATTCATTAGGCCCTCGCTTCCTAAAGAGGAGCGTGAGCGGATTAGTGCCGAAAGGAAGGCTCACCGCAATGCTACTGCTACAGTGAAGCCTATTCCTGGTTCCGCCTCTGTACCAGGGATGGGCGGAAATTTTGAAAATTTTCCCAGAAAACAGAAAGTGGAAAATCGCTTTCGTCAGAAAACATAAAACAGAAAAGCCAAAAACGCCAGAAAATCAGAAAACAGAAATCAGAAAACAGAAAATTTGGAAATTATCACACAATCTAATTATTGTACCCAAAGATTTATTTTCCAGTAGCAAATGCTTTTGTATGACTAGAAATGTAGTCGTAGACCAGCGTTTTATTTTGTAAGCGTTTCTAAAAATTTCTACTACATTCCAGTCTACTGCAATCAGCAAGTTGTAAATCTGGACTGATAGATCCTAGGAATCTCGACACGAACATTCTGTGTCACATCATATGGTTGATGACGTCACAGTGTTCTCGAGATAATGCTACGGCGTCCGCGGGAGCCGACGCGCACTCGCTAAGCCCGGCGAGTGTGAGAAGTATGCGAGGGTCCCTGATGCGAGGACGGCATCGGGGGGCAACTGAGCTAGTCCGAAAGTTCCGCAACGTAGGCAAGACCCGCAACGCTGAATGTGGGTACGTTGACGGGCCGCTCGTGCGAGTTGGCAGAAGCACTGGAGCGAAGAAGAGTTGATTTCTGTGCGGTGCAGGAGACGAGGTGGTCCTGCTGCAAGTCGAGGGACATTGGCCGTGGCTTCAAGGCCGTTTTGTGTGGCAGTCCCAGAACCACCAATTGCGTTGGTATGATCGTCTCCGAACGTTTCCGTGACGCGATTGCAAGCGTAGAACGTTTCGATGACCGCTTGATGAAGATTGTCGTCGCCGTAGAACAGCGACGATGTCATTTCTTTTCTGCATATGCTCCGCAGTCTGGCTGTTCCGAGCAAACCAAGGACGAGTTCTGGTCCCTGCTTGGTGAGAAGACAGCGGAAGTGCCGTCAGAAGATATGATTGTTGTGGCAGGTGATGGTCACGTCGGAGCAGCGAAAGACGGTTACAGCTGTCATGGTGGATTTGGCTATGAGTCACGCAACGCCGATGGTGAGCGCATACTTGAGTATGCAGTATGCATGCAGACTCACGTGACCTCACCATCGTGAATACCAAACTTCGAAAGCGTGACTCCCACCTCATCTCGTTTTATAGCGGGAACGCCAAAACGCAGATTGACTATGTCCTTGTTAGGCGTCGTGACCAAGGCCTTGTCACAGACGAGAAGACCGTGCCGTATGAGACGGTTGCCACGCAACACCGTCCACTGATCTGCTCGCTGGAGATCATACCTCCGAGGTGTAAACGTGTCGAGCGGTGCAGGACGGCTAGAATTAAATGGTGGCGATTGAAGGAGAAGGAAGCAGCTATTGTCTCTCGCATTCAGTTGCCGACGGTAACAATTGTCGAGGAAACCTGAAAAGAGGCTACCGATGCGATAACCCGGGCTGCACGCCTCGAACTCGGCACAACGCAGCCTAGACGGCGTTGGGTCGACAAGCAGGCTTGGCTGTGGACTGACGATGTCAGAGAGAAGGTCAGGGAAAAGAAACGACTGTATCACGTATTTATCGATGACAAAAAAGTCTGTAATTGGCGGAATTATCGAGAAGCGAGGAAAGCGGCAAAGAAGGCAGTGGCTGCTGCTAAAGCCGCATACTACGCTGAAGTCAGCGAAAAACTGGAAACGCGCGATGGTGAGCGCTATCTTTACCGACTCGTCAAGGCTCGCCGTCGCCAAGCAGAAAACATTGAAAAGTTCTTTGGCATCAACGATGAGAACGGCCATCTTCTGATGGATTGTGAAAGGGCTGCGAAGCGATGGCGCGACTACTTCGAGGAAATCTCAAATGATTTGAACATCCTGCCGTTCCTTTTGCTTCACCTCTATACGGTCCCGTTCAGAAGATCACAGTGATAGCGAAACTGAAGCAGCCCTGAGGAAGATGAAGTCAGGCAAAGTCACTGGTCCAGATGACCTGCCGGCCGATCTGTGGAAGTCGAAGGGCTGGTGCCCTGCTGACTGGCTGACAGAGTTTTTCGTCAGATTGTTGCTGAGAAGAAAGTGCCTGAGAGTTGGCAGCAAAGCACGACTATCCCGATTTGGAAGAAGAAAGGCAGCCCTGCGGCTAGCTACCGTCCGATTCCCCTACTTTCGCACACCATGAAAGTCTTTGAGCGAATTGTAGATAGACGTATCCGGGATGTCGTCCAGCTTTCCAATGATCAGTGTGGTTTCGTTGGAACGGTTGATGCCATACACGCCGTTCGTCCTCTTCTAGAGAAGCACCGCGAGAAACAGAAACCGGTGCATTTTGCCTTCCTGGACTTGGAGAAGGCCTTCGACCGCGTACCGCAAGAAGTTATATGGTACGCTTTGCGACGACACGGCGTCCCTGAAGAGTTTATTGAGTGGGTGCGCATCCTCTACTCGTGCCCAATAAGTCGAGTACGAGCACCAGCGGGTACCTCGATGGACACTCCGATCTCTGTCGGAGTGCACCAGGGATCTGCGCTATCCCCACTGCTTATCGTGGTCGTCATGGATGCAATTACACGAGATCTCCAAAAGGCAGCTACTTGGACGTTGCTGTATGCCGATGACGTCATGCTTGCATGTGAAGGCAAAGCCGAACTCGAGCGACAGGCACAGGAATGGTACGATCGCTTGGCATTGTTCGGACTCAAGCTAAACGTCAAAAAGACGCAATACTTGACGACGGATTGAATGAGCCCGGATCTATCAAGATCAACGGTACTGACCTCTCACGAGTCACGTCTTTCAAGTATCTCGGGTCAACAGTTACGCCCGATGGCAGCCTAAAGTTGGAGGTGAATGCGCGCGTAAGTGCAGCCTGGTCCAAATGGCGGTCGTTGACGGGGTTCTCTGCGATAGGACAATACCCGAGTACCTCAAGTCGAAGGTTTATAGAACAGTCGTCTGCCCACTAGCAACGTACGGTGCGGAGTGCTGGCCCGTGACGTGGAAAATTGAAAGCCGTCTCAGTGCCTCAGGAAACGCCTCAGGAAACGAAGATGTTAAGGTGGACGGCCGGAGTAACGCGATTGAACCGCGTTCGCAATGACACCATACGACAGAGGTTCGGTGTCGTCCCGATAGCCGACAAGTTGCGCGAAGCTCGTCTACGATGGTATGGCCGGCGGAGAGTCGTTGGATACACCACCCTCAGAAAGGGGCGGGCGAAGGGCGCGCCGAGGACAAGATGTCCGGATCTCTGCCTTCACATGGAGGCATCGCATTTCCAATCACTTTCCTTGGCCCTGCAGCACTATCCTCCACTGATTTCGTTCTAGAGACAAGACACAGATTTAGGCAGGGGAAGGGACTCCAGGGTGTGGCTCGAGTGGCGCACCCGTGCTAGAATTGCCTACATCCTGGAGTTCCCTCCCTTGCCAAATTCGGAAGCACGTAAAACACGGATCTGTAATCGAAAAGCGGAGATCGGACTTCATTCACATTCGCTGCATGTAGCTACGCGCCGCGGCTGCCCGCCGCGGCAGGCTATGGTGACCCCCCCCCCAAACTACCATAGCGCCAGAAAGAGTTTTCAGCTGCAGCGCCAAGGCTTTCTCCAGGTCCCGCCACATTGCTCAGTACTAAGGCGTGTCCGCATTTTCCGACAAGTACAGCAACATCTTAGCGAGATATGTCATAACAACAACGCGATCATTCACTAGAAAGTTCTTCAATACAAGGAGAATTGTCTGATCCTTGGAAATAGAAGACGATGAGCCGGTTTTGCGAACAATTACGGATAAGCCTTCAATGTAGAACTCCTGACCGGAATCACCCATAGTCTCTAGTTGAGGCGAAACTTTAAAGAATTGTGGTGGAAATTGAAAGAATTTAGATAGAAGAGCGACGTTCTCCTTTCCTTAACTGCCTCCATAACCGAACCGACAGGAAAATGACTTCAGAGTTCCCCAAGATGCGCTTCCCAATCGTCTCCTATCAGCTGTTAGGTTTTTGGACGATGTCACGCCAATTAGAGACGGTTTCGCGCGCAGCAAACTTGTCCAAATAGGGCGGCGCGGGCAGCACGGTGTACCGAACGACTGCCCCCCCCCCCCCACCCGCTATGGCCACGTCCTTCGCGCGAACAACGACATCGTCTGTGAGATTGGCCTGAATCTTGAAGTCCCTGGAAAACCGCCCAGAGGACGCCCGAAGCAACGTTGGCTAGACACGTTGCACTTGAACTTAAAGATAGCTGGTGTGCATCCCGATCAAGCATTTGATCGGGAGAAATGGCGTCACCACACCAGAAGAGCGGACCCCGCCACCAAGCGGGACAAATGCTACTGAACATGATGGATGATGAATAATAACGTGTCTGTTTTACACATTTTTTGTTTTCGTTCCATGAATGCGAAAGTTGTTAGAAACACCTCCATTTGTTCAATATAAGATATAGACTCTGTTTGTGCAAAATAGTAAAACAAAGGTTCTTCCATAGCAGTTTTTTGCCTTTTTACAAACCTGTATGGTAGTTTTTCCGGCAATTTAGTCGGACAAGTGTCATAATTTAAAAAAGGTCATTTCGAAGCAAAAAGCCGGCAGCAATGGGGACCGAAGCAATGACGTCAAAAGTGACGAGCGGCAGCACTACCTTGCGCCACCGCCGCAGCTGGTGGCTCACTCTTACGGAGCGATTCATCGCTCTTGCGAAAGCTCTTTCACACGACCAGCCTGCGGTCAGGCCATCCAACTTCGGCAGGTCATAACTCGCTCAGGAATTTCATTTTGCAATTTTGACACCCATAATCGTAGTGTTTCTAACTATGCTGGTCTCAACTTGAAGTTCCACGAAAGGTCGAAACCCTTCTCTGGTTAGCAAGTCGGTGTAATTACCGCTCACCATCGCGCGCTCGAACTTTCCGTAGTTGTAATGAGTGGCTTTTGCAAAAGCCACTGCTTTCTTTGCAGCCTTTTTTACTTTCTGATACTTCCCCCAGCTATAGGCTGTTTTGTCGTTGAGAAGCACATGATAAAGTGACTTCTTCTCTCGAACCTTCGCTTTTATATCGAACGAACGTAGCTATGTCTGCTTGTCGACTTTGCCTCGTCCAGGCGTGGTGATCTTTAAGGTGCATATCAGCGGTCGATGCTGTGGGGCGACCGTGTCATATGGCACAATCTTCACGTCATGTGACAGGACTCCGGTCGCGATCTCTCACAAGAACAAAGTCTATCTGAGTCTTGGTACTCCCAGTATGAGATAAGGTGCAAGTCGCGTTTTCGGAAGACGGTGTTCACTATGGTGATATTATGCGATTCCGCATACTCAAGAATACGCTCATCATCGGCGTTACGTGACCCGTATCCGAAACCACTATATATCTGCGGTACCTTTGCTGTCTTATCATCAAGCAGGCTCCAGAACTCTTCCTTGGCTTCATCGGAGCAGCCATTCTGCGGAGCATACGCAGAGAAGAAGTGATAGAGTCGCTCCTCAGCGGCGACAACTATCTTCGTCAATCGATCGTCAAAGCGCTTCACACTTACAATCTTGTCTCGGCAGCGCTCAGGGACGATTACTCCGAAACCGCTGGCGGCCCTGGGACCTCCACATTGAACGGCCTTGACACCATGTCCTATGCATTTAGGCTTGCAATAGCTATGCTAAGTTACTCCTTAGTTTGAGGGACTCCGCAAAGACTCTTCTACTTGGATTGACAGGTGGATGCCCTTTCTCTATTGCATTCGCTGTTTAGGTGCATGCCTCCCTTGTAAGACCATTCGCTTGTAAGGTAGCAAACTACGAAGGTTTCTCGGCTATGATTAACATGAGTGTCAGCTGTTCTAAACATTAGAAAGTCCGAAGTCTGCTAACTGAACCAAAAATTGCTTAAGGTTGAGACAGTCTGATAGCGTTGCTGTACTGATGATTCTAAGGTGATATAAAAGTTTAGCACACGTAATTAAACGCTGAACACCCTGAATCAGGACGAGGCATTTGCATGTAAAGAGAGATCGCGGTTATTCTTCCTTCGCTACGCCGCGAGCGCTCATCGCTCGCACGCACCCGCCGCAATATTCTCACGCATCTTTGCGACAGAGCACGAAATTTTCCTTCATAGCTGTGCGCGCTCAGCGGGAGTGCGCAGCTGGGGTTCTCGCAGCATCCAGGGTGTGCCATCCAAACTGCCCATGTGGGAACTGCTTTCGTCGCTCAGGGAGAGTCCGAGGATCGCTCGAAGAGCGCAGAATCAGGCTAGGGAAGGGACTCCAGGGTGTGTGCCATCCAAACTGCCCATGTGGGAACTGCTTTCGTCGCTCAGGGAGAGTCCGCGGATGGATTCTGCGCTCTTCGAGCGCAGAATCAGGCTAGGGAAGGGACTCCAGGGCGTGTGCCATCCAAACTTCCCATGTTTCCACATTTCCACTGCTTTCCACTGCAGTTTCCACTGCTTTCGTCGCTCAGCGAGAGTCCACGGAGCAGTGAGCAGCCACCGACCGACCATCGGCCGCCTTCCACATCGACTGACCGCGCTGACCTCGTTTTCCACGTTTGCCACGTGTCCGCGACGCGACCGCTCGCGGCGCAGCGAAGGAAGAATAGCCGCCATCGTAAAGAGAATAAGTCTGACGAAAATGGCGGAATGGACTATTTATAAGATTCGACCGCTGTGCAGCAAAAGGCATGAATAGCATGAAGGCCCTATTAAAATGTGATACTTGTGGTGCTGATAATCGAAGAGCGGATTGTTATGGATATGACTCATCAGTACTCTCATTATCCGTACGACCTAGTCGGGCTAGACTGCACGATGAGCGACAGTCCGACGTCGGATTCGTCCTCTAAAAGAAGTACAGCAGGTGGGTAATTGATCAGCACAATAACGTCAGTGGTTTCATTACTTTGATTTCAGGAGGCTCCCACTCCAACTCCTCATCCGGTAGGTGTAGTTTTCAACATAAGTTGCAACTCAATGCTCTGATACGTGTGATAACGAGCATTTGAAATCCTGTGGGCTGAACTCAGTGCTGTTGAGGTTAGCGGGAGGGGTGCGCGCTTGTAAAACTGATTTTCCTACTTCTTTTGCTTACTAGTTAATTATATAACCTATTATTTTCTTTTTAGAGTTAATTATTCACTATTCACGATGCTAATGCTTAGGTGGACCACCGATAGAAAAGTGAAACAAAATGTGCTGCCGTAGGTTGCATTCCAAAAATTTATACCGCACTAGAAAGAAGTGTACCCTCTAACACGCTCTGCGCCTGAATCCGTTCTCCGTTCAGCAGCTTTTAGGTTTGATGACTCGTCTATGTTCGCGTTCAACACAAGTCTTGGCGCAAATACAATACCGCTACTGTCTTGTGGTTTTTGGGTGGAATAGAAGGAAAAACCGCCGTTTCCTCCGCTTTTCCATAACTCCCTTCAAATTGCTGAATCAGAATATAATTGCAACCATTCGAATCCACTCTGGATGATCTATCCAATGATGTAGATAGCATTTAGGGGTTCTGAAAAACTTTGATTCGGTGACCTATGTAGTCTCGACAGCGGCGGCCTCCCTTCGCCGCTCGAGATAATTGCCCGCAGGGAACTATCTAGCTGGTCGGAATAAGCACTTCTGAGCAAATTACTATGAGGGGGCCAGCCCACATTTGAACGAGTTTTTACCCGTTTGACCTAGGCACAGAAATGATTTCGCCATACGGCCACAATTTCTGCACCATAATTCCTTGCTGTCTGCGCCCTCCTAGCTTAGAGATCGGCGTCAGCGTTGAAACTCGATCGATGTCCTGTGCGCACGCTATGGCTCTCCAGGCAAGCGGGTCGTGGTGGGGTGGGTAAGGGGGTAGCTTCATGCGAGAGAGGTCGGAAAATCGGTTTTTCTGCGCTGTGGCATGATTGCATTTCACTCAGAATTTG
The DNA here is from genome assembly GCA_947396885.1 of Heligmosomoides polygyrus polygyrus. NCBI lineage: Eukaryota > Metazoa > Nematoda > Chromadorea > Rhabditida > Heligmosomidae > Heligmosomoides > Heligmosomoides polygyrus. Next base: position 71,281,653 of record OX377201.1, on the reverse strand, counting down.
ACGGTTTTGACTCGTACGTGATCTTGGTACATCTTTTGCGAATTTTGCAGCCGTATGCGCTTCGCCGCTTGAAGAGCGCAGAACCCAGCCGTGGACTCCTGAGCGACGAAAGCTGTCTCCACATCGGCAGCTTGTATGGCACCCACCTTGGAGTCCCTTCCTTAGCGCTCGAAGAGCACATAACCCAGCCGCGGACTCTTCGAGCGCCGAGCCCAGCTGCGGACTCCTCCTGAGCGACGAAAGCTGTCTCCACACCGGCAGCTTGGATGGCACCCACCTTGGAGTCCCTTCCCTAGCCTGGTTCTGCGATCGAAGAGCAGAGAACCCAACTTTATTGTTATCACTTTCTCTAAGCTATCTGTCGGATAATCCTTAGCTCAGCTGAACACTGAACTTTGAGTATTCATAGACGAAGTTGGAGCCGGGGAAAATCCGACGATTTCCAAAAATCTGGCGGCTTAGAGGAAATGAGGAAAATTTAACAAAGAATTGGATCAAAATGATCATAATTGTCTACCAGCTATGAAAAGATGCACCATTCTAATCGTATACACAGGCAGAAACGAGAAATTTACTTAAAGTGCTTATTCTGCCCAGCTATGTAGATATTCCCTGTTGCAGCAATTATCTCGAGCGGCGAAGGGTTCGGAAGAGGTGTCACCGATGTCGCGCTAGGAATCCGGATTCAGACGACGTGTTACCAGTGAAGGTAGGACCGATGAAGGATGGGGTTCCAGTAAGGGGGACCGGTAAATTGTTGACCAATAAAAGAGGGACCAGTGAAGGTGGGTCCAGCAATGGGGACCTGTGAGGGGGGGGGGGATCCAGTGAAGGGAGAACCGGTGAAGGAGGGGAGAGAGGTCCAGTGAAGGGGGGGGGGGGGACCGGTGAGGAAGGTACCAGTAATGGGGACCGGTGAAGGGGGAGTGGTCCAGTGAAGGGGGACAGATAGAACATTACCCAGTGAAGAGAGGGGACCAGGTGAAGGGGTGACCGATGAGGAAGGGACCAGTAATGGGGACCGGTGAGGTGGGGGAGGGGTCCAGTGAAGGGAGGTCCAGTGAAGGTGATGGACCTATTTTGCCCTATTCCGCTATACCATTCTATATAGCAAAACCAGTTATTTTAAATGAACGAGAGAAGGCCTAAAGAGGAGAAGAAGACGTTCGTGGTGCTCTGTTCTCTGGGTTTGGGGCGAAACCCAACCAGACGTTTGGCGGCCGGCAGGCCGTTCTGGTTAAAAAGGAACGGGAACGTCTGGTTAAAAATTATGTAACAAATTGACTTGAGACTTACCTTGGGCGCAATGATAGGAGGGGCAGCCCATGGGTTTCGACCGCCCTGAGCGTATTAGTCGGATACGGTGACGCGGAATTTCCTACGTTGTACGCAAACTGACGCGTACGTACGCGTGATGCAAGTTGCAGCGAAAGTGGCCTAGGTGAAACCTCACGGGCCAACAAAAAGGGGGAAAACTTGTGGGAAATGCCCGTCACCTTGTACTTGTGTTTGAGTACTGACGGGCTGCCCCCTGTTCCCTGCACTGCGCCCTATCTTGTTCTGTAGGAGCCGTTCGGTAAGCCTCAAGTCACTTTGTTACACATAATTTTCAATTGTGTTTAATCCATTCCCCGCTCAAACCTCGACGCAAGTCTATCAATGTGGGGGGGGGGGGAGGGGGAAGAGGGGAAACGGCGCCAAGCGGCTTGGAAAGAGAGGGAGGGGTCACCATGTAAGGTAGGGCTGTATGATGTTTTACGTTACAATATATTAAAGCTTTTTCACAGCACTGGGGTGTCCTACCTAAGGGCTGAGGTAGCTCCATCAGAGCCGCTTTGTGCTAGAAAACATCCTACTTTGTATAAGCGAGAACCGACGGTTGTCTGTCTGTCTCTTTGTTTGTGCTGGAGGAGTGTGTGTTTGTGCTAGAGGAGATGAGAACACGTTGCCCTTTTGGATGATCCAGCTGCCACTTATCGTACTACCAGCCGCCAGCGACTGGTTGGGGGCTTCGCCCCCAAACCCCGAGAAGAGAACACTCCGATCACCCTCTTTTAACTTTTAGACCTTCATACCTTCACTGCGATAAAGAACTGTTTTACTATAAAGAGCACAGCCGTCAGAGCGGTGACTCGGCTGCACCCACGGCTTCTTGACGGCTTCGCCGCGGTAACAACTACTCATCATCAATTGTAGCTTCCACCCATGTCACGGTTTACTCAGGAAGAACATCTTAACTAGGTCGATTGCAACTAGACAAGTTAGAAAAAACGAAAATATGGACGACATCCACCAAAAACGATTATTACACCAATATCGATTGATGGCGATCGATAGCTCAAAAAAGAACTTCAGATTCGTGTTTTGTGACCTCGACTACCCCCAGGATAAATTCATACCGCTTGAACGCCAAAAAAATCGTCAATATCGATTGGTCTACTTCAGATTCGTGTTCAGCGACCTCGATTTTCGTTCAACGGCCTGCCGGCCGCCAAACGTCTGGTTGGGGTTTCGCCCCAAACCCAGAGAACAGAGCACCCCGAACGTCTTCTTCTGCTCTTTAGGCCTTCTCTCATTCATTTAAAAAAACTGGTTTTGCTATTTGGAATGGTATAGCGGAATAAGGCAAAACAGGTCCGTCACCCTCACTGGACCCCCCTTAGCCGGTCCCTTATCACTGGTTCCCCTTTGTTGTCAGCCCTTTTCCGGTTCACCCTTCACTGGTCTCCCCCCCCCCCCCTTCGTCGGTCCCTACTACTGCTCCCACCTTCACTGGAACTCTCTTTACTGGTCCCCTCTTTGCTGGTCATCCTATCCTTCACCGATCCTCATTAATGGTTCCATCCTCACCGGTCCCCCTTTTATTCATCAACCCTTTTCCGGTCCCCCTTCACTGGACCCCTTCCCCCATTCACCGCTCCCCTCCCCAATTCACCTGGTTCTCTCTTTCACTGGTCAACCTTCTATCGGTCCCCCTTCAATGGACCCCTCCCCTACCTCACCGGTCCCCATTACTGGTCCCTTCCTCACCGGCCCCCTTCACCTGGTCTCCTTTTCACTGGTCAATATTCTATCGGTCCCCCTTCACTGGACCCCCTCCCTCCTTCACCGTTCCCCATTACTGGTCCCTTCCTCACCGGTACCATCTTCACTGGACTCCTCTCCCCTCCTTCACCGGTTCCCCCTTCACTGAAATTCCCCTCACCGGTCCCCATTGCTGGTCCCACCTACACTGGTCCCTCCTTTATTGGTCAGCCCTTTACCGGTCCCCCTTAGTGGAACCACATCCTTCACCGGTCCCCATTACTGGTCAAATCTTCACTGGAAACACGTCGTCTGAATCCGGAATCCTCGCGCGACATCGGTGACACCTCTTCCGAACCCGAACGCCTGTTGAACAACGTCGGTGACGTCTTCTCAAGCGGGACCTGCTTTGCGCGACATCAGAGACATGTCGTCTGAATCCAAACACCCTTGCGCGACATCGATGACACCTCTTCTCAACCTGAACGTCCTTTGCGCGAGATTGGTGACATGTCATCTGAACATGAACGCCTGTCGACAACTACAACAGTTAACAACTGGTGACAACTAAAACCCCGCCCCCCCCCCTTCCCCATACTTCCTCCCAACACACTCCTTCAGCGCTTCTGTGCAAACGAACACACACAAACACACGCACTCACTCACCCACAGACAAAAGACCGTTCTCGCTTATATATAGTAGGATAGTAGGATATATAAGCGTTGCACAGAAGTACTGAGCATTACAAAGCAGTGCTGGACGATCCGGGTAGAAGCCTATAAAATTATGGAAGTGAAGAAGGGATTCATGCAAAAGTACGCAGCAGGATTTTAAGTTTTTCAAAAATTGATTTAGCACTCACAGCATGACCCATCGCCTGCGCGACGGGGGAGTACACCAAATGGCCTTCTCCGTAGGTTAGTGATATTGGAAGGTCGCGCGAAGCGCGCCAATTCGAGAGACGCCGTTAGGCGTGTTGGAGCATTGTGTAACATAAACTAACTGCAACCATTCAAATCTCATGTCCTCTGTTCCTGATAATGGATCCAATGAGTGTGCAAAATAGCATTACTAGTAGAGGAAGGAATATGGATAATCACTGCAGATCCGAACAACCCACAGTCAAGCAGTGGGCGCATACTTGTCTAGTCAGGGGAATCGTAGGGGCATGGCATGGCAAGAGTGAGCGCGCTAACGCGAACGCGTTAGAAGATGGCGGCCGCTCTTATATGATTTCTTGAAATAACGAAACACAATAAATGGGCAAGTACATATAGAAGTAAACTAGGTGTAATGAGCGGACGGGGGGGGGGGGGAAGACAGCCCATCAATACTCATTAAAAAGTACAACGTCTCGTCCCATTTCCCGCGTGAAGGGCGAGTTTTTACCCGTTTAGTTCGAGCGAGCCATACTATTTGACCTACTCAGAAAATTTTGAACAAGTTACTTGAAAGCTGCACCTTAGGAAGATCCATCAAAAAACATTGGAACAAAAACCAAAAACGAAAGCGATCCTTTAAAGCATTAGCTGCTCGTAGGTCACAGTTAGCTTAAATGGTCTTATATGGACTATTCTCGGCTGGACTGGACTAAGTCGGCTTACTCGAATGCTCCCTCGTATCAACCTAGTCAATACGTACTTGTGATGGATCCTTAAACTTCTTCAATATTTATGTTTCATTGGCTTGAGCAACTCGCAAACTCCCGAAGAGTGTCGCACGCGACTCGCTCGCAAAAAAGTCTGACAATCAACAAGTGAGGAGAGGCCAAATAAGACGAGAACAATATTGACAATTGGCAAGATAGCAATGACGTGGAGAACAAGAAAAGAACAACTAGTAGATCTACTAAAGAAAGAATAAGCAGCGAACACCGAACAGCAGCAGAATAAACAAGGAGTAAAGAGCTCCAAGACAACGTATGGCACAATATGAGGGTTAATAATGGAGACGTTCGTAGGCAAGACAGGACGAAGTTGCTAGCTATGATAGCTCCGACAACGACGTGCGAGTAGTGCCGTTTAACCAGTCGGCAGTCGGCAAGACCTGCATCCATCGTCGTCCACATTGGACTTCATGTTTCAGGATACCTCCGAAATCTCAAAAACCAATGCAGGCCGGACCACTACAATGGCATACAGGCGGAAAAGAAAACAGAAATGGTGCAAATGGCAGTATTTGTTTTCGCCTTCTAAGGAAAACGATGTCTTGAGCCAGAAAGCTTCTCAGGCCCACGCAACGTTTTGACCATTATCAGCAGTGACTATAGTCATTCCATCCTCTCCGACAACTGCGCGCGAGTACCGCCGCTTACCCAATCGGCAAGATCAAGAGCTTTTCCTACATTTTCACTAAAGGTAAATGACAAAGGCTAATGTGATGCAGTCGCTACCGCATTATAAATGTATTCATTCGCATGGACCTTTGCCCTTTACGTTTTGTGAAAACTTGGGAAAAACTCTAGGTCTTGCAGACTGGTTAAAAGGCGGTACTCGCGCGCAGTTATCGGAGAGGATGAAATGACTATAGTCACTGCTGACAATGGTCAAAATCTTGCGTGGGTCTGAGACGCTACCTGGCTCAAGGCATCGTTAACCTTAGAAGGCGGAAACAAATACTGCCATTTGCACTATTTGCGTTTTCCTTTTCCGCATGTAGGGCATTGTAGTGGTCCGGCCTGCCTTGGTTTTCAAGGTTTCGATGATATCCTAAAACATGAAGTCTAATGTGGACGACATACAACATCTGTGATGAAGCAAAAAGCCTGAAGAACAGTGCCACTGATATCATGTTAAAAAGGTCCATGTAGAATGTTGCCCCAACGTCCTTGTTGGCATGAGCGTAGATGGCTCTGACGAATTCTAAAACAATTGAATAAAATTCAGAAGAGGGTCATTTGTATCGCTTTTAACTACAGTAGATTGTAGTACTCAACAATAATGGCACCGCAGTCGAAAGCAGTGTAATCGTTCCTCTTTCTTTTGGTTTGAGCCGTGAGTTTATTCCAAGTGCTGCAGTCGCACATCTAATATATGGGTACGCTTAGCTCAATCCTGTTTAATGAGAAAAAAAATTCGGCAGCTTCCTATTCTTGGGAATTTTATCAAAAATGAATAAATACCAGCTTTGAACAATCCTTTCATGGTGTGAACCATCCACTCTATTTCTACGAGATCTTGTAAAGGCTATTTGAATTCATATTTCACTTATACCATGCTTGCTGTGATCAGTCTAAGAACAAGTCAGTGTTTTATCCTTCCCGCAGAAAGTTGATACCAATTCACCACACCGGAAAGATGAAAGGTTTGGTTACCTTGGGCAGGATTCAAACCAAGAACCTTGAGTAGCAATGAAGACTATTCGAAATTGAGCGCTCATAAGCTCCAGCTCTCCTTGTATTCACTGCTTTTAGTGGATTAATGTCGAATTTTATCAGAAATGGCCAAGTTGTTCACCAAAGGGGTAGGACACATTAGCCGTGTCCTACCCCTTTGGAAGTTCGTGCGGCATAAAGCGTGATAAAAAATGGGGTCTTGCACTATTCCTCCAAGAGCTTATTATCTCCCGAAATTGATGCATTATATGTTGTATGCATCTGAATTACAAAAAGGTAAAAGGCGAATTACCTGCTCTAGAAGAGGGCGACCACCTTATGTAACACGGACAATACGACTAGGGGGGGGGTGGACATATGACGTGAATTTTTCTGCCTTTTTCATGCTAGCGTTCACTATTCTAGCAGAATCCTAGAGCAGGAGTGTACCCCTGCTAAGAAAATGAAGTATTTTAACCTGCCGCAGGCTGTTGATCGACAATATCCAAGTTTACCACAGTCCAACACCCTTCCCCTTCAGCTCCTATTGCGCGTAGAGTTATAACTTCTCAATTTAAGAAAAATAACAAATTATAAAAAACAAAGCTAAGTACAATGATTAACAAAGATAGCACTGTAACCTGGCAAACGATAAAATAGCAGCGAACAGTCACAAAATCAATGAATCATAAAAATCAATCAAAATTTGCTGCAAGAAACCACATCACACTGTTCATTACGGATTTGGGAGGAAACGATAGAAACGAATGACATTGAGTGAAATCAACGTTATGTGTTAGTGGGGGCCTATGCTCCGTCAGGGCATGGTCCTAATTTCTGCCTAACCAGCTTAAACTTTTCACCACGCATATTCACCTAAATAGTTCGGGTGTTCGAACAAATTACACAGTTTAAACTGATCCTTGTGAGCACTACACCTCAAACTTCCTTTATTTTGAAGTACTAACCCAACTGAGCCTGCCTTTCTCTATTTTTGGCGCTCCTTCTATTCAATCTAAATCTGCAAGCCTACCTTGCTTCCTCGCTCAATTCTAAAAGGACAGCCGGGGCGAATGTAAAGGTGAAGCTAGAACTATTGCGACCGAAGAAAGTGCGATCAGGAATGTCGGAAGTTTGAAATCGTCCATCCTCCTATTCACTTTTCCTAAAAGTTCATACGCTGCTTCATTTTAAATCCCAAAGATCTCTAAATTCGTATCCGATATGTTTGATAACAGGAAACATCGCTACTCGCATACAGTGCTTAAAAACAAGATTCCGTCGCCAGCCACGCTAGTGTAGGAGTCAAATGTAGCCAACAGGAGTGTCATTTAATGTGCTGAACATCCAAGTGCACTGGAAATCCGGAGATAATCCGCTATTTTCGATAAGAGTCTTGGCTGCATGTGGAACGAACCTTCGCAACTAAACATAAATAAAGCAATTAGAAGAGTACATGATCGCACCAGTCCACAAGCCAAGAACGGCTGCCCAGTCAATCTCGTGTCATCTAGCATGTGTTCCACATGATCAAAGAAGGGCAGCCGATCGCTGCACAAGTCCAGTAGTACCCCACTGTCCGTCGAAGGTGTACTAATGAACTAGACACACTAATGATGACGGGCTGATAGTTACTGCAGTCCCGGCAGGTCAACGACTATTGGGCACCTCATATTCTAACGTATCGCTAGACGGCGGCACGTTGGTCTTGAAACTCCTCCGATGAGCCGGGAAATTTAAAAAATGTTAAATATAGCGAGACGTTTATTGAAGATAGGGGTGCAGAGTTATCTTTCAAAAAGTCGATCACGAAGGTTCGCCGCGACATGAGTGTACGTTCCCTTGAGTATGCAATTGTCCAGGGTAAATCAGAAGTGGCACTATTGAACTTTCACGACCCTCAGCCTCTTGGTCGAAGTCGAGAAGGGGTAGAAAACAATTCACCTAAAATTTGCCTAAAGGCCTTATCTGGGCGCTGATCACGAATATTACATTTATTTTTTGAAATTTTGGCCGATTACGGTAGTTTAGCACGTGTGAACGTGGTCCCATAGTAAACTTTGAGGGCCCATTGCTCCTTGTGTTCAAGGACTTTGCAAAAATGGAACATCCCTTCCTACTATATAAAGGGTGAAGATTCTCACAGTGGTATTCGTTTTTGCCGTTCAAACAACATGCGAGTGCATGCGATTCCATAGTAAAATTTGAGGGTTCCTAGCTCCTTGGCTTCAAGAACTTTGCAAAAATGAAACATCCCTTCCTACTATTTGAAGGGTGGAAAATCTCATAGTGGTATTCGTCTCGCAGTTTATACATACGCCTGAGAGCCTTCCCAGGTAAATACAATGTTTCTACTCAGCTTTGGAATTTCCTTGGGTTTAAGGAAAACTGACAGAGCCCCTCTTGTGCATGACTTATTAAAGAATCTGCAAGGTCAGTGATAAAGTATAACAACAAATGTGCAAGACATGCCAAAACTCTTCGCGAGATTCCACAGACGGCAACGGATGATATTTATTCCTAATTGATCCTTTCATCACACGCCGTTATAAGAAACTCCTTGTTCTAAAAAAAGCTTCCCAGTGAAGTTGTTTTGTACCTCCTCCGTAACAAGGATGTCCTTTTCCTTATATGGAGCGAGCACATACACAATACATTGAATCAACATAGGGACGTACATACACATTTATAAGTCTTATAAACATTAGCTTATGCAAAAAGCCGGTTCTAGGCGCACATTTATAAAGTAGATTACTTTTTTCTTTCTTATTTGCGAAGATTGAACGGCAAAACGTTACACATACAGAACTAACTAGAGAGCCATCTCAGGCGTATGTCTGAACGGCGAAAATGATTACCACTATGAGAGTCCCTAGCCTTCTTCTTCTTCTTCTTCTTCTTCAGCGTTTGTCCCGTTTCGTCGCGGAGTCCGCTATTCTGGTGTCGTGACGCCACCTTTCCCGAACCTGCGCTTGATGAGGGTGGACGACAGTTACTTTCATGTCCATGTGTAACGTATCCGACCAACGCCGCTTCGGGCGTCCTCTAGGCCGCTTTCCTGACACTTCCAACTCAAGGCCTATCTTGAACGCTGCCTTCTTTCCCACGCAGAACGTGACCGTACCATCGCAAGCGCGCTTCACGCAACTTGTCCACTATCGGCGCGACACCAAACCTCTGCCAAATAGCATGCCGTTTCGGATGCGGTTCATGCGGGTGACTCCAGTCGTCCAGCGCAGCATCTTCATCTCCATGACGCTGAGGCGCGTTTCAACTTCCTTAGTCGCAGGCCTACACTCAGCGCCGTACATCGCTACTGGCCGGATGACTGCCCTGTATATCTTCGACTTAAAGCGCTCTGGTATCGTTTTGTCGCAGGGCACGCCAGTCAGCGAACGCCACTTGGACCAAGCTGCACTCACGTGTGAGTTCCACTTCAACCACCAGACCGCCATCTGACTCTATTGCTGATCCCAGGTATTTTAACACCGAAGCACGTGCAAGCTCAGTGCTGTTAGTCTTAATGGAGCCGGATCCTTTTACGTCAGTCGTTAGATACTCGGTCTTGTTGAAGTTCAATTTGAGTCCGAACATCGCCAGGCGGTTGCAAGCTTGCACCTGCCGCTCGAGATCACCTTATCTTCGCAAGCAAGCATCACGTCATCAGCATAGAGCAATGTCCATGGGACACGCTTCTGAAGATCTCTCATAATGGCATCCATGACGACAACAAAGAGGAGTGGGGAAAGCGCAGAACCCTGGTGCATGCCAACAGAGATGTGAACCTGCATCGAGGTTCCAGATGCAGCTTGCACTCCACTCTTCAGGCAAGAGTAGAGCATCTGCACCTACTCCGTGAGTTCCCCAGGTATCATATAACCTCACGTTGTACGCGATCGAAGGCTTCTGCAAGCCGAGAAAAGCTATATGCACCGGCTTCTGTTTCTATCGATATTTCTCCACCAGGAGGCGGTCGGCGTGTGCTGCGTCAATGGTTCCACAACCAGTCCCAAAGCCGCACTGGTTGTCGGAGAGCTTGACGATTTAACGAGCTCCTTGTCTATCGAGGATTCGCTCGAAGATCTTCATGCTTGCGAAAGCAAGCGAATCGTAAGGTAATTGGAGCAGTCTGCAGGACTGCCCTTCTTCTTCCAAATCGGAATCGTCGTGCTGTTGCGCCAACACTCCGGTGCTTTCTTTTTCCTTACTACCCGGTTGAAGAACTCAGCCAACCACTCAGCAGGATACCAGAGCTTCAACTTCCAAACATCAAATGCCAGATTATCCGGCCCTGTCGCGTTACCGGGTTTCATCTTCTTCAGAGCCGCTTTTGTTTCCTCCACGGTTATCTTGGGAACGGAACCGTGAACTGAACCCACAGAAGGGATAGCCGGGTGAGGAAATTCCATAGTGGAAATTCCTCAAAGCAATTACGCCATCGCTTGAGCGCCTTTTTGCGGTCTGTCAGAAGATGGCCGTTCTCATCGTTGATGCCAAAGAACTTCTCAATATCCTCGGTTTGGCGATGGCGGGTCTTAGCAATTCGGTACAAATACCGCTCATTATCGCGAGACTCGAGCTTTCGGTATACATCATCATAATGAGTATCTTTCGAAACAACCACGACTTTCTTTGCAGCCTTCTTCGCCTTCTGATACTCCTGCCACTTGTCGATAGTTTTGTCGCCGAGAAACACATGATATAGCGACTTCTTCTCTCAAACCTTCGCTTTCACATCGTCCGTCCACAGCCATGCCTGCTTGTCGACTTTGCGTCGCCCAGGCTTCGTAATGCCGAGCGTCGACTGTGCAGCTTGACGAATCGCGTCGATCGCCTTCTTCCAAGTTTCGTCGATAGTCGTGACTGTCGGTAACCGAATGCGAGAAATTATAGCTGCCTCCTTCTCTCTTATTCGCCACCACATGATTCTTGGTGCAGCGCATCGCTTGACCTGCTTCAGCCTCGGCGCGGCGGTCACCAAAGTGCAGATCGGCGGTCGATGCTGTGGAGCGACCGTCTCATACGGCACGATCTTCGCGTCTGTGGGTCGCGATCCTTTAAAAGCACAAAGTCTATCTGGGACTTGGAGCCCCCACTATAGTATGAAATGAGGTGGGAGTCACGTTTTCGGAAAACGGTGTTCACAACGGTGAGGTTATGCGATTTTGCATACTCAAGAATACGCTCACCATCGATGTTACGAAACCAACATGACACGTAAGCGTCCTCCGTAGCACCTACGTGCCCATTAAGGTCACCAGCGACTACGATGACATCTTTCGACGGTACTTCTGTTGTCTTCTCATCAAGCAGGCTCCAAAACTCTTCCTTGGCTTGATCGGAGCAGCCATTCTGCGGAGCATATGCAGAGAAGAAGTGATAGAGTCGCACCTTAGCGGCTACAACGATCTTCATCAATCGATCAAAGCGCTTTCGTGACTCGATTGCGCTCGACCCTTACAATTGAGTCACGAAATCGTTCGGAGAAGATTGTTCCGACACCACTGGTTTTCGTGGAACTTCCTCATAGAAAGGCCTTGAAGCCACGTCTTATGTCCCTGGACTTGCTGCAGGACCACGTCGTCTCCTGCACCTCACACAAATCAACTCTTCTACGCTCCAGTGCTCCAACCAACTCGCACGAGCAGCCCGTCAACGTACCCACATTCAGCGTTGCTACGCGGGTCCCGCTTACTCGGACTAGCTCAGTTTCCTCCCAATGCCGTCATCGCATCAGGGAGCCTCGCAAACTTCTCACATTCGCCGGGCATTGCAAGTGCGCGTTGGCTCCTGCGGACGCCGTAGCACTATCTCGAAAAACATGACTCATCATACACCATGTGATGTGACATGGGTCTTCGTAGGCCGTCCTGTCACAAGAGCCTGTCGCCTGCACTCGAGTGTCCGTGCTTAGCTTAGCTCGCACAGCGAGCAGTTTCCAGTGGCACCACGTGGAGGGACGGACATCGCCACCGTCTCCAGCTTTCGTATACTAGAAAAATAGGTTCTATTTTTACAAAGTTCTTAAACCCAAGCAGCTAAGGTCCCTATAGGATAGCGTGCACACGTGCTAAACTACCGTAATTTGCCGTAATTTCAAAAAAGGATCATACTCGTGATCAATGCTCCAGATAACTCCTTCAGACAAAGTTTGGGTGAACTTTTTCTATATTTTTTCGCCCTCAACCAAAGAACTAGGAGTCGTCAAAATGCAATAGTGCCGCTTCTCATGTACCCATGATATTCTCGAAGTCAGGAACACTCACGTCACAACGAATTATCGTCGCCAGCTTTTTGAAAGATATCTCTGCACTACCTCCGTCATAAAAATACCTATATTTTTATATTTTATAATTTTTATGTGGTAGGCTCACAAGACGAGTTTGAAGACTAATGTGCCGCCGTCTAACGATGCGCTAGAATATTTATTTATTTATTTATTTATTGTTCCAATTTTAGTATATGTTCAGGAATGAATTATTTATTTATTGGGGCGCGTGTGGCGCAGTCGGAGGAGGCGCGACTGTCGTGTGCACCCGATACCAGGTTCCTGGTTCGGATTTCCCGCCCAGGCCAACCAAGCCTTCCATCCCTCCGGGGTCGGCGAATTGGCACCAGACTCGTCTGGGAAGGATAAAGCGTTGACTTGTTCATCGGCTGGCCACCGCAAGTCATTGTATGGCCAAATACGCATTCATGTCGCCTCCACGACATCCCGTAGAAGTAGAATGCGCTGGCGCATCCCAGAAGGGATTGAGTAACGCCGTCCTTTATCCTTTTATCCTTTTATTTATTTATTTATTTATTCAAAGCACATAAAAGTGCGTCAATACCAAGCACTAAAAAAGCAATCGTTAGAAAGTGTGATAACCAAAGACAAAAACTAATGAACTGAAAAACTCATGAGCAAACTCCAAATACAGCGAAGACAAAAAAGAAAAAAGAAAAGAAATGAGTAAGAAATTACGACATGGTTTTTTAGACCAGCAAGAAGTGATCCGCCAAGGCTTTCCAGCATCTAGTGAGGGCTAGTGTAACCAATACAGTAACCAATGCTCGCTGTCCTGCATGTGCACCGATCGGCTGTCCTTCCTTGAGCATGTAGGGCACATGTCAGGTGAGATTGACTGGACACCCATTCTCGACTTGTGGACTGGTGCTTATAATTGATATAGTCGTCCTATTGGAAATGTTCATTCGCCATGTTGTCAAGGATCCCAGCAAAAGTCTGCTGAAAATTCAAAGTGTCGTATATGGGGGGGGGGGCAACTGATGAAAGGTTCTTATTGAATACGAACTTGGCAGCTTATAGTGCAACCAGACGTTTAGCGGCCGGCCGCCAAACGTATGGTTGAGAGCTTCGCCCCCAAACCCGGAGAATGGAACACCTCGACCGTCTTCTTGCCCTCTTTAGGCCTTTTCTCATTCATTAGAGTAAAGAAATTAGTTTTGATATATAGAATAGTATAGCGGGATACGGTAGGAGAGAATCTTCAAAACTGCTCCTATGGTACCATCCCACCCTCTATCGCATGTCCGAAGGGACTATTGTGCGGAAACACAAATGAAATCAATTGGTATTGGTAGACCGCTCGATGCAGTTCACAGTGCGGCGGGAATAACATTACTCCCATTCCTTTACTCATTCTCCCTACATCCCCCTCCCCCTCACTCCCACCCGCTCCACCAATCCCCTTACCCATGTGCCGGCAGAAAACGGAAGTGAGAATCAAGTACGCGCACACTCGTTGTTGCACGAAGCCTTTAAAAAGTCATCTGAAAACCTCACGGATGCTGTGCAAAGTCTTATCTGTGACACGCCTTCTGGATCCAGATGCGCATTGGATAACGATTGTGACACATTTGCTGATCCGGACGCATATGTCATGAGGTCTACGACACATCTTTTGCACCCGACACACGTGGTACGACGTCTGTAGCACGTCTTCTGACGCCACGATGGACGACACTTAGAGAAAATACTGGTCCCCTTATTGGTCCTTTTCACTGATCCCTTTCACTAGTCCCCTCTACTGGTCCCCCTTTAATGGTTCTACTACTGTACCCCATACTGAACCCCCTTGAATAGTCTTCCCTTACTGGTCCCCTCCTGACTGGTAATTCATTGGTACACCATTTATTGGTCTCCCTTTACTGGACCTCTCCCTCCCCCCTCCCCTTCACTGCTCCCTATTACTGTTCCCACCTTTACTGCCTGCTCTCCCCTTTAAGGCTCGAGCACACTTCGCTGCTTTGCTGCGGCAGCAATGATGAAGGATATCATCGAGCTGCTGCCGCGTTTGCTGAGCGGCAACGGTAGCGCCGCAGTCATGGACACACTTCGCTGCGGCCGCGGGAGCGCTTTTGCTGCCGCAGCAAGAAATGTCGAAGAACATTTCTTGCTGCGCGGCTGCTGTTTGCTATCCTTATCATTATCCGTATCATTTGCGAAAGCAGCGTGCACCCTCATTTGCTGCTCGAGCCAGCAGCGAAGTGTGCTTGAGGCTTTATTGGTCAACCCTTTAAGCCTCCAGCACACTTCGCTGCCGCAGCAAACCCGGCTCGAGCAGCAAATGAGGGTGCACGCTGCTTTCGCAAATGATACGGATAATGATAAGGATAGCAAACAGCAGCCGCAGCAAGAAATGTCGGTCGACACTTCCTGCTGCGGCAGCATAACCGCCCTCGCTGCCGCAGCAAAGTGTGTCCATGGCTGCGGCGCTGCCTTTGCCACTCAGCAAATGCAGCAGCAGCTCGATGACATCCTTCATCATTGCTGCCGCAGCAAAGCAGCGAAGTATGCTCGAGCCTTTACAGTCTCCCCCTCCCCCCCCCCCCCCCTTCAATGGACCCCCTTCTTAAAAGGTCCCACCCCCACTGGTCCCTTTTCACTGGCTTTTTATTGTCAGCCCTTTTCCGGTTCATCCTTCACTGGTATCCCTCTTCATCGGCACCTACTACTGCTCCCACCTTCACTGGACCTCCCTTTACTGGATCCCTCTTCACTGCTCCCCCTATCCTTCACCGATCCTTATTTCTGGTCCCAGTCTCACTGGTCCCCCTTTTATTCACAATCCTTTTCCGTTCCCCCCCCCCCTTCATTGGACCCCTCCACCCCCAATTCACCAGTCCCCATTACAGGTTCGTTCCTCACCGCCCCCCCCCCCCCCCTTCACGTGGTTCCATTTTCACTGGTCAACCTTCTATCGGTCCCCCCCCCTTTACTAGACCCCTTCCCTCCATTCACCGGTCCCCATTACTAGTTCCTTCCTTACCGGTCCCTCTTCACTGGACCCCCCCCCCTCCTTCACCGGTCCCTTCACTGGACCCTCCCCCCCCCCCCCCTCTCACCGGTCTCATTGCTGGTCCTACCTTCACTGGTCCCTCCTTTATTGGTCAACCCTTTACCGATTCCCTTATTGAACCCCCATCCTTCACCGGTCCCCCATTATTGGTCCCACCTTCTCTGGTAACACGTCGTGTGAACCCGGAGCCTTGGAGCGACATCGGTGACACCTCTTCTGAACCCAGATACCTGATAAACGACGTCGGTGACATGTGTTCTCAACTCGAGCGTGCTTTACGACATCAGTGACACGTTGTGTGAATCCGGAACCCCTAGCGCGACATAGGTGACACGTCGTTTGAACCCGGACAGGCCTTTCGCAGCATTGGTGACATGGGTTCTGAACCCAGACGCCTGTTGAACGACGTCGGTGGCACCTCTTCTGAACTAGGACGATCGCTTTCACGACGACACATGTTTGGAACTCGGACGCCCTTTGCGTGACATCGGCAGCACGTCTTCTGACCCCTCTCTACTCCACGTTTACGAAAGACCAGATGGACAGAAAAACGGACAGACGGAAGGACAGAGGGAAGGGCGGACGGAAGGACAGACACAACCGCTTACGCTTTTATATATAGTAGGATATCTACACATGAAAAGTTGGAAATGTGATAGATACTAAGCAAGGAATGACCATTTAAAAAGGCGAAAATTCGACAAGGCACGAGGTTCGAACAAGTGACTATATACTTCTGCTTCACCGCCACTTTCCACTAACCCACCGAGCTGTTTTCACTTTTGGTATTTTTCACCACCTTCCTTATCTCCCACACAGGGCGCGTACAAACTAGGTGCGTGCTAACAGTGCATTTCAATACTGGACTTTCATGGGCCCTAACTCCCTGGGTTCAAGGACTTGGCAAAAATGAAACCTACTTTTTTATTATTTGACGGGTAGTTCTTCATGGCTGCACTTATCTTAGCCGTTCAGATATACGCCTGAAACAGTTCCCGGTAAGACCAAAACTACGTCAAAGTTAAGAAAGTGGGCCGAAATTTTGTGCTATTACACGATACTATTAGGTTGGTGCATAAGTTCTCGGACATTTGGGGCATGAAATATTTATTATCACAACATACGAACAACAATATCAAATCATTTAAAGAAACCACCCTTTACACCAATTGTCTTTCGCCAACGTGCTGGTAAGTCATGGATGCCTTTTCTCCAAAACGTGGCCGATTGTGATTCGAAAAATGTGAGCGCCTCCTTGACATTCTCTCGGTTCCTAAATTGCTGGCCGTCCAAATAGCGTTGAAGGCTTGAAAACAAATAACAATCAGAAGGAGCGAGATCTGGTGAGTAAGGTGGATGTGGAAGAACGGTTCATCCGAATCCGCCAACTCCGCCGCCGTCGCTCTAGCAATATGCGGTCTAGCGTTGTCGTGTTGAAAATACACCTTCACTTGCTCTATCGTGTGGTTTGAAGGTGGGCCCTCAACTTCCTCAGTTGGTTGACGTAAACCTCTGCCGTCACTGGTATCCCTTCGTCCAGCAGCTCCCAGCATTCTACGCCAAGAACGCTCCACCAAATGCATAGCATCACCTTTTTCACGTGAAGGTCCGGTTTCGGAACGTCCTCTGCCTCTCCAGTTGCGTCAACCCACTGTGCACGCCGGTGATAATTAGAGTAGAGTATCCTCTTCTCATACCCGGTAACAAGGTTGTCCAGCCATCCGTGGGTACGCCTCAGGGTAAGGAGAGACAGAGCGACATCGGCTCTGCGATCCATGTCATGTTGTGTCAAGTCGTGAGGTATCCAGCGACCCAATTTTTGCACCTTGCCCATGGACTTCAATCCTCGAACGACTGTTGAGTGACTAACATCAAGAGTGCTTGATAGTTCGCGAGTGGTTTGGTATGGATCCGCTTCCACTCTACTTCGGAGGCCATCCAAATCCAGTGTCATCGGGCGCCCTTCTCGTTCATTATCTTCAACGGAGAAATCACCAACTGCAAACTTCGAGAACCACTGGTACACAGTACTTCGAGCAGGAGCACTCTCGTTGTAAACATCCTTCAGGCGACGATACGATTCGATGGCATTGAGGCCAGATTGATGCAGGAATAACATGACGTGCCGAATATGCGTCTCAGTTAGGATGAATTGCTTAGCCATGATAGCTGACGTTTACAACGCAGAGGTAAATGTTAGGAACAGCATTGTAGCCCTTTCCTTTCTCTATCGACCGATCATTTACGCGTTGATAAATGTGAGAAATTTGGCAGGAAAATGCGCTTTCAATTCAGGAGGGATCAAATGTCCGAGAACTTATGCACCACCTAATACGTGTCGTCACAGATAAAAAGTTGGCAGACTCTAGAATTTGGGTACTTCGATATGCAACCCAGAATCTGCCAACTTCTTATCTGTGACCTTTAAAAGGTCCTCTGAAGATGTGTCGGCCGATACATCTTTCTCGGACCTTTTAAAAACAATAATGTTTCGATTATCCTTTGTTCTGCCTCCAAACACGTACGTCGGTTGTACTGCTTGAACTCCTACTCAGAGCGGTAATTAATTTCTGCATGTTGCATATAACTAAAACAGGAATATAATGAGGAAGATGATTATGGAAGAAACAAGCGTTAGTGGCTCACCAGCCGCCAAGCGTCTGGCTGGCGGCTACGCCCACAAACCCAGATAATACAACACCTTGGTCAAAGCGGCTCCTCTCCCAAAAAGGATCGGTGCAAATAGGCTAGAGGTGGGGGGGGGGGGGGGGGGAGAGGTCACCGTGTACTCGGTGGATATATGCCTTGGCACGAAGGCACATGTGTGATTATTTATGTCAGAAATGGCCTACCTCGATTCCCAATGGGGATAGAATACAATATTACGTTAAAAAATACCCCATCCCCATCAGTGCAGTGGAAGTATAACAATTTCAGTTACATATAACGCAGAAGGTTGTATAGGACTGTCCTTCAAGGTATATGCTCCCGAGCACTTTTGCTACAGTTGTGCTCGAGTGGCCTATTCAAATAGGTTTTCCAATGTATTGGAATTTTCGTTCGAATTTGAACAGTCGTAGTCGAATATTCGAAAATTCTCGTTTTTTGGATACATTCGAATTCGAATATTCGAAAAATTGACGCATTCCCGCATATGACATCATACAGGGTAGGATATCATGTGAGCGAAAGCAGTAAAGCGTATTACTTGCGCCTGACTCGCTCTCGGCCAATCTCCAAGTACCGACAATCGAACAAGGTGCCACTTTGATTCGTCCTAATTCCTATCCTTCATGTTAGGGTGAATTTTCAGGCGTAAAGAGGGTTACGAAAAGTGGTTCCGAAAGTGCACACCTACATGCGCAAATCTGAAATACTTCTAGTGGCATCACTCCAGCTGATAAGGAACGTTTCCATATCCAATCCTTCTGAGGCGACAAATTCTACGTTTTGCCTAAATTAAAAGCTGTTCTCTAAAGGGACGGCTCCTAAAGTGTATAAGCTTTCCAGTCGACAGAATAGGATAAACTCTGTAGTAGTCACGATATTCTACATTGATAGAGTGCCCAACTCAACGGAACGCCTTTGTCTTTTGCATACCATCAATGAGTAGGCAGTTTGTTAGCATTGATTCTGGTTTTATTTCTGTGTAGAGCTTAACTTAGAGATTTTTTTTCTCGGAACGCAGGCTGTTTCGTGAAACATACTAGCACGGTTTAGGTCGATCGTCTAGAAGCTTGTCGATGAACGATTCGTCATCGAGACGTCTTTCGAATGATCTTCTCGAATTGACCGTAAACAGTTCCATGGAAGGAGTCCCAGGGGCAAGTTAAACTAGAATTGATGTACAACCAAAATCAATTGCATTAGAAATAAGATTCTTAATTTTAGACGAAGGTTTTGGTTCCTCCGCTGTGCAGGGTGGCAGATTTGAAAAGTATCATCTCGGATGCAACAGATGTGCAAGCTGATAAGCAACTGTTGCTCTACAATGATGTCGAGCTGAAGTAAAATTGCTTTCCTTTCAAATATTGTTTCAAACTATATGATGCAAAGCGTATGTAGCTGTTGATAGAAGATAACTGAAATAAACACACCGCTGTTCGTTCGTGCTAAATCCATGCGTGCAGTTTCTGTTTTCGAACCAGCATTTTGAGCTTGAAAAAAGTATGAAAATAGAGTATGAATTTATACTAAAAATTCTTCTTCTTTGAAGAGAAAATTTTTCTTTGAAGGGACGAAAGCTCGACCATTTCAAGCTACGGAATAAAGAAGGACTGCAATATAACCCTGAATGTGAAGATGAGCACAGGCTCTAAAGTGGCGAGGTACAAAATGCATCGAGCTTGCGTAGGAAAATCCTTCAGCATTGCGAGCATTACCTATTCAGGTCCCATGCAAACATGAGCATGCTGTTCATGCCACTGGTTATGCAACAGGGCAACCTACCGAATTTGCGCAACACCATCAAGCAGATGACAACAGTTCGATCGTACGTGATCTGCAAAAATTTGTTCCTGCGACGAGATACAAAATACGAAATTCAAATAGTCGCTTACGTACAATATCATCTTACTATATATAATCGGGAGAGGCATGAGTCATGTCTGAAGCTTCGCCGCGCTGTCCGAGGTACGCGGCGAGAGCAGTTCAGCCCTGCTCACGACATATTAGCTGTTGACGAACGATGTTGATCGGTTCATCGCATCTAAGGCGCTTACGGAGTCATCATTATCATCTTTATCATTATCATTACTATCATTCTGAAGCCCACCGCGCTGTGAGAGGCTCGCCGCGCTGTCCGAGTCCCGCGGCGACAGTGGTTGAGACCTGCTGACGACAAATGAGATGTTGACGTAAGTTGTTGATCGGTTCATCGTATCTACGGTGTTTAAGGAGCCATCATTATCATCTTTATCATTATCATTACTGTCATTCTGAAGCCCCCTGCGCTGTAAAACGCTGGTCGCGCTCTCCGAAGCCTGCCGCGCTTCCCAGGCCGCGGCGAACGGGGTGTTTACTGTTTACGACGCATGAACTGCAGACATGTTGAAACTGCCAGAGCGGTGCAAATCAAAGAACAGTCGATGAAGTTCCCAAACGCGTATCTGTTGGGCGTACATTTGCGCTTCGTACGAGTTTATCCACCTTTACACTTCATTTCTCCTTCATTTTCGCCTGAGGAAGCATCCCCAGCTAGGTTTGGGCTACTACGTTCCCAGCGTGGCCCGCCATATCCGAAGCCGGCAAGCCTGGCGTGGCCCGCACGTCCAGCATCCCCAGCTAGGTTTGGGCTACGTTCCTAGCGTGGCCCGCCATATCCGAAGCCGGCGAAGCCGGCAAGCCTGGCGTGGCCCGCACGTCCAGCGTAGGGCGCCGGCGAAGCCGGCGACGGACGCTGGCTGAGGAAGCATCCCCAGCACGCTGGCTGAGGAAGCATCCCCAGCTAGGTTCGGGCTACGTTCCCAGTGTGGCCCACCATACCCGAAGCCGGCGAAGCCGGCAAGCCTGGCGTGGCCCGCACGTCCAGCGTACGGCGCCGGCGAAGCCGGCGACGGACGCTGGCTGAGGAAGCATCCCCAGCTAGGTTTGGGCTACGTTCCCATCGTGGCCCGCCATACCCGAAGCCGGCGAAGCCGGCAAGCCTGGCGTGGCCCGCACGTCCAGAATCCCCAGCTAGGTTTGGGCTACGTTCCCAGCGTGGCCCGCCATATCCGAAGCCGGCAAGCCTGGCGTGGCCCGCACGTCCAGCGTACGGCGCCGGCGAAGCCGGCGACGGACTCTGGCTGAGGAAGCATCCCCAGCTAGAATTGGGCTACGTTCCCATCGTGGCCCGCCATCTCCGAAGCCGGCGAAGCCGGCAAGCCTGGCGTGGCTCGCACGTCCAGCGTACGGCGCCGGCGAAGCCGGCGACGGACTCTGGCTGAGGAAGCATCCCCAGCTAGGTTTGGGCTACGTTCCCATCGTGGCCCGCCATCTCCGAAGCCGGCGAAGCCGGCAAGCCTGGCGTGGCCCGCACGTCCAGCGTACGGCGCCGGCGAAGCCGGCGACGGACGCTGGTTACCATATATAATCGAGAGAGGCATGAGTCACTGTCCGACGACATGTTTGCACTCTTATGTGAAGCCAATGTGCACTCTTACGTGAAGCCAGCATGCACTCTTAAGTGAAGCCAACATGCACTCTTATGTGAAGCCGGCCGCGCACGCTGCTATGAAGCCCGCCGCGTGCGCTGCGTTCGCTACGTCCGCTGCGTCGAATGCGTACGCTGCGTCCGCTACGTCCGCTACGTCCGCTGCGTCTGCCGCATCCGCTGCGTTCGCTGCGTCGGCTGCGCTGAAGCTTACCACGTCCGCCGCACTCAAGCCAGCCGCGCTCGCCACGTCCGCCGCGATAAGTCCGCCGAGTCCGCTGCTCCCGCCGCGTCTGCCGCGCTAAGTCCACCGCGTCAGCTGCGCCCGCCGCGCTAAGTCCGCCGCGTCCGCTGCGCCCACCGCTTCCGAGGATGTTTACTGCTGACGGCGCATGAACTGTCGATGGTGGCATGTTGATCCCATGTAATGTGTTTATGAACAGACTGCCAAAGGGATGCAAAGCAGAGAACAGTGTGCGATTGCTCTCGGTACGGGTTCATTGACCTTCACCCTCCATTTTCGTCTGCATTTCTGAATTTTCACACTGCCGCTGACCTTTTCCTCACCCATTTTCATTTCTGTTTCAATCTATGCACATGCTATGGACTACGTTCCTAGCGTGACCCGCCACACCCGAAGCCGGCCAGCCTGGCGAGGCGCACGTCTAGCGTACGGCACGTCTAGCGCGGACGCTGGCTGAGGAAGCATCCCAAACTATGTTTGGGCTACGTTCCTAGTGTGGCCCGCCACACCCGAAGCCGGCGAAGCCGGCGACGGACGCTGGCTGAGGAATCATCCCTAGCTACGTTTGGACTACGTTCCCCAGCGTGGCCTGCCATACCCGAAGCCGGCAAGCCTGGCGTGGGCCGCACGTCCAGCGTACGGCGCCGGCGAAGCCGGCGAGAGACCCTGGCTGAAGAAGCATTCCAAACTTTGTTAGCGCTACGTTCCTAGCATGGCCCGCCACACCCGAAGCCGGCCAGCCTGGCGAGGCGCACGTCTAGCGTACGGCACGTCTAGCGCGGACGCTGGCTGAGGAAGCATCCCAAACTATGTTTGGGCTACGTTCCTAGTGTGGCCCGCCACACCCGAAGCCGGCGAAGCCGGCGACGGACGCTGGCTGAGGAATCATCCCTAGCTACGTTTGGACTACGTTCCCCAGCGTGGCCTGCCATACCCGAAGCCGGCAAGCCTGGCGTGGGCCGCACGTCCAGCGTACGGCGCCGGCGAAGCCGGCGAGAGACCCTGGCTGAAGAAGCATTCCAAACTTTGTTAGCGCTACGTTCCTAGCATGGCCCGCCACACCCGAAGCCGGCGAAGCCGGCAAGCCTGGCGTGGCCCGCATGTCCAGCGTACGGCGCCGGCGAAGCCGGCTACTGACGCTGGCTGAGGAATCATCCCTAGCTAAGTTTGGACTACGTTCCCCAGCGTGGCCTGCCATACCCGAAGCCGGCAAGCCTGGCGTGGGCCGCACGTCCAGCGTACGGCGCCGGCGAAGCCGGCGACGGACGCTGGCTGAGGAAGCATCCCCAGCTAGGTTTGGGCTACGTTCCCATCGTGGCCCGCCATACCCGAAGCCGGCGAAGCCGGCAAGCCTGGCGTGGCCCGCATGTCCAGCGTACGGCGCCGGCGAAGCCAGCGACTGACGCTGGCTGAGGAATCATCCCTAGCTAAGTTTGGACTACGTTCCCCAGCGTGGCCTGCCATACCCGAAGCCGGCAAGCCTGGCGTGGGCCGCATGTCCAGCGTACGGTGCCGGCAAGACTGGCGTGGCCCGCATGTCCAGCGTACGGCGCCGGCGAAGCCGGCGATGGACACTGGCTGAGGAAGCATCCCAAACTATGTTTGGGCTACGTTCCTAGCGTGGCCCGCCACACCCGAAGCCGGCGAAGCCGGCAAGCCTGTCGTGGGCCGCATGTCCAGCGTACAGTGCCGGCAAGACTGGCGTGGCCCGCCACACCCGAAGCCGGCGAAGCCGGCAAGCCTGGCGTGGCCCGCATGTCCAGCGTACGGCGCCGGCGAAGCCGGCGACGGACGCTGGCTGAGGAATCATCCCTAGCTACGTTTGGACTACGTTCCCCAGCGTGGCCTGCCATACCCGAAGCCGGCAAGCCTGGCGTGGGCCGCACGTCCAGCGTACGGCGCCGGCGAAGCCGGCAAGAGACCCTGGCTGAACAAGCATCCCATACTTTGTTAGGGCTACGTTCCTAGCGTGGCCCGCCACACCCGAAACCGGCAAAACTGGCGTGGGCCGCACGTCCAGCGTACGGCGCCTGCGAAGCCGGCGAGAGACCCTGGCTGAAGAAGCATCCCAAACTATGTTTGGGCTACGTTCCTAGCGTGGCCCGCCAAACCCGAAACCGGCGAAGCCGGCAAGCCTGGCGTGGCCCGCATGTCCAGCGTACGGTGCCGGCAAGCCTGGCGTGGCCCGCATGTCCAGCGTACGGCGCCGGCGAAGCCGGCGACGGACGCTGGCTGAGGAATCATCCCTAGCTACGTTTGGACTACGTTCCCCAGCGTGGCCTGCCATACCCGAAGCCGGCAAGCCTGGCGTGGGCCGCACGTCCAGCGTACGGCGCCGGCGAAGCCGGCAAGAGACCCTGGCTGAACAAGCATCCCATACTTTGTTAGGGCTACGTTCCTAGCGTGGCCCGCCACACCCGAAACCGGCAAAACTGGCGTGGGCCGCACGTCCAGCGTACGGCGCCTGCGAAGCCGGCGAGAGACCCTGGCTGAAGAAGCATCCCAAACTATGTTTGGGCTACGTTCCTAGCGTGGCCCGCCAAACCCGAAACCGGCGAAGCCGGCAAGCCTGGCGTGGCCCGCATGTCCAGCGTACGGTGCCGGCAAGCCTGGCGTGGCCCGCATGTCCAGCGTACGGCGCCGGCGAAGCCGGCGACGGACGCTGGCTGAGGAAGCATCCCAAACTATGTTTGGGCTACGTTCCTAGCGTGGCCCGCCAAACCCGAAGCCGGCGAAGCCGGCAATCCTGGCGTGGCCCGCATGTCCAGCGTACGGTGCCGGCAAGACTGGCGTGGCCCGCCACCCGAAGCCGGCGACGGACGCTGGCTGAGGAACCATCCCAAACTATGTTTGGGCTACGTTCCTAGCGTGGCCCGCCAAACCCGAAGCCTGGCGTGGCCCGCATGTCCAGCGCACGGTGCCGGCAAGACTGGCGTGGCCCGCCACACCCGAAGCCGGCGAAGCCGGCAAGCCTGGCGTGGCCCGCATGTCCAGCGTACGGCGCCGGCGAAGCCGGCGACGGACGCTGGTGTATTGATATTTGCCTGATATCGGCTCTTCCCGAAAATCACGCCAACTTGGCTCGTCCTCCAGAACATTGACACCTCTTGTCCAAACATTCGCTATTGTCGATCCACCTACTTTTAGGCTACAATATTCAGAGTGAAGTATGGGTTTGCAAGTCAGAGTGGAAATCTATTCTTGCCAGTAAAATCGGCTTCGCCATGAGTACTAAGATGCAATACAGCCTTTGGCACAGTACGAATACTTTTATGTGTTTACTTTGTCCGATTGAGAAGAGAGCTCTACTTTCACTAAAAGTTTATTGCAATACCTAATCATAGCAGTATGAAAACCTGATCTCTGGCATTGGGAATTCTGGTTTCAACTAAACTCAAGGCATCACCGTAACCTACGCGGATTATTGGTCACCAGATGTTCAGCGGACCAGCGATTGCGAACCGTCTGGTTGGGGGCTTCGCCCCAAGCTCGAGAATAGAACACCGTTTTCTTTTCTTCTCTAGGCCTTCTTGCTTTCATTACAGAGATAAATTGTTCTTACTATTATAGAGAATTGTATAGCGGTTTAAGATAGTGCAGAACCTTCAAAACCTTTGACTGCTCATATGAAGCCTGTGGACAGCCATTCGAATGTACGCGATTTTTTCTCCAGAGAAAAATACGTAAATCAATCTGTATTGGTCGACCAGTCGATATCGTTTACTGTACGACGAGAGTCCTCGCCCGATACTTGTAGTAATTCTCCCTACCTTCTCTCTACGACCACCCCCTCCCTGCACAGCCAATACCCGCTTACCTAAATATTATACTTGTGCTCGAATAATCGAATTCAAATAATTATTCGAATAATTTATTCGAATTCGATTTTCGATTATCTGATTACCAGACGTCCAGCGCCACTTTTCTTCTTTAGGCCTTCTTACTTTCATTTCATTCTCCGAAGTACATGTTCTACCAAGTCCTGAGAAATAGACTGTGAGAGTCTCAATCCAAAGTGCTTAATCTACGAGAACATAAATAAAACCAATGGGTATCGGTAGACCGCTCGATACCGCCAAGTGCTCCGATAACTTTAACCAATCTCTTTACCCTCACTCTCAATCCCGCCAATACCCTTTACACTTGTGCCGGAGTGAAATCCTACTATATATAAATTAGCAAGCGTGTGTGTGTGTGTGTGTGTGTGGTGTGTGTGTGTGTGTGAGTGAGTTTGTGTGTGTGTGTGTGTGTGTGTGTGTGTGTGTGTGTGTGTGTGTGTGTGTGTGTGTGTGTGTGTGTGTGTGTGTGTGTTTCCGTCCGTCACAACTGGAGTGCGGGCACTGCGTAGTGGCACAGCACAGTGCCTGAACACGTCAGCGACCATGCATGGCGAGCCGTAGACGTGCTGAACACGTCGGCAACCGTGCTTGGCGACCGTAGACGTGCCGAACACATCGGCAACCGTGCATGGCGAGCCGTAGGCGTGCCGAACACGTCGGCAACCGTGCTTGGCGACCCGTAGACGTGCCGAACACATCGGCAACCGTGCATGGTGAGCCGGAGACGTGCCGAACACGTCGGCAACCGTTCCTGGGCATTTAGATGATCATCGACGGGAGGGGTTTTGGAGGCAATCGATATCGATCGATATTATCGATTTTTTGAGGATGACGTTCAAGCGGCACGAAACTTTAGCCCTGGGGTAATCGAGGTCGCTGAACACGAATCTGGAGTCGACCAATCGATATCGATAGATATTATCGATTTTCTGTGGATGTCGTTCAAGCGGCACGAAACCTTACCCCTAGGGGTAATCGAGGTCGCTGAACACGAATCTAAAGTTCGTTTTTGAACTGTCGATCGCCATCAATCGATATTGGGCAAATAAGCGTTTTTGTGGATGTCGTCCATTTTTTCGCTTTTTTACTAACTTGCCGTAAACGACGTAGTTAAGATGTTCTTCCTGAGGAAACTATGACATAGGTGGCAGCTACAATTGATGATGAGAAGTTATTGCCACGGCGAAGCCGTCAAGAAGCCGTCGGTGCTGCCGAAAGGTCGCACAGACGGCTGGTAAAAAAATAAAGGCGTAGTGAGAGTCAAGTTCGCGCACACTTGTTGAACAAAGCCTTTAAATGGTCTTCTCACGAATGCTGTGCAAAGTGTGATCTGTGGAACGACTTCTGGATCTGGACGCACGTTGTACGACGTCTGGGTCACGTGTTCTGAACCCGGACGCATGTTAATATCGTCTGTGATACATATGCTAAGCCCCAACGCACGTGTAACGACGTCAGCAGCACGTCTTCTGAAACCTGATACCCGTTGGATGATACTGATAAAAAAAACATGGTCCGCCCTTACTGTTCCCCTTCACTGGACCCTCTCCTTCAACGGTCCCATCTTCACTGGTCCCCTTTACCGTCTCTCTCTCCCCCCCCCCACCCCTTATACTGGTCCCCTCTTCATTGGGCCTCCGTCACCACTCACCCCCCATTACTGAACCCTCCCTTGCAGTTGTCCCCTTAGTGGTCCCCTCTTCGCTGGTCCTCCTTCTTTCCACTCGCCCATCACTGAACCCTCTCCCTGCAGTGGTCCCCTTTACTGGTCCCCTCTTCATTGGCCCTCCTTTACCACTACACTCCCCATTACTGGACCTTCCTTTGCTGGTCCCCCATTACTGATCCCCCTTCACTGGTCACCCATTGGTGACATGTCGTCTGAACCGGGACACCCCTTGCACGATATCGATGAGACCCCTTCTTAACCCAAGCATCCATTCCGCGACATCGGTGACACCTGTTCTGAACCTAGACACCGACTGCGCGACATGGGTGACGCAACTCCTGAACCTCGACGCCTGTAGAACGACGTCGGTAACACGTCTTTTCAAACCGTTCGTCCTCTGCGCGACATCGGTGACACGTCGTCTGAATCCGGGCACCACTTGGGCGGCATCGGTGACACCTATTCTGAATCCGGACACCACTTGGGCGACATCGGTGACACCTCTTCTGAACCTAGACACCGACTGCGCGACATCGGTGACACAACCCCTGAACCCGGACGCCTGTTGAACGCCGATGGTGAGATGTCTTCAACCCAGACGCGCGTTGCGCGACATCGGTGACACGTCTTCTGACGCACGCGACAGGACGTGGGTCACACCTCGTCTCAACCCGGACGCCTGTCACTCGACGTCGTAGTTATATGTTAGAAATCTGACAATTTTTTGGGTTCCCTCATAAAGGGTACTTCAGGGTACTTCTGGAGGGTACTTCAAGTGAATCATTCACTGCAGGCTGGGCAGCGACTGGGAGGGTGTTTGAATAGCCAATCATACTAAAAGGAGGATGGTATAGGGTTCGAATCCGAGACAGGGGTTTGCAGGTTGCCTTCTATTTTTGTAGATGAAGAATGCGTTAGACCTCGACCAGACACTGTTTTCATTTTCTAACTCTTTTTTGACCTCTTGTCGGGTATGAAAAAGTCAGGTTTGCGTTGCATAGAACTACGCCGTGTTCCCAAGAAACCATGCTTGTATCGCTGGGGAAGCTCTTATTAGTTGCTACAACGTCATGATCCATTTGTAATGTTCTATGCTTGTTTTGAAAATGCTTCTCATTTTAACCTCATTTACGAACATGAACGAGATCTGTTGCTTCAATCCATCTTCTGGATGTGCTGATCAGCTTTCGGGTTTCTATACGAACACTTTTCTTGTAAATTTTACTATTTCTACCTTCTCTTAAAAATGCATTATTTTTGAGCCCGTAGTTTCGTCTTATTGCAGCCTATTTTTCTCGGTCACTCTTCCATACTGGTAGGTAGTGGGGGTGGGGATAACTGCAGATGTAGGTACTTGTAGTAAGTCTCATGACTTTGTAGTAGGGAATAAAATTTCGTCAAACTTTGTCTTTATGGTCAGTTGAGGTGGTGTTCACAAATCGGGCAATCGCTTTTAAGGAGTGCGTGGGAATACAAGTCTCTACACCTTCGATAGCAGAAAGTGGTGGGGGAAAATAGCATCGGTGTTAAATCGTATCAAACGGGTTGTAATAAGGTTATAACGCCAGTATGGTACATACGGTGTTCAGGATACATTTAACATCAACCAAAGAGCAGTGAGCTAGCCCACCAATACATGACATAACCTTCGGATCCGAACCCACCTTCTTTTTGCTGATCCGTCCCCACACCTACTTGGCCATCCAATCGCTCTCTTCTTGTGAGCGGCGCCCCTCAATGTTCCACTTCAGTTAGTGAATCTCTACAAGCAAATTGTGAGTTCGCTGTAATTCTGCTACTGTTCGAGCCCCAAACCTTTTGCAGGTTGAATTCTAATCACGACATGCCAGCTCCAGACGTCTGTTTTGTTTTATCGGCCCGCGCTGAAGTGATTTTCGCAATTTTTGACCTACCCAGGTGTTCGCAGGAAAATTGAAAACCACTACGGTGCTTTTCAGACAACCCCCTACAATCCACAATAGGTCACTTTGAAAATTGCCACGGGACGTTCATTGACCTCACCTGTTAACCAGGGACGTTTTCTGGCAAATTTATTACCTCAGCAGCGACTTTCTCAGGTTTACGATATATATTTGGCGAGCAACGGGTCAGCGTGCGGATGAGAATTATATGTCGGGTGCCAGGGTTCGGAAGACATGACACATATGCCGTACGACGTGCGTCTAGATCCAGGAGACGTGCCACAGATCAGACAATGCGCAGCATGGGTACCATTTTCAGAAGCCTTTTAAAGGCTTCGAGCAACGAGCGTGAGCGTGCATTTCTCACTCGGTCTCCATGCCAGCACATATAATATTTAGTATACCTGTGCTTTTTCAAAATTTTTCGAATGAACGAATAGTCGAGTAACTCCATTTTTCGAAAATCAAATGAGCGGATAATCGAAAAGCCCCATTTTTCGGTTATCCGAATTTCCGAATATTCGAATAAATCGAGTAATCGAATAAACCTCATTATGACTTAGTCAAAATTATGGGTTCACCCCCCCCCCCCCCTCCTCGATTTGTCCATTAGTACCCGGAGAATCAGCTGCCTAGGCTCAGCGATGTTACCGTCGTATTCTTCAATATCGAAAACCTGTATAGAAAAATTCTAAGCAGGTTATCTTATCAGTGCAGCAAACTACGAACTTTTATTAAAATTTTAACGAATGGAGATCGATGCAAAATATAGATTCGTTTCATAGGAAACCTGATAAATCACAAAAGCACCTACAGGGTGCGTAAAAATAATTTACGCACCAAACGTAAACGTTAGAAATAACAACACATCATAAAATTTAATAAGTTAATACATAAAATGTTAACAATGATCTAGCGAACAGAATAGCATCATCTGCATTTTATATGGGCTTCTTTGCTGCGAATGCAGGCGCGAAGACGACGAGGAAGCGCAACGACGGTGCGCCGCAAGTAGTCCACGTCGATTTCGTTCTATGCTTTGACCTTCAGTGAGTTGATACTTTTGTGCATTCAACTGGTAAAAGTGTGACATACTCTTCAAGGACCTCCAAAGTGCTAATTCTGGCGGAGGCCTTGCTGCAAGGGAGGCGCATTCGGCCTGTATCATGGTTTATGCATTCATCACAAGCGTCTCTCGCTTTCACGGATACAGGAATGAAGATAAATCAGTAGAGCTATCTGCAATGAAGTCCTAAATAAGGAACTGGTTCTTTCCTCGTCCTCGAGAAATCCCACCTCGAGAGTAAGCAGTATGTCTTCCAGCGGAATTCGACTCCTGCGCAGAGTCGAGGATTGTTCATGACTGATGCCGCGTCAACTTTAAGGATTTCGGCAGAGGAATGTCCTCTGTATAAACCAGATTTCAATCCGTTGATTACTCTATATAGGAAGTTTTGCAGACCAAAGCTTGCGCTACTTCCCACAAAAGTATGAAGTGAATGAAGGATGATCTGGTCAAAGCATGGAATGAAATCGACGTGGACTACTTGAGGGCGCACCGTCGCTGCCTTTCCTCGGCGTCTTCGCCCTGCATTCGCAGCAAAGAAGCCCATATGAAATATATGTGATACTATTCTGTTCGCTAGATCATTGTTGACATTTTGTATATAAGCTTCTTAAATTTTATGATGCGTTGTTATTTCTCACGTTTACGTTTAGTGCGTCAATTCTTCTTACGCACCCTGTACAGACAAGGAAGGACTAGTACTTCGTCACATCACCTCTGTTGGAAACAATATCGAGAATTCTATTTGGCATATTAGTTATTAGATTATCCATAACAATTTGCTCAACATTGGTCCATGTATGAAGTAAGGCGTTCTTCAGATCAAAAACCGAAGTCTAAGAGGTTCTATTTTTGTACGCTTTGTACAAGAATGCCCCACAAGTTTTCTTGTTTTCCATTTGAGGTCTGGAGAACAACTAGGCCACTCCAAATGTTGAATTCTGTTGGAGTTATACGTTTATCGATGCATTATCTTGTTGGAAAATAAGATTGTGTCTACAAAATCTTCTGAAATATGGCGGAAGGTAATCTCTGAGCAGTTTCTGGTGGTCTTCGCTGTTCATCCTGCATGAGGCGAACTCCAAGGCAACAAGTCCTTATCCAGAAAACGCAGCCCAAACCATGAGACTTCCACCAACAAAGTTGCGTCTGTAGAATACTCGCTGCTCTTTCTTCTCCAATAGTGTCTATACCCCGTCGGGCCCATCAAGATTTCACTCTTTTAAACTTCTGGAGAGATCTGAGAAAAGAGGTCGAGTATCCTCTAGGCGCAACTTTGGCGGTGGAAGTCTCATGGTTTGCGCTACGTTTTTTGAATGTGGACTTGTCTCGTTTGTCTCAGAAATTTGTCTCGTGTAGGATGAACAGTGAAGACTACCAGAAATACTCGGAAATCACATTTTGCCCTATTTCAGAAGATTTCCTAGGCACAAGCTGATTTTCCAACAAGATAATGCATCCATTCACAGTCAGCTACAGGTTGGCTTAACTCCAACAGAATTCAACTTTCGGAGTGGCCCAGTTGTCCTCCAGATCTCAGCCCGATAAAGAACTTGTGGAGCATTCTTGTACACAAAGTGTACAAAAATAGAACCGCTTAGACTTCAGTTTCTGATCTGAAGAACGCCATACAAGTAATAACAATATTCAGTAAAGCAACTTATACACTAGCTTCGTATGACAATATTGTACATCCCTGTTGTTTTACAAAGATTAAAAATAAATAAATAGATAAATAAATGAGTAAATAAATAATTTTATTAAAATAAAATTAAATAAAATGGTATATGTGTCTATGTATATATAATATATGTATGTATGCGCATATATGTGTATTTGTGTATGTGTATATGCGTATGTCTATATATGTATGTATATGTGTATATATGTGTGTATATATATGTATATGTATGTATGTATATATATGTATGTATGTATATATATATACGTCTGCATTATATAACTACTCTAATTACTTAACAAAATTAAATAATTTGTTACACGTCAAAATTGTTTACACTATCACTTGCGGTAATAATCTAATCTTGTACAATTACTATATTAATTATATTATATTTATTAACTATAATACTATAAAAAATGCCATCTACCTAAAGTACCTATTTTGAAATTTAAAATAATTAAATAATAAATTAGATAAAGTTTAAAATATAAATTCAAAATAAATATATATATATATAATATAAATAATAAATAAATAAATAAATAAATAATATAAATAAATAAATAATACAAATAAATAAATAAATAAAGCTATAGGTTGTACTTTCCTTAACCCTAGGTGGGTTTCTTTCTCTCTTCTTTTTTTACCTCTCTGCACACGCACATTGCACATAGCCTTGCCGATGGGGTTATACAAGTAGTTACTGGCAAGGGAGGGTAGGTACTACGCATCCGGTAAAGCTATTTACTTCGGGAGCGCCAACCCCGGGAGCAGCCCCTCCAAAACCTCTTGGTAACCTTCCCACTCGTTAGGGACTTGGCCGTCCTTAACGTTTGATCTAGGCCAAAGAACAACAAAAATTGTAGTTCAGTCAACGTTCCCTTTTTGAGGTCCAAGATTTTACAAAAAGGAAGGTTAATGGAAAGTACAACCTTATAAACTTTGGTACTTTAAAAATGTCCATAAAATGTAACAGCAAATGTGGCATTTGTAGCGTAATTAATTGTGATAATTTTTTAAAAAGTTATACCACCGATTTCATAATTCCAACTTACAAAATTGCTCAAGCTAACTGTATGACTCCTAATCTTGTTTACTGCCTCACATGTGATGACTGTGGTAAACAATATGTTGGGATCACCACAAGAAAATTAAAAATAAGAATTCATGAACACATAAATAATATTCGTAAAAGTATAGAAAACAAAATTTTCTACAAACATTTTCAAAATTCTTGCTTCAGTAAAAAATTCCATATCAGTATATTAGATAATCTTGAAGAAAACTGTGATATCAATATATTGAAAGAAAAAGAGCTTTTTTGGATTAAGTTGCTCATGACCGCCTATCCTTTTGGCTTTAATGATAACATCAAAGGCTACGGTAACATCTCATACATTACTAGCCCACTTTCACACAAATCAAATCACCCATTCTTCAATTTGAAAATAGTAAAAGAACGTACTAGCAGAGGTAATAAACATAAGAATAAAAACAAAATTAACGAATATCCTGATCCCACTACTATTATAAATGAAGTGACATCATTTCTCAATAATGGTAATAATAGTTACTATGACTTATTCAGATTTCTTAAATCAAAAACAAAATTTTTTATAAAATCGTTAATTAAAGCTACTTTATATAATTTTGAATCTTTTGACATTTCTAAAGAAAAACAGATCCTTTTATTAAGTTCCCTTTGCTATTTCCACTTTAACAATAATGAGAAAACTAGTAAAGTTAATCATAAAAGAGATGTAATATACCTTAAAATGCCGTTCTATAATAATGTACTGGACTCATTTAATTTGAATAGAATAATAAACAATAAAAATATAATTAGAATCATTAATGAGCATAGTGATAAAGTATATAAACCTTTTAGAATTGTCTATCAATATGAAGAACCGTTTTCTAAAAAACTTTTTAACTATAATAAGTTTCTACGTAAAACTTCAAATCTTGTCCAACATAATATACCTTGTATTTGTGATAAATATCCTACCTTTATTGATTCGTTTCACAAACACATTGTTACTGGTGACATTAATATCTTTAGAAATCTCAGAGATGTTTATATAATCTTAAGTAAAGGCACAAAATACAGACCTCAACCTCATACTGACAGCAGTAACATTAAATTTATTTGGATCAACCTTTTTAAGCAAATTGTAAGTAAAATTAAAAACCGATATAACCTCAATTCTTCAACATTACAAAAGATAAAGAACATCTTCGAATTGTTTTTTAATAGTAGAAGAACTAGACCACTTATATACATTAATAATAAGAGCTCTAACAAGAATTTTAAAAATATCAATGCTTGTATAAAATTTATACATAAGTTTTTTATATTATGCCCTCTTGACAAGGCTTCTTCAAACTATGGTATTATTTGTAAAAAACTGTACTTTGAAATAATTAGAAACGAGATGCAAAACTTTAATAGTGACTCCTCTAATAACATATATATTCAATCGAACATTAATATTAATGAAATTTTCACTGGACAAAACAACTTTATTTCTAATCTAGGATTGAACTCTAATAGAAGAGGTACTATACCATTGATTTATTGTATACCTAAACTGCATAAAAGTCCTATTAAGTTTAGATTCATAACTGGAGCATCTAACAGTAATATTAAACCTTTAGCAATGGAGATTGCTAGAATTCTCACTCACCTCCGCAATCACTTTAAACATTATGCTTATAATGTTTATTGCAACACTAGGTGTCTTAAAAATTTCTGGTCCATCAACGATATTAACATTAATAATGAAATCCATCCAATTCGTGGAAGCAACCTTAGACTATACTCAGCCGACTTTGTTGATATGTTTACCAATATACCACATAACATAATTATTAAAAATATTAAGGAAATAATTAAAATATGCTTTAAAAATGCAAATCATAATCTACATGCTTGACTTCTTGTTACAAAATTCTTACTGTAGCTTAAATAATACAATTCATAACCAAGTTAAAGGTGTACCTCAAGGTGGCAATGCAAGTCCAATCATTGCAGATTTAACTCTTTGTTTTTACGAATACCAATACTCTATTAGAAAAGCAATTGCTAATAAAGTTTTTCAACCGTTCAGATACATGGATGACATATTAATTATACATAATCTAGAAGAAATATTAATTGAACGCATTATTTCCGAGACTTATGAAAATTGCCTTATTGTAAGTAAAACTCATGACAACATACATCTATGTAATTTTTTGGATAAAACTATCAGTATTGTTGATAATAGCATTTTAACTAAACAATACAATGAAACTGATTATTCCTCTTTTAATGTAATTAGATTTCCCCACAACACTTCGTATATTAGCCACTCTCTAAAAGTGGGAATAATTTATACTGAAACTCTCCGTATTTCGCGAAATTGTACTAAAAAAGAAGACTTCATTAGTAGACTTACTAATCTAATTACCTCACTCTTTCACCTACATTATGATAAAAAAATAATTCTTCACTCAATAGTAAAATGTATACTTAATAATAAAAGTATTGCTTATAAATATGGATTTACCTATTCATTAAAAGATACTTATAGTTTCATAGATCAACTTATAGATCAGCTATCAAAGTGACTGCAATATCCTTTCAGTAAGCTCTCTATCCTCTAAGCCTCATATATATGTATATTTATGTATTATGTATATGTATATTTATTAACTACATGTCATCCTCTTAAGCCATAGAGACTATTTCAATATATAGATATCACAACATGGAATCTACAGCCAATATTAGGTTACTCCCGCCTTCTTCGTCTATTGACCTTCCCTATGGCAAGGGTACGCCCCGTATGACCCAATTTCGTAGGTACAGTACCGGACATGTCTTTTGGTCATTGGCCGAAAAAGCCGCGCCGGCCAACATAGGCCGCTTTGGAGCGTTCCAAAGCGGCCTATGTTGGCCGGCGCGGCTTTTTCGGCCAATGACCAAAAGACATGTCCGGTACTGTATATAAACTCTATACATTCATGTCCAACATTGCTCTCACTCCCTGCCCTACTGATGATCCTCCGGGAGTGAGTCTCTTTCTCTTCTTTCTTAGTAATTATATCCTGTATAGGGCTTAGAGGTGAAACAGGATATAACTACTGTCTCCTATTTAAAGGCTTCTTGCACCTGTAGTAACTTTCCTTCCACTCATTTATACTTCATCCATGGACTAATGTTGAGCAAACTGTTGTTGATAATTCAGTTAGTAGCATGCCAAATAAAATTTTCGATATTGTTTACAACAAAGGTGATGTAACGAAGTACTAATCTTACTTTGTCTGTAGGCACTTTTATGATTAATCAGGTTTTTTATGAAGTGTACCTATATTTTGCACCGGTCTCCACTCGACAAATTTTCAATAAAAGTTCGCGCTATCCTGCACTGATAAGATAACCGGCTTAGAAATCTTCTATGGAGGTTTTCGATATTGAAGAATAGGACGGTAACGTCGCTGAGCCTAGGCAGCGGACTCTTCGGGTACTAATGGATAAATCGGGAGTGTAATAATAATTTACCAATAATACCAATAATTTAATTAATTTAATACCAATAATTTTGATCAGTGTGTACACACCCTTCCCCCCACTACCTATCAGTATGGAAGAGTGACCGAGAAAATAGGCTGCAATAATACCAAACTACGGCATCAAAAATGATGCATTTTAAGAGATGGTAGAAATAGTAAAATTTACAAGAAAAGCGTTCGTATAGGAACCCGAAAGCTGATCAGTACATCCGGGAGATGGAATTAGCTCGTTCATATCGTAAATGTGGTTAAAATGAGAAACATTTTCAAAACAAGCAGAGAACATTACAAAAGGATCATGATGTGGTAGCAACTAACAAGAGCTTTCCAACGAGACAAGCATGGTTTCTTGGGAACACGGCGTAGTTCTATGCAACGCAAACCTGACTTTTTCCTACCCGACAAGAGGTCAAAAAAGAGTTAGAAAATGAAAACAGTGTCTGGTCGAGGTCTAACGCATTCTTCATCTACAAAAATAGAAGGCAACCTGCAAACCCCTGTCTCGGATTCGAACCCTATACCATCCTCGTTTTAGTATGATTGGCTATTCAAACACCCTCCCAGTCGCTGCCCAGCCTGCAGTGAATGATTCACTTGAAGTACCCTCCAGCCTCCATGAGGGAACCCAAAAAATTGTCAGATTTCTAACATATGACTACATTTAAAGCTCCATAGCTTTTGCAGGTTAATTTTTGAGCATTACAATGTTATTCAAGATTGTACATACCATCGTGACTCCAAAAGTCGAGGAGAGATTGAAAAAATTCTCGCCCAAACATTGCCCAATACTGTTATTTTTTGTGCTCAGCACGAATACGGTATCCATTTTCGAAAATTCGGCCGACCAGGGTACGTTACTGTGAGTGTCAGTTGTGAGTTCGCTGTAAATCCGCTGCTGCTCCAGCTTCAAAGATTTTGCAGGTTAGATTCTAATCACGACATGGCGGTTCCAGACGTCTGTTTTGCTTTAGCGGCACGCACTGAAGTGATAGTTTTTTGCAACCGTGAATTACCAAGATGTCCGCAGGAAATTTTGAAAACCACTATGGTGCTTCTTATCGTTAGACAAACCCCTACAACCCTCAATAGGTCACTTTAAAAATTGCCACGGGACGTTCATTGACCTCCCTTATAAGCTCAAAAAAGACTGGCTGGCATACGCCGTCCTGTCGAAGTGGCTTTGGTACCCCACCTGTGACTGACAACGTGACCTAAAAATTATCTTAATTATATGTGAAGATCTCTAACTGCTATTTTTGAATGCCAACGTTCATACGTTGTCGTTTGCTTAGAATCCCAGAGTGTTTTTTTTTTTTTGACAGCAGGTGTGATTTCTTGAACAGTTAGGTTCCTACTAAACCATTTAATCCCATTTATTTTTTACTGAACCACTCTTCGAGACCTACTAACTTTCAGTTTTTTAGTCACACTTAAAAAAAGAAATTCTGCATAAGAAGATGTAAAATGGAAGTAATTGGTTCATGACTGAACACCAGTCACCAGTCATATTTTCTTATTAAAAAAATAGGATAACTTGGACATAGCTCCCATTAGCAAGCATGACAGTTCACTGAGTACTTTGGCTACCTCCAGGCACTTTTCCCTGTCTGCTCTTTATTGGTTTAGAAGCAGTATAAATTTCACTTTTTCTCCTTCCCAAACGTGGCTTCCAGAATATTAGCAGAATTAACCGTTGCAAGTGCTACGAAGTTCTGCCGTTGTATAATATCTAAAGCATAGACAAGACCATGATGCTTCAGAAAGCAACAAACTAGACCTTGTATTTTTAAATACCACGATGTAGGTTCAGCTCCCAAACGACTGGACTCCACCTTCCCCATTCATTTTCTATTGTACAGCCAAATGAGAACAAGATGTAGCTCTTATAGGTAACATTTTCAAAAGTGTCCTTCGATTTGCTACCACCAGTTTTGTTGTTCGAAAATTTGCAAATAACCAAAAACAGTAAATCACTAGTTTAAGGAGACCGGTCTATCGAGGTAAAGTGGACCCTTCAAAGGAATATTCCACAAACTGGACGCCTGCAAAACAAATGGAGCACGAACTCACTAGAAATCGAATGAGGGTACGTTCGTTGCAATGCGATGTTCCTCGGTGTAGCAGCGTTTGAATACGTAAAAGGTGAAATATGGCTCACTTGATACCAATGTGTCTGGCACATAGCGTTGCTTTTTTCACAGTGCTTCCTGTCATTGCAGTACTGGTGCTACAGATACACAATTTCGCTAACCTCCGTACGCGATCTTTTTCATGCAAATTTGCGGTCATTCTTGATAGCTCGTTTCAGCGTCTGCTCCGGAAACGATCCAAAAAGCACATACTTTCTGACACATCGCCGAAGGAATATTCGCCACGCCCCGGGTTGGCTGTGCTTGATAAACCCTAAAGATGGAGATGAGCACCTTAGCTCCTTATCGTCAAAATTATTACCGTATTTTTCTTTCAGATCGCCGACTGTCAGTGATTCCACCTCTGCAACAAGTAGTTCAAAGTCAGTGCAAACCCCGCCAAGCTACGAAACCACCCTGACGGAAAAGCAGCTTAAGGTTGGATAAAAACACAATCTACTTATTATTCTAATATGGTGGGACTATTCAACTGCTCCACGCGCCTCCCCATGTGAGCGAGATAAAGCCCTCTTCATCAATATGGTCTCCAGATCAGTAAAACGATCTCCCGAAACTTTTGCTATAATGTTAATTTTTAATAGCTTGACATCTACTGAGCTAAAAACTTTTTAGGCGCACTTTTTGTCGAATATTATATCGGCGGAAAAAGTGATTCGGTCGTCTTGTTCAATACACAGCACCTCTGTTCATTTGCCAGTCGTTTCTTTCCTTCTGACCTGTTCTACTGATGTCAGTCATTTTGGTTCCCTAACGCAGCTACCTTATCGATCATGGGAGCAGAGTTTCCTTCAAGCGCTTTGCAATAGAAGCAATGATTGAGATGATGAGGTTTCACTTTTTCTTATAAATAAGTCGTCAAATTTCAGGTTTTTTACGATCCACCTGAGTCCTTGGAAGAACTCACCATAAACAGTAACAATTTAACGCTTCCACCAACAAATATGAAAGAGCTTCTGAGAATTCGAGCAAACATAAGAGCATCCTCGAAAACGAACTGTCAGGTGTGTTAGAAAAAGTGGAAGAATGCATGCAAGGATAAAAAAAGATCAAAATGATGTGTTCACGTTTGAATTTCCAGATGTTAAAGATATTCGGTTTATGATCCCTACAGCATACTCTTGCGAAAATTACGAGATGGTTGTGCACCATAATTCCTTGGTTTCTTGAACAACTTTAGTGCAATCGAAACTTTAGCGCCAGACGGAACTCGAACCTACACGTCCTGCACTCTGGGCGGGAATGTACGTCACTACATCATCTTCGTTGCTTGAACACAGTGGCTGGTAGTTGGGTTGCAAGCCTAACAGCAAGACGTCGTTATGAGAGCTTGCAACCTCATTAGCGGCTACCTTTAAAGGACATAAGTTGGATCATTTCAGTCAAGGCCTTCAGGTTACTGGTTCAGTGACGATATCAGCTGCAGGCTCATCCCGATATACGGATGAGTGCTGATGGGTTTCACGAGGTGTGGGTGTTGCTTCGATCAAATAGTGCCGGTGATTTAATGGCATAGAGCATTCCCGCCCGGTCAGCCGGAGGTACAGCTTCGGGTCCCACCTAGCGCTAGATTTTTGATCGCAAATAAACATCGTTAAAGCTTACAACCCTATTACCAGCCACATGAGGCTTGAAGACAGTGAAATGAGTCATTCCTAAAATATTTTTTGACGCTCTTACATCTGTTTGGCAGCGCCCTGACTCAATGTTCTCCATAAAATGCAAACCCTATGTTTTTCTATATCACCTGTAGCAACTGTCGTGCTGTTGATCATCACGGTGCTAGAGCGGGCGCCGTCAACGCGTCCATTTCTCTCTGTCGTCAGACTGCTCCAACGGGTTCTCATCGCTCGACGTGCTCGTCGTCCTTCGTTCTGTGCTTTTACGAAGATGTCCAACCAATAGATTTTTGGTCAGTCCTCAGGCATCATTTGCATAAATAGTCCACTCGGAGCATCACCCTCTCCATTCCTCGATGAGAGAGCTGATCGCGTGTTCATCCTGATTTCGTTTGACCCAGGTCTCTGAGGCGTATATGTTAGCGTAGGAAGAACAGTGGAATCATATAGGTGGTCACGGAGTACGCCGTTCTTCGTCTTCTTCACGTCTTTTTCGACGTTCTTGAAAGCTGCTCAAGTCGCCCGTTTCTTCCTGCCTTATCGCTAGGTCATTGTCCATGTTGACTTCGCGACCTAGAAACACACAGCTAGACTATTCAGGGATGTTCGCTCCTTTGAGCGAGAGTGGTGCATTACAAACTTGTTCGTTCCTCATGAATATCGTCTTCGTAAAATTCAGCTGAAGCCCAGCGTTCCCACATATATACACGATCGAACTCGGCCAGCATTCGCTCCGCCTAGCTACAGCTCGGTGTTTTAAGCGCGATGTCGTCAGCGAAGCGAAGATCGTGCAGTTGCCGGCCGAATTAACCGGTATGTAAACTGCGATCGGAATGTAGATGTAGAACACGTAAGCAACACAGTTTACCTCAATGCAGGCAGGAAATCAAAGGATAACAGGCAATGTAGGCAATAAAGCAGTTACTGTAGCAGACAAATCGTGCGACCTCCCTCTATCCTAATCAGGCGATGACTGACTCCCGAGGCTTCTTTAGGTGGGTGGTCCAGACGTTTCGATTGCCTTTCCGCGCTCGATCATCAGAGGCGGTCACCTACCTCAAATCACATCAAAACGCCCTCTGGCTGGCAGCCCAGACACCGGGACACCCATCCTCCCAGTCTCCTCGTTCTTTGTTATGTTGTCGGAACATAAAATTTTCATTATCATCAATTAGGTATTTCCTAGGTTGAACAAATAGTACATATCAGTTATTACACATCTACCATATCTAACAGCCGTCGATCTTCACTCCCATGTCTGCCCGTTCCAAATCGCGCATGAGATTTTCGAGGGTGGCGCTGAAGAGTTTCAGGGATATCGTGTTCCCTTGCCGAACCCCTCTCTTCACTTTCATAGAGGCGTCAATGTAGAATAGTGAGGTCTTGGTCGTGAATACTCCACAGCTCACAAAGTACTCTAATGAGTAGCAGCGTTTTGGGTGAGCAGGACTTCGACCACCGCTTCAATTTCGACGGAGTCGAGTGCCCACTTCAGGTCGATGAACGTAAGTCATCCAAATATAGCTGTCATTCGAAATAGAGCCGTTGACAAGAAACTTGACTCGATCCTAACTGAAACCCCAGTGAGGTCTTCAGTGCGATGAATGTGTCGGCCACCTTGTTGGAGGCCTACTTATGAAGGCGCCTGGCGCTCTCGGGATCCACTCCTGTGTTCTTTTCATTCATCGGCATTTGGCCTTCCACATGTAATCCGCAGGGTCACGAAGGTGAGATAGTGTTTTCATGCCGGGACTCCAATG
Organism: Heligmosomoides polygyrus polygyrus; assembly: GCA_947396885.1. Taxonomy (NCBI): domain Eukaryota; kingdom Metazoa; phylum Nematoda; class Chromadorea; order Rhabditida; family Heligmosomidae; genus Heligmosomoides; species Heligmosomoides polygyrus. The sequence goes on along the minus strand of OX377201.1, from coordinate 71,239,370 downwards.
TTGAGTTCGCCTGTTGTACTGCAGAAGAGTCGTTTTCGAGCTTTGTGCGCGGTCCTGTCGTATTTTACGTGGCTGTGGCATCGGGTATTGAGTAGCACAGCGCAGAGATGATATTGGAGTCGAACAAGATTGATCGATGGTCTGCAGTCCTCTTGAGATACCCACAAAGGACCATGCCGCTTTTCACATCCTACCGTAACTTTTGCCACCGTTGTCACTGTTTAATGGATGTGAATAGCCACGTCAAAATATCCCTCCCTTATATCCCTTATATCCAAATTCACCATGGGGAGAGCCAAGGAATACCGACTTTTTTCATTCTGAGTGCGCTTGCTCGATCCTTCCAATTCATTCCGCCTTCAGTTCTGCAATCGCAAGCTGGCTTTAACGGAACAGCATATCCAGTGCCTTTGCGAGCAAAGATTCTGTAAGAAGCACCGCCTTCCGTCTGCTCATCACTGCAGTATCGACTACAAGCAAGCAGGAAGATCTAAAATAATAAGGGTAATTTTTTGCCACTAATTTCTACAACCAAAAATATAAAACACTGTCATTAAGGAGAACCCGAAGGTCTCAGAGGGCGGCTACCACAAAGCGAGACAAGAATGATCAACTTACAATCAACCATTTAACAAACGCCTTAACGGAGAAGCAATAAATGACTGATGAGGAATGCTGTGCTCAGCTGTATTGCAAGGCACATCTTTGCACAGAAACTGCTTGATTTCGGGGATATTCCGAAATTAGCATTATTAACTTGCGATGTTGCCCCTGCAAAGAGAAAACTCAAACAACTCATAACTATCAATACTATCATGGTATGGGATATTTACTATCATTCTCAAGTCCCATTGAGTGAACAAAGCACGATGGTACCTGTCTGCTAGAGTGTGTCTCATTTGGTTCTGCTTGATCTCCAGACAGCGGCTTCATGAAGCTTCCAAAGTCGCCTCGACCAAAAGGCCGTAGGTTGATTCCCATTCTCCAAGCATTTCTCACCGGTTATTTGTGCGAAGAGCGGCTCCTGGCAGTTTGTCACCGGCGGGACGGCTCACGTGCGTTCGCGATGGAGCGCGAAATCGTCCATTGCTGTTAGGTTCTGTGACCCATCCAATCGACTCCTGTGGAAATACTTTCGTCGCTCAGGGGTAGTCCGCAGCTAGGTTACGTGCTCGAAGATCGAGGGACCGCATACAGGTGGCAGAATGGGGAGAAAATGAAAACTGTGTAGATGTCAGGACCCCACAGATCTCACCAATCAGGCCGCATTAGTTGGGCGAAGGGCGGCTGTTGGCAATTTTCCAGCAGCGCGGCGGCTCCGCATGCGTTCGCGATGAAGCGCGAAATCCATTGCTGTTGGGTTCTTTCGTCGCTCAGGGAGGAGTCCGCAGCTTTGTTCTGCGCTCTTCGAGGGCAGGACCAGGCTAGGGAAGGGACTCCGGAGTGGGTGCCATCCAATTTGCTCGTGTGGAAACTGCTTTCGTCGCTCAGGGGGGAGTGCGCAGCTGAGTTCTGCGCTCTTCGAGCGCAGGACCAGGCTAGGGAAGGGACTCCGGGGTGGGTGCCATTCAAGCTGCTCGTGTGGAACCTGCTTTCGTCGCTCAGGGGAAGTGCGCAGCTGGGTTCTGCGCTCTTCGAGCGCAGGACCAGGCTAGGGAAGGGACTCCGGAGTGGGTGCCATCCAATTTGCTCGTGTGGAAACTGCTTTCGTCGCTCAGGGGGAGTCCGCAGCTTGGTTCTGCGCTCTTCGAGCGCAGGACCAGGCTAGGGAAGGGACTCCGGGGTGGGTGCCATCCAAGCTGCTCGTGTGGAAACTGCTTTCGTCGCTCAGGGGGAGTCCGCAGCTGGGTTCTGCAAAACCGTTACAGCTGGAAAAAAGGGCAGAAAACGTCTGAAAATTGAGTAGACGTTAAAACTCCTGAGATCTCGTCCAGTCAGTTGAAATGCAAAACACCGGCGTGCAGAGGAACCGCTGACCTCCGTCATCACCGCGAGGCGCTCTAACCACTGCACCACGAGCTGCTTGGCGAAGGTGTCATCGCGGGCGTATAAGAGGCAGAAATCGCACGGCTTCCGCGCTCCGTCGCCAAAGTGGAGTGCAAGCGGCTGCGTCGCGTACGTCACTGGGCATGTTGCCAACAGCCGCCCTTCGCCTAAATCTTTCGGCCTCAGTTGAAATGCAAAACTTCCCCAACGCACAGGAACCGAACCCCGACCCCCATCGCATGAAGTAACACCATTATCCACATCCATCATTCCTACGAACGCGATGGTTCCGTCACTAGGCAGTTCGCGGTGATGTGGATAATGGAGTTGCTTAAGAGACACACAGCGCACGGCTTCCACGCTCCATCGCCAAAGTGGAGTGCGAGAGGTTGCATCGCGTTCTGGGCATGCTGCCAGCAGCCGCCCTTCGCCTAAATCTTCTCGCCTTCCTGACCACTGCTTCACTGACAACCTGCGCAGGAGCTCCGACTGTTTCAGATACTCCGAATGCATCGCCGTCAAGTAAGTTACCTTGTAACAAGCTCGGCAGATTTAGGCTTTTCAATTATGTTAAATAAATTTCGACGTGTTGTTCCTGGCGGGCATTCATGTAGACAAGCACGATTCCACCCTTCAAGCGACGAAGCGCATACGGCTGAAAAATGCACAAAAGATGCACCAAGATCACGTACGCGTTAAAACCCTCAAATCCCGAGTAGGCACCTGAAAGTCAAGTATGCCACAGCGCAAGGAAACCGAACCCCCGACCTCTCTCGCATGAAGCGAAACCCTAACCCACTGCACCACGACTCGCTTGCCTTGAGAGCCATCGCGTGCAGAGGATATCGATCAAATTTCAACGCGGACGCCGACGCGCGATCTCTAAGCTACGAGGGCGCAGACAGCAAGAGATTACGGTGTAGAAATTGTGGCCATATGACGAAATCATTTCTCTTACATGTAGTAGGCAGAGACCTACAACCTCCAGCCCTACTTCATAAATGATGTATTGAGTAGAACGTAGTAGTAGTTGTTGTATTGAGTGCTCTTTCATCCGCCTAGCAATGAACATATAGGGTCGGTTTTGCTGCAAGGGAAACGGTGTAAGTCTAGAGGGGGCTCCCCCTGTATCTCTTTTTACTTGGCAGGTTTTGCTCCACCCAAAATAGGTCAAGGTTCACTAGTGCATTATATATTTACCAGACTTCAGCGGCCTAGCGGCCGCCAAACGTCTAGTTGGGGGCATCGCCCTCAAACCCCGAGAATAGAGCACTCCGTATAGGCCTTCTCTCGCGTTACAGTGAAAAGCGGGGCAGTAGGGCACAATCTTCAAAACTGCTCCTATGACGCCTATCCACCCTCCATCTCCATTTATGCCGATTTAAAACCCGAAGGACACATTCTCTACGTCACGAGGAACCGATTGTAATAATCCTGTGAGAGCTCTATATCGCTAAATATCCGACGGCAATAATAATCCTCCTATTCCCGAAGTCATTCTCCCTATCCCCCCCCCCCGCCTCCGACAATACACAATACCATGTGACATGTTCACGCACACGCTCGCTGCCTTTGAAAGATCATCTGAAAGTCCAATGTATGCTTCGCAATGTTTGATCTGTGGCACATCTTCTTGACCTAACGCCGGTGCGGAAATATCGAATTGCGATAACGTCATCGCCCGTCCGTTGCGGCCTTGAGCGGCCTCGTCCTAGTTGCGAAACCGTCAAAAAATCGTTGTTTCCAAAATCGGTCGAAATTGATACCACTCGATAGCGCTTTTTATACTGAACAGAAAAGTATCATTGCTAGTGTCGAATACTCAAATCTTGTCGAGTAAGAGCGCAAGAAACTTTAACCGCTATCTTCTGACGCTTTAAGCTGGCAGCTGTGGCTAAGGCAGTTTAATAAGCTAGGGAGTTGTGAGCATGTCATCTGGAAGCACCTCTAGTGTTTTGCTAGCCTACGCATTTGTAGGCCGTTAGCTCTCCGCATCTTCACGCAGGAGGATCGACTGAAATTGGAAAAAATCGTGCCACACAAGACTAACCTGCATTTTCGCAGCGCTGTAACTTTGTTCATTCATAAGCTACATTACTGTGCTTCAGCACACTACTAAAACATTTTGCAGTTTACAAAACCCACAAGCTGCAACCGGAAAGGTTCACACATTATAGAGCTATCACGCTCGTAACAATTTAGCACAACAATGGTCGATGTTCTCCTCGATCTTACTCGCTCACATCACAGTTCTCGCCACTCTAAGGCCTATGGTATAGTCCCGCGGAAGTATCCGCGGAACGGGAATAATCTAGCCAGGACCCAACGCGCGCCCAATAGCCGCAGTCCGCAACGCCCATTTTCCGCGGATCGTCGGTGGCGGTCGGTGGACGGGCTGGTATACTTCCCGTCCGCGGGACGACCCCGCCGACCGACAAACTCCCGCAGTGCAGTGCACTGCGGGAGGCTGTCGGTCGGTGTTATCAAAAATGTTATCAAAAATGAACGTGCTCCAACTCGAAAGCGACCGATTCCGTGAACTTGGAACGTTCCTAATTCGTGGAATGATAAGCTCGCTCCTATGCGATTATCATTCAGTGTCGGCCGCCGACCCGCCGGGTCGGCGACCACCTTCCGCGGTGCACTTTCCGTCCGCGGACGTCCAGCGGGCACTCCCGCGGGACTATACCATAGGCCTAAGTAACACCTTTCCATTCTCCACCAAAAGCGCCATCGAAAGGTGCCAAAATTGACCAGATTCGAAAATATTGGTTTTCGGTGACGTCATCGGCCCTCCACTGCGGCCTCACCCCTGATGCGAAATTGTCAAATAATCGATATCTCCAAAATTGGTTGAGATTGACACCGTTCGATATACTCATCGAGCTAAACAGAACGGTGTCGTTGCGAGTGCCAAAAACAAGGACGGAAGGAGTAAGGGCGGAAGAAGCTTCACTGTTGCCGTCTGCCGCTCTAAAACGGTAGCTGTAACTAAGGCAGGTTAAGCAGCTGGAGAGCAGTGAGAGCTTCCTCCTAAAGTACCTTAAGTGGTCTGCTAGCCTATGCATTTGTAGGCCGTCAGCTCATCGCCTCTTCTCGCAGTGATCGACTGAATTCGAAAAAAATTGGTTGACTTGCATTTTCGCACCACAGTAATTTGTCAGCTGTTAGGCTACATCGCTGTGTTTTGGCATGCTGCTAGAGCTTCTCACTGGCTACAAAATCCACAAGCTGCAGCTGAAAGGGTTCCCACTTGACAGAGTTATCGCGCTCCAAACACGCCCGTGCGTGCAATTTGCGAGCGGTCGCGCCCACCCGATCGATAGGTTCGATTCTATATGCATTGTTCACGGCACACTCCAGATGCAAGATGGACAGTCCTAGAGCAGCTCCTCAGTAGGGCGGCTAGGGATTTCTGATAAAACTCCCCATACGCTCATTCTACAAGCTGTCGCTCGCTCTATAGCTTGTCGCACCCACTCGATTGATTTTGTAGGGCCTAGATGCATAGTTAACACCGCGCGCTATGCCGGCAGTTAGTTCCAAACGGTAGGCCATGTTCGTCCAAACGCGTGAATAGGATCCTTCCATCAGCCTAACGTCCAGAAGTTGAGGGCGCAGCGCCCTATCGCGACTTGCGTCACATGCGACGCGTAGCGAGCGGAAAACGGCGTTCTCCGGCGCCCTTTTGCGCTGCTTGTGCTTGTTGGACGCAGCGGCATGTCCGGTACTGTACTGGTCCGCCGTTACAGGTTCCTTCCACTGATCCCCCCTCCTATTATCACTGGTTTCCTCTTTACCGCCTCCCCCCCCCCCCTTCACAGGACTCGCCCACTTCTCTGGTTCTCGTTCACTGCCTCCTTTTTACACACCCCTTACTGCCCCCTTCACCTGAGCAGTACCCTTTATTGGTCGCTCTTCACTGCCCCATTAATGGTCCCCTTTACCGGTCCTTCCTTTACCGCCCCCACCCCCCTTCACGGCTCACCCATTACTGGTCTCACCTTCACTGATCCCCTTTACTAGTCCTCCTTGAAAGGTTCCGCTTTAACCTTCACAGGACCCTCCCACTTCACTGCTTCCCGTTCACTCCCCCCCTCCCTTACTATCCCCCCCCCCCAACTCTCGATTTAGTGGTATTCTTTATTGGTCTCCCTTCACTGGGTTCCATTAAGGGTCCTACCCTTACTGGTACCCCCCCCCTTCCTTCACTGGTCCTTTCACCCTTCACTGAACCGCCGCTTACAGGTCTCCCCTTTAGTGGTCTCCCATTACACGTGTTTGAAATCAGGACACATCTTGTGCGACATTGGTGACGCCAAAATTTTTTTTCTTCTGAACCCAGACACCGCTTGCATAACATCGCTGACACCTCTTATGAACCGAGACAACGGCTTTCATGAAATCCGTAATACCTCTTTTGAACCCAGGCACTCCTTGCGTGACATCGGTGACTTTTTTTGAACCCGACCCCCACTATGCAACATCGGTTACACCGCTTCTGAACCCAGGCACCCACAAATTGCGCGACGTCGGCGACATGTCTTCTGAATCCGAACGCCTGTCGCAAGACGTCGGTGACACCTGTTCTAAACCCGGCGCCTGTTGAACAACGTCGCTGGCATGTCTATTGAACTCTAAGGCCCTTTGCGCGGCATCGGTGACACTTCTTCTAACGATCTCGACACGGCTTGAGTGGCAGCTAATCCAAACACGGACGCCTGCTACTCGACTTCTAAGAAAGGCCAGACATATGAGCAGACGGATGGACGTACAGACGGGCAACCGCTAACTCTTTTATATGTAGAAGGATAGGATAGGATTATTATATGAACATATATCCTACTCTATAAAATAGTAAGCGATTGTGTCTGTGCTTCTGTCTGTCCGTCCATCTGCCCATCTGACCTTTCATAAACGTCGAGTAACAGCCATCCGGGTTCAGGCGAGGTGTCACATAGTCGTGCTGTGAGGGGTCAGAAGACGTGGCGCCGATGTCACGCAAAGGGCGTCCGAGTGTTGAACCGTGTCATCGACGTCGTGAGAGCGAGTCTCCGAGTTCAGAAGACGTGTCACCGACGTCGTTCAGCAGACGTCATGGTTTTTTCGAAGCTTTCAGAATTCATTTGCCAGCCAAACATTTGGCCCACTTGCCAGACAATGCATGAGATTAGAAGCCGTTTAGCGACAGTTTTGCATGAGATTAGAAGCCGTTTAGCGTAAGTTTAAGTTTATGACTAGGTGTAGAGTTGGTCAACAGCATGTTTGTTTCGCAAATTTTTTGGCTGTTCAATTAGTGTTCAGGAAGGATTGAACAGATACATTTTAGTTGATTCTATTAAATCTATGACTTTCCTCACGTCATGAATAAAATATAATAGCTGAGAAATGTTTCCAACTTCGCCACTAACGTAACAGCGCAGTCACCAACGGGAACCGAACCCATGACTCCAATCCAGTGAAGCGAACACTCTACCACTGTGTCGCTGCAGTTGCCGCCAGCGCTGCCAATCGCACCTCTGATTACGCAACAACGCGGCTTTCGTCGGCCACAACTCGCTTCGGAGATTCATTTAGAGAATTTGGTCTATATATCTGTGATCACTGTTTCGAGCTCTTTCACGTGATATAGGTGGCAATCCGAAGTTCCATGAGAAGCTGACGGCATTCCCTGGTTAGGGCAAGAATAAAGAATGCGCACCCACTCAGTAAGTTCTTCTGGAAAGCCGTGTTGTCGTAAGGCGTACCATATGAGCTCACTCGATGCGCGATCGCATGCTTTCTCCATGTTGTTGGTTCTTGTTTCTCGCAATATGTTTCTACAAGAAGACGAACAACATGAATTGCATCGATGGTGGAGCTACGAAGCCAACTAGTTGGTGGAAAGCCGGACGATCTCGCGAATACGTCCATTCCACAGTTTTGAAGATTTTTACAGTGTGGGAGAGCACTCGGACTGGACAGTAGCTTATGCAGTTCGCGGTACTGCCCTTCCTCTTCATATCGGGATCGTCGTGCTTTGCTGACAACTACTGGGAACTTCTCCACAACAAACAGGTTGGAAAACTTCGTCAGTCTCTCAGCGGGGTGCCAACACCTCGACTTCCATCGACCTGCCGGGATCTGCTGCTTTACCCGGCTTCATCTTCTCAAACCGCAATTGTGGAATACCCTATATGTTCTGCGCGATGCTCGTTGAGAGCAAGGGCTGGCGGAACGCATGCTGCGAGCATTAGGGAAGTGCTCCTGCGGATATGATAGCGACGGCCCTCAGCAGGGGTGTGCGTAATTAAGATTTACGATTTTACGATTTTTGGCGAATTTCTGGGATTTTTTACGATTTACGGCATTTTGTGTCGTAAATCGTAAATTTTCGTACGTGTTCTATTGGTCACCAGACACTTACGTCTAGCGCGCTTCGGTTAGAGTATAAGTTTGTCTTTTTGACACCTCCCGCAAGCGTTCAGAATCTGTAGAGTGTTTGTCGGTTCTGCTTTTGTCAACGTTTTGGAGACTAGACGAGCAAAACTGCAGATATGTAAGGTGTAATTCGATTCTGGGCTGGTTCAATAGAGGTCTCTTTCAACCACCTCTAGATCGTTTAATATCAGACTTGCCTGCAACGGATGAAAGACTAACGTGTCTCCGAGTGCTGCGAGAAAATGCATTACGCAGGCTGAAACGGCATGCAAATACCACCAAAGTCAAATGTACGAAAGTGAGAACTGCGCCTACCTTGTTATGAATCCGTGAAAATGCGTAAAATTTTTCAAGGAGCTGCAAAGAAAGACGCTCCAAATTTTAGTTGCGATTTGAAGGTACTCCTCAACGATCAGCCAAGAATTCGCATACAGCTTGCATAAGATGGGTCCATTAGATTAAAGACAGGGTGCAAGGATAGTTATTAGATCGGTAATAATTCGTTATACTCTGGTGAGGTTTAAGCTCTGAGACTGCTTGAGATAAAAAAGAAAAAGTTTCGGTCAAGAAAATATGGGTCAACGTCTCCTAGACTATTATCAGAAGAATTTCGTCCTTCTGCTTTTTAGAGTCAGCTATAAGGCAGTAACAACACTTTCTTGGATAATCTGTATTTCTGCTTCAATGCAGATTGCAGGGCATTCTTTAACTATACTTCTCAGTACCAAAACCTTTTTATTGTCCAGAACACTGAAGATTCCTGATCGTTGTGAGTAGACACGACTCAGTATGAACATGGTTATTCATGGCAGAGGGTTTACATAGACCCTTCTATCATTACCACTATTCTTCCTTCTTTCTACTACCCTCCGACAGCCGATTCTCCGATTCTTCACCTTCTTCGTGCAGATTGCCTCGAATATGTTTCACGGTGGTCAGTAGTTCCAAGAATCATCTAGTTCTACAATTTTTGCAGCACCTACCCTTTAATTTGTATCAGAAAATGAGCTTTGACATCGAGCCTATAACGAGTGACACTTGCGTAATTTAACGATGAAAAAATATCGAAAAGAGATGATAGTGGGATCTCAGAATAAAAATTTGAAATTACATGCCATTGAACCTTTTGCGATATCCCCAGTATTCTATTACTTCACTAAGTCTTCCTAATGTTCCGAAGGGTTAATCAATAAGCAGGCACTTTCTTCTCTGAAAGTCAATCATTTCAATCAATTGATATACTGAAAAAGGACGAACGTAAATATTTGTTTGAAATGAGTGCAATGAGAATGAAACTCCCTTGTAAACATGGGGGCGGAATACACAGGTCGTTCACTTTGGGACTATTTCTCAATTTTTTTCCATCCATGTTACAATCTACGGTTTGCATTTTACGACGGTTTTGTCGTAAATACGATTTACCACTTGCGAAATTTCGTATTTCATTTACGCACAGCCTTCACCCTCAGTTGTAAACCATATTCGACAGGGAAATGAGGAAGGAACGGTTACCACGCCAGTGGGAATGCCCATAAAAAGCCCCAACAGACGTTGCATGCTTACTGCTCTGACCGCACTCCCTTTTCGGTCTATGTAAATGTCGTTTATTGCTCTCTAATAACCTTTTGCTGATAAGTATTCTAACTCATCCACGTAATATTTTCTTGTTAGTACTGAATATCGGAACCGATATCAGTACAGTAGTCGATGGACAAGGCATTGGGCTATTTGCTAGTCACTGGGGTGTCGGTTTACATACAGGGTGGCCCATAAGTCCTGCAACAAAAACATAGGCGTATAAAAAGGCTAAGAATGCACCAAATTTGAACCACTTTTAAACCTTGTTTGCCCATGGTTTGTAGATTATGGTGTAGCGGAATTATTCATAAGGGACCACTCCTGGATTGGTAAGAACCTTCAGATCGTGTGGGTTGCTTTGCAGCTCACGTCGCAGCCCCTCTTACGGTGTTTTGCTTCTTATTCGTTCCAAAGAAGATGTTGAACAATAGTTTTCCCAGGCGTTAAGAGCACGACATTTTCTTTAAGATGGCTAATAAACAAAGATTGAAAATCTAAAGATTTAGGAATTTCACAGCTAGTCTTTCGCAGGTGCAATATTTTGCAGATGGGCTGAGAACCGCTACCACGTCCTTTTCTTTTGTTGTTACAGGAATCGCTTTACGAGAATGTGCATTTTGCCTTTAAACAGCGCGATTGAGTCTCTAATATATAGTGTTAGGCTTGATGAGAAGGCAGCAAAGGTGCCTCCAGTAGTCGCTGTTGATGTCGCACGTGATCTCAACGGCCACGGCAGAACTGCGAAAGATGGTCAAAGCTGTCACGGCGGTTTCGGTTAAGGGGCACGTAACGCTGATGATAAACATAGTCTTGAGTATGCGGACTCGCATAATCTCACCATCGCAAACACAATGTTTTGAAAGTGTGACTCCCATATCGTGTCTTTCTATAGCGGGAATACCGAGAAGCAGACTGACTTTATCCTTGTCAAGCACCGCGATTAAAGGTCACAGATGCGAATGTTTTGCCACACGAGACTGTCGCACGCAGCACCGTCCGTTGATCTGCACAATTAAGTTCCTCCGAGGCTGAGGCAGGTCGAGTGATACGGTCCAGCATTGATCACGTGGCGGCGGATGAAAGAGAAGACGCAGCTGTTGTTGCTCGTCTTTGACTGCCGACTGTTACCACTTCTGACGAGACATAGAATCGTGAAACCGATTCGATACTACAAGCTGCACGTTCAGAACTGGGCAAGGTTGAGCCTAGGCGGCGCGGATCGAGAATCAAGAATGGCTGTGCACTAACGACTCAAGGAAAGTTAAAAGAGAAGAAAAAACTATAACAAGCTTTTCTCGGCGACAAGACAACCAGCAATTGTGTGGGACTTCAGTAGTCCTCGCTTTGTAATCGATTCGATTACTGTACTGATATCGGTTCCGATATCCAGTACTCATAAGAAAATAATGCGTGGATGGGTAAGAATGTTTATTAGAAACAAGGTTATTAGAGAGCAATAAACGATATTTACATAGAACGAAGAGGGAGTGCGATCAGAGCAGAAAAAAAGCAATGTGCAATGCCTACTGGGGAAGGCGTTTTATAGGCAATTCCACGGGCGTGGTCACCGTTCCTTCACCCTCTCCCCATCGAACATGGTTTACAACTGAGGGTCGTCGCTGGCACATCCGCAGGAGCACGTCCCTAATGTTCCGCGGGATATGTTCCATCCCTTGTTCTTAACGAGCAACATGCAAAATATATCAAGCCCGATATATTCCACATAAAGGCCCTCAAAAAAAGCGCTTCCACTGTGCTAAGGCGTGCACCACGGCCACTCTTACCCCTGAGTGATCGCCTCTGTACCTGGCATGCGCCTCCTTGTTCTGCCGCGCCGCAGCAAGGTTGTGCTTCTGAGAGATCTTTTCGGGGATGGTCCCATCACGTCGAGCATCACGATCATGATAACATGACGTAAGTTGTCTGGAATCCACAATCTTCCGTGGCACGACCTTCTTCCCTTGGTCGTAGAGCATTCGGTACTCTGAAATGCTAAGTAGAGCACGATGCTGTTTTATTGCCGCATTCCAGAAGCGTTTCGTGGAACTCTGGGTGAAGTGCCCCTTTGCAACTGCTTGTATAAGGAGGACCATATATCTTTCCACCGCACGGTTTCGGCGAACTTGGACGGATATATTAGGAAGTCCACCGAATACTCTTCATCGAACCACTCCGGCTCGATGAAGAGTATTCGGTGGACTTCCTAATAGAGTATGACTTTGGCCGTCATCGTCTTGTGTTCAAAACGCACTCTTTCGGAAGTAAAACTAGATTGCGACGTGGCTTTAGCTGCTTCCACTTACAGCATTACAAGGGTTCTTGTCAGCATACATCAAAGCGGCATGATGCATACGCGGCAAGTGGTACGGGTCCGCACCACTGCGAGCGAAAATTATACGGAACATTGCTTTGACCCACAGCAGCAGAAATGCGAGCCAGCTTGAACAGAGATACGAACGATAGCGGGCGTCAAGGACGTTGAGCAGTTGAACAAGCTATACGTTGCCCATTTCTCGTTTTTCGACCTTCCGGCCGCCTACCAATTTCTCCTGCGCTTTCCACATATGGTAGTTTCCGATACAGGAGTATCGTCTATCTTCCTGGGGACCTTGACAAGGTGGTCAGACTGAATCCTTTGTGGCTCCTTGTTTTCGACAATTAGATTTATTAGTGCTGAGTTACTACTATCTTCCAGGATTCTAAAAGGACCCGCCCATTCCATATTATCTTAGAATGACGAGACTTTCCTTTTTCAGTCAGAACCTTCTTATAAACTTTATTCAGGTTCTAAAAACTATCTTCCAGTTTTAGTCGCCTATCGTAATCCGACCTCATCTTTTCATGACATTCATTAGCATTTGCATTGATCCATTCGCGGGCTAGCTTTAACGCACACAAAAACTCTACATTATGTGTCGTAATCCACAAATGCTCTGGAGGGATTACTGATGAACGGTATTTTGGGTCACACCCATACATCAAAAATGTCCTTTTCCAGTTGCTCTATGCATTGAAGCGTTATGAGTGTACAGTAGGTAGAATTCTGTTCCATTCTAATACGTTGGTTTTCTTTTTACGCGTTCTGACCTGTGTTCCCATAACGCTCCGTTAAGCCGTTCTCTCTGGGGCAGTAATCTCTTATGAATTTTTGCTTAACTTTTTGCTCCCATAACATCACACGAAGCCGTCATCATAGCGTTCTCAAACCCACCTCCTCTACACGGTAGAAGGATTTTTGGCCACCAACCGGTACCGCAAACTCATTTGCTAAAGACTGTTTCCGCCACCATCTGGGCCTTTCTTCACGTACCGCGTAAGCATCTAGATATTTTGTGCTGTGACTATATAGCAATTTCTACTGATGGGAAGTTCCATTTCTAGGAAGTCTGCCCCCACCGGTTTGAACTGGCCTGGTAACTTTTATTGGCTTCAAGGCGGGACGTTTTCTGGCCTGCAGTTAGTCAGAAAACACTGCCGACAGGCATGGCACCAGCTGAATCTTGGTACATTCTCGGACAAAATATCGAATGTTCCACTTACGGGAACATTTTGTGAGCATTAAAATGACTACCTTAAACAACCGATGCACTTCAGTGAATACATCTTGTCGACACAACCAGGCACTACAAGGATTAGTGATCCAGCTTCCTTTGTTAAATTTTGGTTTCCTTCTTGGATCACAAAGTCTGTGGAGCTAAGAATTCTACCATGCCTTGTAATTCTCCCTTCACCTTTCGCCCACTTTTAACATCTTCTACTACAGCAGGAAAATCTGGATCTTACCTTAAATGTGCAAGCTATTCGTGTTCTTATACAGCACAGACGATTTTATCGCCGTCCGCATAGTCATGCGTTGGAGATTGATTTTGTGATAATCCCAGCGATAGCGCATTTGCTGCCACATTGCTGTACTTTCACAAATTATGCTAACAATAAGATCATAGCGTTTCACCTCCAGTGCCCATCGCAAAACCCTAGGAGAGACGCTTGTTCTCTTAAAAATTGAAGTAAGCGCGGAATAATCAGTCCTAATAACAGTTCTGACGCCATATGTAAAGTAGTGAAACTTTTTGAGACTGTAGACAAGCGCTAAAGCCTCTTGGTCAGTAACGTGATAGTTTTTTTCAGCGCCACTAAGATGTTTTGAGGTGAAAAACACTGAGTGTAATATGGAATCCTCTCCTTCCTGGGCCAAAACAGCGCCTACACCTATGGAACTGGCGTCAGTATATATAAAACGTGATCCATCACTAGCTTTCTATATATTGGATTGCGCAAGAACCGTAGCTTCTTCAAGGACCTTTTTAAGCGAATTGAAGGCATAGCCATGCTCTTCAAGCTATGAAAACCCCTTTTTGGGCTGGTAAGCTCATATAGTGGTTTTAAATCTGAGAAAACCTTAAAAGTAATTTTCCGTAGTATCCCGCCATACAGCGAAATCCTTAGCTAGGTGAGCTTTGCGAAACACTCCTAACATTCACATTCCTGAATACATCTATAAGCCGCTTTATAGAGTCAGTGGCAAACACTGTCATCTACAGGGTGGCCCATAAGTCCTGCAACAAAATTAGGAGACCTTATTGGTTGTCTTTTTCCAATTGCAAAAAGAACCGCATACCAACAGTTATGTAGGATATACTTAGTGCTATACTTCTGGCAATTATCATGGTTGTAGCTGCTCCTATTACAAAGTAATGCGTTCTCCCGTAAAACTACCGAAAACTCTTCTCTGGTCCGTGGTGGGGCGCTTCCGTTCCGATGTGACTAACTTTCGGAAGATTGGTTGTTGAACATGCAGTATAATGGTATTGTGTAGGGCAGTTCAGAGGCTTCTCAATAGTGAACACTGGATGAACGGATCTGAACTACAGCAGAAGAACGCAATTAATTTTCTGATCATACACGATGTAGCAACCAGCTGGAGCAAATGCAACATTCAGTCGTGTGCGTAATCTACTACTAAGCAGTATGCAGTTTCTAGGAAACTACAAGGAAAGCTCTACAAGCTCACAAGTAACTCGAAGACTCAACTATGAGGAGAAGAGAGTAGAAGGAAAATTTATAAGCGCAGTTGGAGCGCGTCGTTCGAAATGGGTATTCAGCCTCTGCCTCATTTGATGAAACATTTCTCAAAGTTGAGCGACTCCAGAAAGGTCAAAATAATAGTGTGTTTAATGCTATCTTTGCGGGAACCTGATGATATAAAAAAAACGGCCACGCATGGCAGGTTTTTGTCATACACGATTTTCCAAAATGTCTCCCCACACTCCATAGGTTTTTGTGTAAAAATAGTGAAAATCAATTAAAATGTTCGCCTGATAGGAACAAAACCTTACACTATATATTAGAAACTCAATCGCGCTGTTTAAAGGCAAAATGCACATTCTGGTAAAGCGATTCCTGTAACAACAAAAGAAAAGGACGTGGTAGCGGTTCTCAGCCCATCTGCAAAATATTGCACCTGCGAAAGACTAGCTGTGAAATTCCTAAATCTTTAGATTTTCAATCTTTGTTTATTAGCCATCTTAAAGAAAATGTCGTGCTCTTAACGCCTGGGAAAACTATTGTTCAACATCTTCTTTGGAACGAATAAGAAGCAAAACACCGTAAGAGGGGCTGCGACGTGAGCTGCAAAGCAACCCACACGATCTGAAGGTTCTTACCAATCCAGGAGTGGTCCCTTATGAATAATTCCGCTACACCATAATCTACAAACCATGGGCAAACAAGGTTTAAAAGTGGTTCAAATTTGGTGCATTCTTAGCCTTTTTATACGCCTATGTTTTTGTTGCAGGACTTATGGGCCACCCTGTATGTAAACCGACACCCCAGTGACTAGCAAATAGCCCAATGCCTTGTCCATCGACTACTGTACTGATATCGGTTCCGATATTCAGTACTAACAAGAAAATATTACGTGGATGAGTTAGAATACTTATCAGCAAAAGGTTATTAGAGAGCAATAAACGACATTTACATAGACCGAAAAGGGAGTGCGGTCAGAGCAGTAAGCATGCAACGTCTGTTGGGGCTTTTTATGGGCATTCCCACTGGCGTGGTAACCGTTCCTTCCTCATTTCCCTGTCGAATATGGTTTACAACTGAGGGTGAAGGCTGTGCGTAAATGAAATACGAAATTTCGCAAGTGGTAAATCGTATTTACGACAAAACCGTCGTAAAATGCAAACCGTAGATTGTAACATGGATGGAAAAAAATTGAGAAATAGTCCCAAAGTGAACGACCTGTGTATTCCGCCCCCATGTTTACAAGGGAGTTTCATTCTCATTGCACTCATTTCAAACAAATATTTACGTTCGTCCTTTTTCAGTATATCAATTGATTGAAATGATTGACTTTCAGAGAAGAAAGTGCCTGCTTATTGATTAACCCTTCGGAACATTAGGAAGACTTAGTGAAGTAATAGAATACTGGGGATATCGCAAAAGGTTCAATGGCATGTAATTTCAAATTTTTATTCTGAGATCCCACTATCATCTCTTTTCGATATTTTTTCATCGTTAAATTACGCAAGTGTCACTCGTTATAGGCTCGATGTCAAAGCTCATTTTCTGATACAAATTAAAGGGTAGGTGCTGCAAAAATTGTAGAACTAGATGATTCTTGGAACTACTGACCACCGTGAAACATATTCGAGGCAATCTGCACGAAGAAGGTGAAGAATCGGAGAATCGGCTGTCGGAGGGTAGTAGAAAGAAGGAAGAATAGTGGTAATGATAGAAGGGTCTATGTAAACCCTCTGCCATGAATAACCATGTTCATACTGAGTCGTGTCTACTCACAACGATCAGGAATCTTCAGTGTTCTGGACAATAAAAAGGTTTTGGTACTGAGAAGTATAGTTAAAGAATGCCCTGCAATCTGCATTGAAGCAGAAATACAGATTATCCAAGAAAGTGTTGTTACTGCCTTATAGCTGACTCTAAAAAGCAGAAGGACGAAATTCTTCTGATAATAGTCTAGGAGACGTTGACCCATATTTTCTTGACCGAAACTTTTTCTTTTTTATCTCAAGCAGTCTCAGAGCTTAAACCTCACCAGAGTATAACGAATTATTACCGATCTAATAACTATCCTTGCACCCTGTCTTTAATCTAATGGACCCATCTTATGCAAGCTGTATGCGAATTCTTGGCTGATCGTTGAGGAGTACCTTCAAATCGCAACTAAAATTTGGAGCGTCTTTCTTTGCAGCTCCTTGAAAAATTTTACGCATTTTCACGGATTCATAACAAGGTAGGCGCAGTTCTCACTTTCGTACATTTGACTTTGGTGGTATTTGCATGCCGTTTCAGCCTGCGTAATGCATTTTCTCGCAGCACTCGGAGACACGTTAGTCTTTCATCCGTTGCAGGCAAGTCTGATATTAAACGATCTAGAGGTGGTTGAAAGAGACCTCTATTGAACCAGCCCAGAATCGAATTACACCTTACATATCTGCAGTTTTGCTCGTCTAGTCTCCAAAACGTTGACAAAAGCAGAACCGACAAACACTCTACAGATTCTGAACGCTTGCGGGAGGTGTCAAAAAGACAAACTTATACTCTAACCGAAGCGCGCTAGACGTAAGTGTCTGGTGACCAATAGAACACGTACGAAAATTTACGATTTACGACACAAAATGCCGTAAATCGTAAAAAATCCCAGAAATTCGCCAAAAATCGTAAAATCGTAAATCTTAATTACGCACACCCCTGCTGAGGGCCGTCGCTATCATATCCGCAGGAGCACTTCCCTAATGCTCGCAGCATGCGTTCCGCCAGCCCTTGCTCTCAACGAGCATCGCGCAGAACATATAGGGTATTCCACAATTGCGGTTTGAGAAGATGAAGCCGGGTAAAGCAGCAGATCCCGGCAGGTCGATGGAAGTCGAGGTGTTGGCACCCCGCTGAGAGACTGACGAAGTTTTCCAACCTGTTTGTTGTGGAGAAGTTCCCAGTAGTTGTCAGCAAAGCACGACGATCCCGATATGAAGAGGAAGGGCAGTACCGCGAACTGCATAAGCTACTGTCCAGTCCGAGTGCTCTCCCACACTGTAAAAATCTTCAAAACTGTGGAATGGACGTATTCGCGAGATCGTCCGGCTTTCCACCAACTAGTTGGCTTCGTAGCTCCACCATCGATGCAATTCATGTTGTTCGTCTTCTTGTAGAAACATATTGCGAGAAACAAGAACCAACAACATGGAGAAAGCATGCGATCGCGCATCGAGTGAGCTCATATGGTACGCCTTACGACAACACGGCTTTCCAGAAGAACTTACTGAGTGGGTGCGCATTCTTTATTCTTGCCCTAACCAGGGAATGCCGTCAGCTTCTCATGGAACTTCGGATTGCCACCTATATCACGTGAAAGAGCTCGAAACAGTGATCACAGATATATAGACCAAATTCTCTAAATGAATCTCCGAAGCGAGTTGTGGCCGACGAAAGCCGCGTTGTTGCGTAATCAGAGGTGCGATTGGCAGCGCTGGCGGCAACTGCAGCGACACAGTGGTAGAGTGTTCGCTTCACTGGATTGGAGTCATGGGTTCGGTTCCCGTTGGTGACTGCGCTGTTACGTTAGTGGCGAAGTTGGAAACATTTCTCAGCTATTATATTTTATTCATGACGTGAGGAAAGTCATAGATTTAATAGAATCAACTAAAATGTATCTGTTCAATCCTTCCTGAACACTAATTGAACAGCCAAAAAATTTGCGAAACAAACATGCTGTTGACCAACTCTACACCTAGTCATAAACTTAAACTTACGCTAAACGGCTTCTAATCTCATGCAAAACTGTCGCTAAACGGCTTCTAATCTCATGCATTGTCTGGCAAGTGGGCCAAATGTTTGGCTGGCAAATGAATTCTGAAAGCTTCGATGTGCCATCGATTTTTCTTCATTCGCTATACCTTTGCCCCAGCAAAGGTAGTCTCCATTCTGCCTTCTGAATTTGGATCGCCTAAGGATAGCAGTGCGGTACACGCGAAGAAAGGAAGATTGCCGGAAGGTTCGCTACTATTCTCCGAGAGGTTGCTGCAGGATTCGTAGAAATCGAGACGGCTGCGGGCGCACTGTGCCGCCGCCGCTGCTGTCAGCGGTGCCAATCGCATCTCCGAGGCGAGTTGTAGCCGGCTTTCTCCGGCTACAACTTGCCTAGAAGATGCGATTTTCCCCACTCTTTTTTATTGTCGTAATAGATGCCATAATGGGAGATCTTTAAAAACCTACTGCACGCTGCTATATGCAGATGGCGTAATGTTTGCTAGTGAAGACAAGGCCGAACTTGAGCGTTAAGGGCAAGCTTGGTGTGACCTGTGATCACTTGGCGGTGTTCGGGCTCAAGCTAAACGTCAAAAATCTGAGTACTCACGACAGACGTAAACAAGACTGGGTCCGTTGAGATCAATGGCAGTTCCCTCGTACGAGCGACACATTTCAAGTACCTGGGACCTGCGTCTGATGGTAGTCTGACGTTCCAGGTGAACTCGTGCGTGAGCACAGCGTGGTCCAAATGGCGCTGAATGACAGGCGTTTTGTGCTACAGGAAAATGCTAGAGCACCTTAATCTACTGTACACCTTTGCCCTTGAAAAACTTCGAATTTAGAGTGATCAAATAGTATTCGATCTTCAAAATTTCGAATTTCGAATGATCGAATTTGGAGTAGTCGAATATTCGAATAATCAAATGAACACTCTCATTTGTTGTGGTCACCCAATGATTGACATTTACTTATTTTTTATTATCCACTGTAAACTGCGTTCGACAGAGCGGCGTATAAAAAGGGTTCAGATTGCCATTACTCTTCTACCAATTGGTTAATTGCGAAAGCTACTCGTTAATTATCAACTGTGGTACATCGATTCCGATCAATGGACCCCCTGCCCGTGGCCATCATACTCTCGCTACTCTTATACTGAATTAGGGTTAATGGAGTGGAGAGCAGCGGGGAGCAAGCTGAACAAACGAAAGCGCACGGCTGCCGCGGCGGCTGCTGCGGCAAGCGCGACATCTCCATAGTATATGCTGCTACAGTCACGAAGTCTAATACTTTTGTGACCGCAAAAGTTTCTTTTGCTACCCTATTTGAGGGTTCGCCAGTGCACTTAATCATAAAAATGGATATTTCGAGAAGGAATTGTATGACCTAAGCGAAGAAATAAACAACTGTTTCCAATGATAGAAGACTTAGTCTCCCTTTATGACAAGAAGCTTCTAAATAACTTTTCTTCTAGAAGCCACATATTTAGATACATTACAGCATAACTCTGGAGTTTGTTAGAGCTCCATTTTCCCCATAACAGCCCCTCCAGGAAGGATGCGTCACTGGCGGCTCGTCGTGTGTGCGGCGTAAACTTGTATGCTCGTATTACCAGCCGAGAGCGGCGAGTCCAGTGAGTGATAAGTACTACTGAGGCTGAGCGCGACGAGCGCAGCGAGATCAAGCTGAACTCCGAGCCGAGTCTGTTGAAGTCGGTATCCAGGCTCAGATGCCGTTGTTCAAGCGCCGCGAAGGCTGTCCCATCCATTTCCTTCACGAGACAAATGAACGATGACAAAGGTATAATGGCAATGGAGCACCCATTGCTTTCCTAAGAATTCGTGCACCTAGAAAAGAGATACACCTTGGATAGGCAGAGCTACTTAGATTGTTATAGATCTTGCTCCATAGGATCCTGCTTTTCCTTAGGTTATACCAGGATTACAGGTGGTAAAAGAAAGGCTAGCATGGGCGAAGAAATAACACAAAGGCGATCTCGTGCAGAAAAGGCACATTGGAGTGTCATGAACGGCATTCAGTCTGTGTTATGGCTCCGTTGAAGAGTTCTGCTTCATTTGTAAGCAAACGGACCCGAAGCCATGATTGGAATCTAACCTCATAGACACTACGACTTGGACAGTGTTATAGGGAAAATGGGGATGGCTCGCTTTCACAGGAAACGGAGTACGACTGGCTCTTGTACTCCATAACCGTTGCTCTTCCTCTCTTTTTAACGTCTTTTCTGTCAGGAAGCAGGAAGTACTACCGCTCTACCATAGCCCTTTCCAGCTTTAATCGTTCCGTTGTTATATTTATAGAAATAAAAAGCGGAGATTTTCCCGTAATATGTCGAAGGCAACTCGTCATGGTGCAACCATAACGCGATTGACTTGCTATTGAACGCTCGACTGCCGTCCACAAGGAAGCTAGGAGGCAGGGAAGTCCGCCCTTGCCCACGCTTACTTCGCGTCAATTCAGATTGCGTACACACCATTCGGTGCACTTTGATCGACGTGCGAAACTCAAACATCGTTTTTATCATAAGGTCACACTTCCCTGGTCTTCAAAGAGGAGTTCCACTAACTTGCTAAGAGATTGATAAACAATATTCGAATATTCGATATTCGGAGCCCTCGAATATCCGAATAAACGAATATTCGAATATTGGATTTTTCTGTGAGACAACAGGCGGGTTCCATTCTGTTTAAAGATCATCTTAGGCCTATGTCATACCATCGCTTACCCGCGGTGAAGCTAATGATAGACTCACATATGGACTCGTCGCTCGATATGGGAGCTTATCATTAAGCTTTGCTCGGGATGAGCGGTGGTATGACATA
Organism: Heligmosomoides polygyrus polygyrus; assembly: GCA_947396885.1. Classification (NCBI taxonomy): domain Eukaryota; kingdom Metazoa; phylum Nematoda; class Chromadorea; order Rhabditida; family Heligmosomidae; genus Heligmosomoides; species Heligmosomoides polygyrus. The sequence continues at coordinate 71,217,780 of OX377201.1, read as the reverse complement.
GGCCTTACGCGAGGAATTGCTTAACTTCTACATACTAGGCTGAATGGGGCAACGTTTCACTCGCCAAGATTTTTATTCCACCTAGTGGCATTCATAGTGATCCTATAGCGGATCCCACTTTCTACTACTAATCAAATATAGGGAAGTCAGACGTTCAGCGGCCTAGCAGCTGCAAAGGTCTTGTTGGAGGCTTCGCCCCAAACCCCGAAGGTAGAACAAACCCAATCTTCCTCATTCTTCTTTAAGTCTTCTTACTTTTATCACAGTAAAAAACTGTTTCTACTATTTCAGTGCAGCGGGATTTCGTGGGGCAGAATATTCGCTGCTCCTATGATGCCCATCCACCCATCAAATCGCATGTACTCGATTTATTCACAGAAGTGCCCATTCTTTACGCGGCGAGAAACATCATGAGAGTCCCAATTGAAAGTGCTTAATCTGCAGAAACATAGCTAAAATGAATCTGTATGGCATCTGGCATGCCACCGAGTCGCTCCAGCGACTTGTCGCGGCGATAGTGTTGCGCGAGTAGCTACGAAGTGCGTGGCTACCTTTGGAACACTATAGCCGCGACCAGTCGCTGGAGCGATTTGAAGGTATGCCAGATGCATACTGGTTGGCATGTCGACATCGTTTATTGTCCGACGGCAATAATATTCCACCGAATCCCATAGTCACTCTCGTACCTCTTCCCCTCCCCGTTAATACTTCCTTACCTATGTGTGGCAAAGAAAGGAAGTGAGAGTCAAGCACGCAAATGTGATACAGTATCCCGACTCATGTGTCACCACGTTGCACCGACGTCTATGACACTCCTTCTGCACATTGACACACGTGCCACGACTTCTGTGATCCGTCTTCAGAAACTCGACATACATTGAATGATGTTGAGGAAGAATAGTGGTCCCCCCTTATTCACGCTTCCCCTCTAGTGGTTTCCCTTTGCTGATTCCCTCTTCAATGGTACCCTCCGACTGGTATCCCTTACTTGGAACCCTACGCGAGTTGGACGTCTGCGGCACGTCTTCTGAACCTCTATGCACATTGGGCGACGTCTTCGAAACGTCTTCTGATTGCCTGCGCTCGGTACTTGATTCTGATCCATACCACATCGCGCCGCCCGCTCAAAATATTGTAAGCTTGGGCGATCCGCCGCTAAGGATATAATTCGCCAGCAATCTCCCGTGGTTAAGCATTAAATACAGGACACCGTTGTCACGTCTTCCAAAACCAGACGCTCGTAACACAACGTCGGTGCTACTTTTTTGAATTCAGACGCTGGTTTCATGACCTCATGCCATGCTTTCTGTATTCGGGCGCTCATCCAACAATGGCGACAATGACGATCTTCTGAGTCCAGACGCTTGTTGCGGGATATAGGGGGCACGTCCTCTGAATGCAGAAGCTCAGAAGCGTGCATTTGCCAGTGTGTCAAGCAGGAATGGATTGCGCAGATGCTAGTAGCTCTCCCGGTCTCCTCCCCTCCCTCGTGGTCTCCTTATGAATAGTACTCTACCCATTGAGTTGTCCCACCACGGCACGACGACGGCGACCGGACGCCCAATGCGCGACATCTGTCACATCTTCTAAATCCGCACTCTTGCTGTCCCTTAGTGGTCCTCTCGTAATGGATCCCCTTGCTGGTCCTCCTTATTGCCTCACCTTATTGGTAACTTCGTACTGATCCCCCATATACCCTCCACCCATGTTGGCGCCAACTCCTGGTCTGCTTCATTGTTCCCCTATTGACTCAATCCAGATCGCTCCTCCAGGCCCCTCCTTCGCGTTCGCTGTCGGTTCCACACCATCGATGTCCCCCTTACTACTCTTATCCCCTTGGTGATCCTTACATGCTCATGGCATGGACGCTCAGAAACGCGGGCAGTAGCCGCTGTGTCAAGCAGTAAAATGCTGCTCTTGCAACGTCCTACGTTGAATAGCAGATTTTCCCGGCGCGGTAGATGATGACGCGAATCTCACGCAGGTTAGATCACCCACACGTATCGATCGCTAACTCTTCTATCCCATTATGTATAAGCGAGAACAGTCGTTTGTCTGTGGGTGAGTGAGTGCATGTGTGTGGGTTTTTTTGTTTGCTCAGAAGTGCTGAAAGAGTGTGTTGGGAGGAAGTATGGGGAGGGGGGGGGGGGGGGGGAGGGGTGTAGTTGTCGACAGGCGTCCATGTTCAGACGACATGTCACCAATGTCGCGCAAAGGAGGTTCAGTTTGAGAAGAGGTGTCACTGATGTCGCGCAAAGCAGGTCCGGCTTGAAAAGACGTCAGCGACGTCATTCATAAGGTGCCTGGTTTCAGAAGAGGTGTCACCGATGTCGCGAAAAACCTGTCCGGACTCAGACGACATATCATCGATGTCGCGCCAGGGTTCCGGATTCACACGACGTGTCAACGATGTCACGCAAAGCACGTCCTGCTTGAGAAGACATGTCACCGACGTTGTTCAACAGGCGTCCGGGTTCAGAAGTGGTGTCACCGATGTCGCGCCAGGGTTCCGGATTCACACGACGTGTTACCAGTGAAGGTGGGACCAGTAATGGGGGAGCGGTGAAGGACGGGGAACCGGTGAGGGGGGGGGTGGTCCAGTGAAGGGTGGACCGGTGAAGGAGGGGGAGGGGTCCAGTGAAGGGGGACCGGTAAAATGTTGACCAGTGAAGAGGGGACCAGCTGAAGGGGGACTGGTGAGGAAGGTACCAATAATAAGGACCGGTGAATGAGGGGGGAAGGGGTCCAGTAAAGGGGACCGGAAAAGGGTTGATGAATAAAAAGGGAACCAATGAGGGTGGGACCAGTAATGGGGATCGGTGAAGGAAGGATAGAATGACCAGTGAAGAGGAGACCAGTAAAGGGAGGTCCAGTGAAGGTGGGAGCAGTAGTAGGGACCGACGAAGAGGGGGGGGGGGGAACCAGTGAAGGGTGAACCGGAAAACAGTGACAATAAATGGGAGCCAGTGATAAGGGACCAGTTAAGGGGGTCCAGTAAAAAAGGGACCAGTGAGGGTGGGACCGGTGAGGGAGGAGAGGGGGATCCAGTGAAGGTGGGGAGGCCTGTAAAAGGTTCACCTATGAAGGGGAATCAGTAAAGGTGAGACCAGTAATGGGGAGCGGTGAAGACGGGTGGGGGGTCCAATGAAGGGGACCAATAAATGGGGTACCAATGAAGGACCAGTCAACGGGGGACCAGTAAGGGAGCCAATAAAGGGAACACCAGTTAAAGGGTCCAGTACTAGAACTATTAAAGAGGGACCATAATTAATAAACAGAACGAGTAATTCAGAGAATGAATCGCGTAGGTGCAATAGAGGGTGAGGCACAATAGGAGCAGTTTTGAAGATTTTGCCTATTTTGCTATGCCATTCTATACAGCAAAACCTTTTTTACCGTAATGATTGAGAAAAGGCCTAAAGAGGACAAGAAGACGTTCGGGGTGTTCTATTCTCCGGGTTTGGGGCGAAGCTCCCAACCAGACGTTTTGTGGCCGGCAGGCCGTTGAACGTCTGGTCTATGTATACTATGGAGCATGATCGCTTATAATAGGATGGTGAATTGGAACCATCCAATGCTTTGTTCAGCGAACCACAACCGCCAGTGTTTATAGTGACTTTGTTCTAGTGCTATGATACTACACTTAATCGCTTCGCTTTGGAGCACATTTCTCCGATCAGGGCGACCCCCTCAAGAACGAATTTTATTCTCGTTAGTTCTTTTTTGGACATACCATTCACATGGAACGCGAAACAAGCAGTACGATCCAAACTAATAAAGAGGAAACTACCAAGATGCGACCAGGAGATACCGGTCATAAAAATTATATTGCCTTAATGAGTTTAGTAGGATTGTTTCTTTCCATTAGATAACTTCAAAAATTCTGAACCAGTTCGACAAGTAAGAAATTGAAATCATTTGCTATTTTTTGTTCTGGGGAATTGGATCTTCCATTGACAATCCCTAGTGTTCTGTGAAGAAATGTTACAGAATTCTTGAAGATGAACTAGAGTGACATAGATTTGTCATCTCATATATCGTTATCAAATCATATCTTCTTCTGCGACATTCAAGTGTATGTACTAGATTGAAGAATCTTCTTCTTAAATATAATAAAGGGACGGTAGTGTTGGTACACCCATGCACATAATCGTATCCAAGGTTTTCTTATGAAGCTGTTTTGCACAGATTCCAGCCTGGCAATTTCTCTCTTATATTTCGGACTGAACATTGTGATTTCATCGTCTCGAACTGGTCTAACGCTCGACCTACATGCAGTTAGCAGGTGTTGCATGAACTTTCTTGCAGATATTTGAAAAGGCTATACAATTCAATCAGCGTTTTGATATTGAAAGTAGCTTGACAATCTCCTAGTTCCGATTCGGTAATATCGAAAAATCAAAAGTGATTGGTTCACATTATTATCTTTGGATCTCAAAAACAGTAGAAAGGGTAGGTCTTCAATCGGAAGTTTAGCAGCATTTTGTGCTGACAAGGGTTGAAAACGAGTTCAATACAAAGCTCACCCCACGCTCAGTTAAGCATTCCAGTTCTTTTCTAGCGTTGCCTTTGCACAACGCGTTAACAGCCTATCCATTAGACGCACAAAGTTCGTTTTGTTGCGATCAAAACTCTTGCACCGGTTGGGACTCGAACCTGCATCTTCCGCTTTCCGGGCAGCTATGTTCGCCTTACATCACCGGCTCTGTTTGACCGTACGTGCTGACAGACGTGGAGGATATTGCGGATGGTACGTGCGGTGAAGCAGCGCCGGTTGTGTAAGGCGAACATCGCTGCCCGGAAAGCAGAAGATGCGGGTTCGAGTCCCGCCTGGCGCAAGAGTTTTGATCGCAACAAAACATCCTGTAAGAGCACATAGCCTCTCTACCAGCCGCTCCAGGCTTAAGCAAATGTGTTAAAACTATTTAGAGCGCTGATCACAAATGTGAGCATTTTTGCGCTTGCTGGACTACAGAAATCGAGGAGAGCTTAAAAATGTGGAGCGGATTGTTTCAACAGTGCTCGCATTTTCACATCTGGAAGTTCACCTGCTCCAGCGATTTGATTTCCCACAATCTTGACCACTGCGGAAATTGGTTATAAATGCGCGGGTCGCTGATGTTGAAGAAAGCAACGCACAGCATATGCTAAACCTCTGCTGTTTACGTAGCTCACGTAATCATAAAATGTTCATGAAATCCCGTAGATCAACACGTGTCATTCCATTCTGAAATGAGTTTTTCGACGCATGCTTCCATGTTCTGTGTGCTTGAAAGGAGGTCACCATTAAATCTTCAACGAGCCGACAAAGCACATTTCAGCACGCTCTTCGCCAGTCAAGTCTCCCGCAAGTACGAAGCCACAGTTTTCATTATTGTTCCTTTCTGCGTGGACTATTTGGAGTTAAATAAACATGTGGAAATTCTAAACTTCGTTTACAATGATTTTAATTGTTCAAACGCATGTCTTTGAAAGTGGAGCCCTCTCTTTGATTTCAGAAGGTCGCGCAACGTTTACAAGAAGTCCAGCAAGTGAGCGTTCTATTGTTGTTGTTTTTGATTGGAGGGAGTTTCAATCAACATTTGCAGCAGTCTACCATTCAGGAAGGGGCGAATGTTGTTTGGACTAATCCCCTATATTTGCTATCTCCGCATAGATCTGAGTTTTCCTGGGAAAATTTTCACTGCAAGACTAGATTTTGAGCTAAATGCTTTCAAATATAAATTACTTCCTATGGCCGCTGGATCTTAGTTGCAAAATTTTATGCCTATCTGCGGTTTGAGCATACATATATGAGAGTCGATGTTTAGATACATCTGCGCATGAGAGATGCGCACTGAGCTTTTGAAGGAATGAACTTTTCTTCAGCATTTGTCCCACTTTGTTGCGGGGTCCGCTTTCCTGGAATACTGGCACCACACTTTTCCCGATCAAATACCTGATCAGGGTGCAACCACCTCCAAGTTCTCGCAGAGTATCAAGCCACCGCTGTTTTGGTCGCCCTCGTGGCACATCAAGGTTAAGACCATTCTTTCGGACAGTGTCATTGTTTGCGCGAAGGACGTGGCCGTACCATTGCAGACGAGCTTCGCGCATCTTCTCATATATCGGGGTGACACCGAACCTCTGCCGTATGGAGTCGCTGCGTGCTCGATCCAAACGCGTCACTTCGGCCGTCCACCGCAGCATCTTCGTTTCCATTACGCTGAGGCGCCTTTCAATTCCCTTAGTGATGGGCCAGCACTCAGCTCCGCAAATAGCTGCAGGTCGGACGACTCGCGATCTTTTACAAGCCCAAAGTCTATCTGGGACTTGGAGCTCCCACTATTGTATGAAATGAGGTAGGAGTCGCGTTTTCGGAAAACCGGTGTTCACAGCGGTGAGGTTATCGATTCCGCATACTCAAGAATACGCTCATCATAGGCGTTACGTGACCCGTATTCGAAACCACCATGACAGCTGTACCCGTCCTTCGTAGCAACTACGTGCCCATTAAGGTCACCAGCGACTATGACGACATCCTGCGTCGGTGCCTCTGCTGTCTTCTCAACAAGCCTGCTCCAAAACTCTCCCTTGGCTGAAGTACCCAATCTGCAGGGGGAGCAAGCTGAACATACAAAAACGCGCGGCAGCCGCGGAGACTGCTCCGGCAAGCGCGACACCTACATAGTGTGCGCTGCTACATTTACGAAGTCTAACGCTCTTGTAACTGCATAAACTGCTTTGAATACCTCTGCTCAGCTACTTGAGGGTCCTCTGGTGCACTTAGTTAGAGGAAATGGTTATTTTGGGTGAGAATTGGATGACCTAACCCAAGCAGAAGACAATTGCTGCTATTGTGGAACGATTTTGTGTTCTTTCATGGCACGAAGCTTCTTTTATAAAAGCCACATATCTAGATACAATACAGCATAACTCGGGAGTTTGTTAGAGCTCCGTTTCCCCCATAACAGCATACCCAGGAGCGACGCGTGCGGCAGAGGACGCCGCGCGCGCGGCGAAAACTTGTATGTTCGTACTGCCAGCCAGTCTGCATACGCAGAGAAAAGTGATAGAGTCGCTCCTTCGCGGCAACAACGATCTTCATCAATCGATCGTTAAAGCGTTCGACATTTACAATGGAGTCATGAAATCGTTCGGAGACGATTATTCCGACACCATTGGTGGCCCTGGGCCTTCCACATAGAAACACCTTGAAGTGTCGTCCTGTGTCTCTCAACTTGTGGCTGGACAACCTCGTCTCCTGCACCGCAAAGAATTGAACTCTCCTACGCTCCAGTGCTTGAACCATCTCTCACGAGCGTCCCGTCAACGTACCCACATTCAGCATTGCTACGCAGGTCTCGCATAAGTTACGAACCTTTCGAGCTAGCTCAGTTGCCTCGCGATGCCGTCCTCGCATCAGAGACCCTCGCATTCTTCTTCTTCCCTCGCCGGGCTCTACGAGTGTGCGCGTCGGCTCCCGCGGACGCCGTAGCATAATCTCGAAATACATGACTCATCATACACCATGTGACGTGACGTGGGATCTTCGAAGCCCGGCCTATCGCAAGGGTCTTTCGTCTGCATTCGAGCACAAAGCGAGCAGTTTCCAGTGGTACCAGAGGAGGAGCGGACATCGCAACCGAAGTCCTTCTACTCTTACCCCTTTAGTGTTCTTCTCATGCTAATTGCACGAAGTCGACTTCTGAATCTGGACGCTCAGAAAAGCGCGTAGCTTCTGTTGTGTTAAGCTGTAAAAGGCTGCGCTTCCCCTGTTGCAGCAACATTCCACGTTAAATAGCAAATCTTTCCCGCTCTGTAGATGATGCGGCGTATCTTACTTAGGTTAGTACACTCAATCGTCATCGACCGCTAACTCAATTATGCATATAGTTGAAGATGTAGCTAGATGTAGATCCTATCCTACTAACACCACCTATATATAAAAGAGTTCTCCGTAGAGTGATCTAACCTAAGTGAGGTACGCCGCATCATCCACAGCGAGAGCGGTCGAGTGATCTTACCTTAGTGAGATACGCCTCATCATTCACAGCGCGGGCAAAATTTGCTACTGAACGTGGGATGTTGCTGCAGCAGGGGAAGCGCAGCCTTTTACAGCTTAACACAACAGCACCTACGTGCTTTTCTGAGCGTCCAGACTCAAAAGCCGTGCCACCGATTTCGTGCTATGAGTATAGGAGGACCACTAAAGGGGTAAGAGTAAAAGGCGGACTTCGACAGCGACCTGGAGGAGGCATTGGGATGGGAGTGTGGTCGATAGCGGAACAATGAAGGAGGCCAGGAGGTGGTACCAAGAAAGGTTTAGGCAATAAGGATGGACCAGTAGGGAGTTACCAATAAGGGGGGGGGGGGGAGGGGGCAGTAAGGAGGACCAGCAAGGAGATTCTTTACGAGGGGACAATTAAGGGAGATCGGATTTAGAAGATGTGACACCAATGTCACGCAATTGGCCTTCGCTCGCCGTCGTCGTGCCATGAGCGTGCGAGGCCTACTTATTTGGGGTAGAGTAATAGGGAGGACCAGAAGGGGGTGCAGGGATCGACAGGAAGAAAGGACCTGGAAGCGGGACCAGGACAGGGAACCAGCAAGAAAGGATTCGTGAGGTAATTCAAACGGGGAACAAGGAATCTGCGATCTGTGCAGCCTCTTGAAGTTCAACACAGTGGCAACTGCGCGCGCTTCTGAGCTTCTATTTTCAGAAGACAGGTCCTCTCCGTCGCACTAGAAGCATCAAGGTAATGAAAATGTTTCTCCGACATTGTGCGGCGAGCAAAGAATTCAGATTTGAACGTGGGATTCTAGTGCTGCAGAGGCAGTGCGGGCTCCTCCTACTTCACACAGCGGCAACCGCATGCCTTTCTGAGCGTCTGGATTCAGAAGGCGGCTTTTCTACGCCTTTCTAGAAACAACTGGATTAGGAAGATGTATTACCGGCATCGTGCGAAGAGCAACCGCTTTAGAATTCAACGTGGGGCTCTTCTGCAGGAGAGAAAGGGCAGCCTCTTTCTGTTTGACACAGCGGCAATTGCTGGCGTTTGTTAGCTTCTGGATTCAGAATAAGTGTTCGCTACTACTGTGCGCGCTTCTGAGATCCTGATTCAAAACTCGTGTATCCGACTTCGTGCCATGAACATGGAAGGACCCATAAAGGAGTAAGTGTAGTATGGGGACTTCGAGGGTGGGAGGCCAGGAGAGCAATCACCAATGGGTGGCCTTAAGGATGGATCAGGATGGGACACAATAGTCAATATGAGGGACACATACAGCAATGAAGCAGACCAGGAGGTTACCAAGAAGGGTGGAGGCAATAAGGAGGTTCCATTAAGGAGAAACAAATAAGTGGGAGCAGTAAGGAGGACCAGCTAGGGAATCCATTACGAGTGGACCAGCAAGGGAGACAAAGTGTGCGGTTTTAGGAGATGTGACACGTGTCGCTCAATGAGCGTCCGCTCGCCGTCGTGAGCGTGGGAGGGCAACTTTATGCGGTTGAGTTATAAGAGGGACCACGACGGGGGAGGAGAACCAAGAGAGCGACCAGGGGCCGGATTCATCAACGACTTACAGTCATTTAACAGAGAAAATTACAGCCGAAATCCCTGATAAGCCGCGTTCCAAGCGATATGGTGAGGCGATAAGCCGCGTTATCTGAGCTTTCCGCTGTGAATTCTCTGTTAAAGTTATGTAAGTGTTGATGAACCCGACCTCAGGAAGGAGGGACCTGGATGTGGAACCAGAGAATTCACAGAGGAAAAGTAGATAGCGCGACTTATCGCTCACCATATCGCTTGAAGCGCGGCCTATCAGGGATTTCGACTGTAATTTTCTCTACTAAATTGCTGTGAGTCGAAGAGTAAGGCTCAGAAGACGGGTCATCTTCGTCACGTAACAAGGGTCTGAATTCATGGGGACAGCTGCAGAGCAGCAACCTGTGGGCAGAAGTACTGAGCAGCACAAACCAATGACGTTACTGGACGGTCCGGTGGAAATTCCTGTGACGAAAGTAGTGAGCGGGTTCACGCCGATAATGTGCGCAGCAAAACTTGGATGTTAGCGATTTTTATGTTTTACTTATATTGCTTTTCTTAGGTCAGTACAAGGCCTCGCGAAGCGCGCAACTGCAAGACACGCCGTTAGGCGTGTCGGAGCACTTGTATATAAAAGAGTAAGCGGATATGTCTGTCCGTCCGTCCGTCCGTGTGTCCATCCGTCTGCCGGTTCGTTTGTCCATCCGTCCTTCCGTCGGTCCATCTGGCCTTCCATTGACGTCGAGTAACAGACGTTCAGATTCAGATGAGGTGTCTACCACGTCGTGTCGCTAGCGTCAGAAGATATGTCAACGATGTTGCGCAAAGGACGCCCGGTTTGAGAAGGCGTGTTACCGACGTCGTTGGACAGGCGTCCGGATTCAGACGACGTGTCACCGTGCCGCGCAATGGGTGTCTGAGTTCAGAAGAGGTGTCACCGATGTCGTGCAATGGGTGTCTGAGTTCAGAAGAGGTGTTACCGATGTCACGCAAGGGGTGCCCGGATTCAGACGACGTGTCACCCATGTCTCACAAAGGAAGCTCGGCGGTGAAAAAAGTATCACCGTAGTCACAATGCTTTAACATATTTGCTTAAGCCTGAAGCGGCTGGTGGAGATGCTATATGTTGTTACAGGATGTTTTGTTGCGATCAAAACCCTTGCGCCAGGCGGAACTTGAACTCGCTTCTTCTGCTTTCCGGGCAGCGATGTTCGCCTTACACCACCGGCGCTGTTTGACCGCACGTAACAACCGCGATATCCTCCAGTTCTGTCAGCACCCACCCGTGATACGGGGACATCCCCGGAAAGCAGAAGATGCGGGTTCGAGTCCCGCCTGGCGCAGGAGTTTTGATCGCAACAAAACATCCTGTAACAACATATCACCGTAGTCGTTCGACACAATTCCGCTTCAGAAAAGGTGTCACCGATGTCGCGCAATGGGTGTCTGGGTTCAGAGGTGTCACTGCCAGCTCTCTAGCAAGTATGTTGAATACACTATTTGCCCTTAGTAGATGCGTCGGAGGTACAGGATTCTTCTAAAGTGTTACACCATATGCACTGCAGAGCGTTTCATTCTACTTCCAGCCAACTGCAGCTTTAGAGTGAGCGGAAATGGAATCCTTTGTGGTCTCAGCGCAATTCTTCTGAAACGTTGTAGGTACACTCTGCCCTGATCCCCATCACCAATCAACGTAGTGATGATCATGCAAGCTCTTGTGACCATTAGAATAAAGGAACCTTAAAACTCATGCCCATGGGAAAAAAAGATATCAGTTTTGCATCACACAGCTATAGTGGTCTGATAAAAGAAAGATAAAAGGAAATCAAAAACCCTAGAAATCTAGAAGAATTTACGACGAAACCTTGCCACAATTGACGCTAACTTGTGTACCAGCTACCCGCTAGCAAGCAGTGAATATTTTTATTTCAGAGGCCGGCTCTACGGCGCGCTCTCCTTCTCGTGCGTTTTTGTCACTTACTTTTTCTAATAATTATACTATAAGTGTCCACACAACATTACTATCACTGTGCATCTCGTAAATCCCTTGCTTCATATTCGAGCTATATGTTCGGGATTTGTTGGTGAAGTCAACAGCAAGAAGACTGGAGTAGAGATGAGAGAATAACGAAATTAAAAATCCGGATAAGGGATAAAGGATAATTCAATAGAAAACGGATAACGGACAAACAGCAAAAAATAGGGCTGGTTTTAAGTCTGACTAATTTGAGCAGATCAGGAATTCTATTAAATTATAAGCGTTTTCGGTAGAGAAACCCTGTTTCTACGACAGTGCGGTCGCTACCTTATCAACTCTTTATGGGATTATCTGGGCCAGTCAGTAGGAAGAAGCGTTTCTTCTGTGTCCTCCGACACGATCGCAAATTTGTGTGCTGTGAATCGGTGGCCCCGTTCGCGAGGGTACATGCCCCTGTTGAGCAACGTCCCCCATAACGTCCCCCATTCGCCCGCGGTCCGAGATAACCAGGAACCTTAGACGCGGGAGGTACTAGGGGGATCCCATGATGTGAACAGGCCGCGCCCCCTCCCTGGCAAACGAGGGGCCCGCGTGGTAAACTTTACCCCCTCGCGCTGCACAGCACCTGGATTGACGCACTCCCGCACTACACGCCAGCCGTGGGTGCCTAAGGGCGTGCTGTAGTGAACACCAACTGTAGTGCATAAGCACATTCCCAAATATTACCCAACAATTACATAATACCCCATGACGACAGAATAATACCCAACATGATATAAACCAACAGTATTATTACACACCAAATATTACACACCATTACACACCAGCGTCGCTTTCTCAATTTGTCCTAGTAAAATCTATTCTCATTTTACTCATCGCTATTGTGTGGTATTTGTTCGATGATTTACAACAGCCCTTCACTATATACATAAAAGGATACCATTACCGGATGCGATCAATTCGAATACAATGCAGAGGATAGAACGCAAAGGTCGACGATAAGCAGATCTTCTTAAGATGCGCTAGGTCCTCCACCTCTAACAATCATTAATTTCATAAAGGCAGCTTGTATATGTTCTTCGTCTGCGTACGAACTAATGTGGTAAGCCGATGAACAATTCAGTGCTTGGCGGAGTCATCGATGTATGGTACAAGTTCAGCAACCCTAGTGGGATGGAAGCTTTGACATAGTTGAAAAACATCCTTCCAACAGTGTAACCTGTGCCCAAGTGAGGGAATTCCACATTTGTTCATAGGTTGCATTTAAATCTGTAAGAGTTTGGAGAGAACCCTTCTGGTTTTAAATGCCTTCCGTTGCTGCACAGGTCCACTCCTATGATTGTAAAGGATTTTCTGCACAGACCGCAGAACACCACGTCCAAACCTAAGAATTAAACTAATTTGTTGTTCGCTATCCGGCCCAAAGACGCCGGAACAGCAAATTCCTCATCGGTGGTTTGGCAGCTCATGAGCAGCTGAGATTCTGATAAACGAATTAAGGAGGAAGGTTTTGACTGAAGTCAACTTCTCCGATATTGGGAATCAGCGCTGTTTTTACGGCATTCTCTCCGAAGGGAGGGGCAGGAAACTTAACTGGAGGCGCCGCAGCCGAGTCCAGAGGACACGCTAGGGGTGCCGAATGAGGTCTGTTGCAACAGCGCAGACCTTTGCGCACGATCACTGCTGGAAGATGTCTGTGCTCTCACCGGTCGCCTTCTGTTTCCTTGCTGGGTGGCTGTTCACAGTGTCCATTCGTTCTGCTTTCCTGTTTGCGTTGGCAATGATCGCTACTTGCTGCTGATGCGTGTAGTTTACGCACTGTTCAGTTGTTTTAGGCCTTGATTTCACCTAAATTACCTGGATCCGGAATTATCGGTCACGGCTGCCAAAATTCCGTTTTGATTCCATGACTTCTTCCTTCCGTCGTCGACGGCGACTGAGAAAGCGAGGATCGTATTGCGCTTCCAGCGAGACCTATCATGTCAACACTGGCTAAGCCTACAAGCCTGTTGTGTTTTTCACCTACGCTGGAGAGGAATCATTCCTCGCGAGTCTTCATTGACATCATTTTTATTTCACGCATGTCAAGTATCGAGTATCGGCGGAGCCGGCAACCGTCCCTGGTTCGTCGTGTACAGAAAACAAATACCGTCTGCAAACAAGTCATTGGAGAAAAGGAATTTGCCTAATCAAAGAAGACGCTCCTATTGAAAGCAACAACATCCGTACCACCAAACTCTGACAAGAAAACGTGGAAGCAAAAAAGAATAACTGAAGAACAGCGACCGAGCTGCCGACTCGCAAGAAAAAGCTTTCTTCTGCAAGGCGAACGAACGCTCTAAAGTCGCTCCTACGATGATAAATGAACTTACCTGGTTAGTAAAATGTTATGGACCCTTTCCACAAAGGATCGTCCGCTTATAAAGACATTTTTAGTAAACATTAGAGCCGTTCCAGACAAGTGCTGTTTCTACTTGCCACGCTATATTGCTGTGTTGTGTCCATGGCCAATTGAAAATAGAGTGGGAAGCGATAATTGTTTAAAAAAACGTTCCTGCCTTTGGAGCTGACCCCGTTTCACCACTGTTCATAGATTCTAGCCCGAAAACCTGCAGAATAAAGAACTGTAGATGCTCCTTCCAATTCTGACAAACTTTTATCAAAGAAATAATTTTGTAACGTAATTAACATCTGCTGCGTACTGCTAGGAATCGCGAATTCTCATAAGCATTCCAGTCCATCCATGCCGTTACTTTCGCCTCACTCCAAGGCGAAACGTGAGTGATTCGAGACTAATGGCTAAAGTAACTAAATACCGGCTAACTAAATATTCCTACGAATGGCTACTACGTAGGTTGAGTGAAAAGGGAAAACAGCGACCTCTCTCTCCGGTTGTCCACAACCCGAAGGATACAAGAGATACGAACTCGACAGTCTTTCTGTACCTTCGGCGAACAATATGTGAAGCGCTACATCGAAAAGAAATTTGTGCACACATCTTTAGTCCATGTTTTAATGCAAATTTGCTCTTGCAGTTGGCAAGTTATGCTTAGAGAGAAATACTTACAGTCCAGTTTCGCTCACCATCGGAAGTTTCTCCAGGAAAGGAAAAACTAAGTGGCGATTTTATTGAAATAACCGTCAACAGCGTCATGGAAGGTGTGGAGGAGGTGAGATGGTATCTGTCACAGAAACTAGCCTCGTGTGCACACCAATAAATGACATTGGCAGGAATCTTCACGTTCTCAGAGCAACACTCTTTCCAGGCGAAAATTCTGGTACCGGCCAGCAGCAAGGTAGCCGATTTGAAAGCGTCTGTGTCAGAAGTCACCGATGTGCTACCAGACAAAATGGTGCTTCTTCATAAGGGCACCGAGATAAGGTCCGCGTGTTTGCTAGAGTTATGCACGTCAGACATGCTTGATTGTTTTCGCGTTTAGGGGAGACGATCAACCAATCTCTGCTTTCGGAATCAGTGAAGACTGCGAGCTCGTAATGAGTGTTAAAATGAGCACAGGCAGTAAGGTGGCGAGGTAACGACGCATCACCACAAGCCCCTTACAAGAACGAGAAGCTTAGAGAGATCTAGAAGAACTTGAAAGCTCATATTCGCTTCGTTCTGCAATTATTCTCTGCATTATGTGTAGAAAACAGCTTCTTGAAAACACTAACACTCATGAAGCTAGTGAAGAAGATTTGACTCCGCCGTACTCGATAGATTCGGACTTTCGCGATAGTCTGACCTAGAGACAACAGCGAAACGTCCCATCCCGCAGTTCTTGGAAACAACTGTTTGCTTGTCGTTAACATTGTGCAGGAATTGTAAAACTGTTACTTCTTCAGCTTTCCTTTAGACCTTTTGTTTCAGTCATATTCCTTGTGTTGCCCTTGCAGAAACGACATGAATGACACGAAACAATCGCAGCAATTCAGGCCCTCAAATGCGGTGCTCTATGTTCCACCATCATTTCCTGAAGGAAGTGTGACCGAATTAAGAAATAAGATCCGGTCAATGACCACTATAAGAGGGTAAGCTTGCTTTATATGGACTATGTAAACCATGATAGAGTATCATTCACAGTGTACCCTTCACAGCCAAATGTTTGCCTGAAATGTGTGCTATAGAAAAGCTCCTTTTCAGCCAAAATATTGCCTGCTGTAAAATCTACACTGTGGTCAATGCATTACGGAAGCTTTTCAAGCAAATAAAACTGCGATGGCTCTCATCCATAAAGAAAAGCTTACCGATTGTTGACAAGCCATTTAAGCCATCAGCGCGCGTAGCTCAAAAATCCATCTTGAAACGAATTGGCTTTGCAGTATTTCAGACGTCAAGCCTAAGATGTGAAAATATTCAAGCAAAAGCGCAAAAGCGGTGCAAATCAGAACTTGGTGATGTCATATTATCTAAAATGAGCTGTGAGAGCCGTGAGCTGCTGATCGCACAGATTTGAGAATACAATAGTACTCCAGCGAGGGAACGGCAGTCAAAGGTCGGTTAGCACTGAACCACGCTCAATGAGAGACTACTGAAACACCATGCACACAGACGTTCATCGAGAATCAGGTGCTGATAGAAACACAGTGAACTGGTATACGAAACAAGAATTCTATATATTCTCTGGCATAGGCCGCTGTATCCACATTTCTTCCATGGAATGAAAATCGACTTTGCTCTCGCTTTTCGCTCAAGAATAATTCCCTAAGCGAACATTGTATTTGCCAGCTTGAGTCGTGAGCACAGCTTGAGTCGTCACGACAAGTGAGTAAGTGAGCCGACGAAAAGATTCTTTGTAGAAGCATATCTCTTACGAAGTCTGTAGTCTTCGTAAGAGATGCTGTATGCATACATCGATAGAAGTCACTTGTCCAGAAACAAGCTTTGTAGAGCCTATAGCTTTTATGCGCTGTCCGTATTGAGACCGATTGCTCCGTTTAGAGCACTTTGTAGCATAACATCGCTGGTGTTGAACATTCATAACAATTATCACCACCTATATATAAAAGAGTTCTCCGTAGAGTGATCTAACCTAAGTGAGGTACGCCGCATCATCCACAGCGAGGGCAGTCTAACGATCTAACCTATGTGAGATATCACCACCTATCACCATCACCACCTATATATAAAAGAGTTCTCCGTGGAGTGATCTAACCGAAGTGAGGTACGCCGCATTATCCACAGTGAGGGCGGTCGATGATCTAACCTGAATGAGGTACGCCTCATCATCTAAAACGCGGGCAAAATTTGCCATTGAACGTGGGATGTTGCTGCAGCAGAGGAAACGCAGCCCCTGCTTAACACAACAGCACCTACACGCATTTCTGAGCGTCCAGATTCAGGAGCCGACTTCGTACCATCAGCATGAGAAGACTACTAAACGGGTAAGGGTAAAAGGAGGAGTTTGATGGTGGGGAACCGACAGCGATCAGGAGGCTGCGACCAGAGGCCGTATTCATGAAGTGGCAGGAGCGGGAGATAAGCGATATCAAAGCGATATCACCTCTCGCCCCTCTCTCCTGCCTCGCTGTCTTGCCTCGGTGGCTTCCCGTGGGATGCCGGGAAGATCCCGGGAACGTTCATGAATACGGCTACAGGAGGAGCATCGGGATAATCGATGTGGGGAACAAGGAAATAGGCCAGGATGTGGCACCAAGAAGAGTTCGGGCAATGTGTAAGGATCATTAGGGAGTTACCAATCAGGGGAGAGGGGAAGTAAGGAGGATCAGCAACGGGATCCATTACCATTAAGAGAGACCGGATTTAGAGAATGTGACACCGATGTTACACAATGGGCGTTCGCCGCTCGCAGTCGTCGTGAAGGAGTATCCCGAGGGGGAGGAGGGGAGGAATTTACCTGGAGGAAGGGACCCCAGGACGGGGAATCAACAAGAAGGGAGCCGTAAGGGATTTCATACGGAGAACAAGGAATCTGCCATATGCATAGCCTCTTCATGCTCGACACAGCGGCGACTGTGCGAGCATGAAGAGGCTTCTGAGCTTCTTAATCCAGAAAACGGGTCCCCTAGGTCGCGCAGCAAGCATCCTGATTCTGAATACGTGTCACCGACCGTGCCGTGAGCATGGGAGGACCACTGGGGTGGTAGAGAAGGGCGGTAAGAGGACCTCTATGGTGGACCAGGAGAGCGACCAGGAAGGAAAGGAATAACCTGGAGGAGGTGCCAGGACGGGGAAACCAGCAAGAAGAGACCAGTAGGTGTCAATAGTGGAAACAAAGAAGTGGCCTGTAGTTGGGATCAGGAAGGTAGCGGACTAAAGAGGGGGAGGGAACACCATTAAAGGCGGATCAGCAATTAGATCCAGTAAGAAAAATCGAGAGAGGGGATCCTGGCTTCGGAAGACATGTCAACGACAGCTTGAAACGCTTGCTGTTGAGCATGAGAACGATTGCGGAGGAACAACCTGAAGGACGGAAGTATTGCGCAGCATAAACCAATGACATTACTCGCCGGTCAGGAAAGAATGTCTGTGATGAAGGTACCGAAGTGGTGAAGGGCTTGACGCCGATAACGTGCGCACCAAGCTCCTAGATGCTAGCGAATTTTATGTTTTACAAAAACCACTTTCCATATGTCAGTGATGCTATAAAGTGGCGCGAAGCGCGCAAGTGCGAGACACGCCGTTAGGCGTGTTGGAGCACTTGTGTTGAATATCTTTCTCATTGTCGTGCGGTTAAAAACCGGTAAGTAACAAGCAAGTCGCAAAAAAATCTTTTCACACCACACCGCTTGAAAGTGCACTGAAAACGCCTGGAAATTGTGTGGACGTCAAGATCCCTCAAACCTCAACTGATCAGCTGAAATGCGAAAACTCACGCAACAAGGCAAACTCCTGACGTCTCCTCATGAAACAACGCTGCTGTCCACTGTACCCCGAATCGCTTGCGAGATGGGATCGTGGGCATAAACGTGATCCTCGCCAGTTTGGCTTAACGACCTTACAAAAAGAAACACATTTTTATACTAATTGAAGGGTGGGAATTCTTATTCTTCTTATCCTTATCTGACTTGCTTTCCACGTACAGAGATACGCTTCATACCCTTCCCTTGTTGGACCATTTATCAACTCAAGGGTTCTATTACTTACAATGCGACGGGCAACGGTACCGTCAGCCTACCCACAAACGAACCTCGCACATGCCACAAACGATCCTGGAGCTCCGAATTCAAATGTGCATGACTAAAAGGACAATGTTTGTCTGGAGCCGATGTAGTGCTTAAAACCGTCTCACTGACGCCAATGTAATCGGAGAAAGGTTTCGAACTCTTCCGGAATAGACCGCGGAGCTGGTATAACCCCTGCAAACTTCCCGACTGCGGCGAAAGGAGAGGTGAGGGAGAGGTGTGCTAGAGAGCTGTACCTGAGAACTCCGTTTCGAACTCTGCTATGAACTCGTTCTCAAGGAGTTGTTTCTGAAGTTGCACATTGGGGTCTTTGGTGGAAATTAAAACAACTGGAGTAGCCCATGTGCATAGGTGCTAGACACAAGCTAAGCTTCTTACAGTTAGTAACAAATCAGACCCAAGCTAAGCTTTTCAGTAACAAACCAAAAGTGAGCAACATGTCTACTACTAAAAGAAGGCGAACACCAATGGAGACCAAGCACTCACAGTGGACTCCGGAAAAGCAGATGGAGCACGAGCTGACTCGAAATAGGATGAAGGTTTAATTTACAGACAGATTTAAGTTTTTTTTTCGCCTTTTTCTACTTTCTAGTAGAAGAGGTCAATGATGACAAGTTTCAAGCCGAATGAAAATGGCTGTCTTTTCTGACAAAAACCTGATGCAGCAGACCTCACTAAATCTTCGTATTCAAAGAGAACACTTGGGCAGGTGGACAGATTGCATCTCTTATGCAACCTTTTAAGCACTTACTAAAGAGAAAACGGAAGAAATTGCTGAGCGACTCCCCTCCTCGATCCTTAGGCTCAGTCGAAAGGTTGGACCTTTATGTCAATGTTTCGACGATCAAATATAGCTACACACTCGCTGATTGCAGCGCATCCGTGATGTCGCCGTCGCCTTCAAACTTGTCTAACGAGAGTGTCAAAGGAAAAAAGAAGTTCGAAAGACGCTGCCGCACAACTGTGACAGAAAGCGAACTGAAGGTGTGTTTGGCCCATTCGTCTAATGAGATGAAAAAACACGTTAGCTGTTTCTGTTTTAGACATTTTTTGAGCCTTCTGAGACCATAATGGAAGTGGAACAAAGGAAGAAGGACATGTCGCTGCCTCCATCAACTGAAGCAGAGCGTAAGACCTTGAAAGAAGTCAGGGAGAAACATCTGGCGACGGTGTGCAAGGTTCGGATTTGTCTGAGAATCAGAACATCTCGGAGTTTCTCTCGCACGGTTTCCTGTTATTTCAAGCCCTAAACACGCTAGAAATCAAGGCGTAAGTCAACTGTAATGCCATCCAATCTTACAAATTTGTGTATACATATCGAGGAGCGTTTGCCCATATTGAGGCATGCCTCACTTACCTGGAGTGTAGAAGGCATTTTTTCTGCCAGCTGCTTGATCGGGGTGGAGACCGGCTACCTTCATGTCGTTACGTTTCGTGTTTCCAACCTTTCCTGCCTAGGTCTTTCACGACCTCTTATAATACGTTAAACCTCCATCTGCAGTGCTTCATCGCCATGGGCCCTTACTAGAAAGCATAGCGTGACCGTATCATCTCAGTCAAATCGCGCTCATCGTAGGTTGAATGGGAGAGAAACCAAACATCGACTTATGTTAGTGTTACTTATGCGGTTCATTCGCGTGATACTCCAGAACAGCACCTTCATCTCCACGACACTTATTGTTAGTCGACGCTCCTGTTCCTTCATCGCAGGTCGGCCCCTCTTCGGCGTATCTTCAGTAATAATGTAGTGGAGTGAACTGCATCAATGGTTAGGCAGTTGACAACGAACCCACACGGGTTTCTACATACTCATCCCGACGATTTTTCCAATTCTCTTCTTCAGAAAGTGGTCAGAGATCTTCATTGCTTGACACAACAAACGAATTTGTCGATAGTCAGAGCATTCAGTAGGGCTTCCTTTCTTCTTGAAAATTGGTGCCGTCACACCGTGTGTGATTTATAAAGCTTTATTTCAAAATTCAAAATTACTGCGTCGAAAGCTACATCTAATGAATGGGTGAAAACATAATTTCCAAACCGAAACTGATGTGTCCACAGAGACAGTGTTTCAAAGTATTAACAAGATGATCATACATAGAGCCAGTAATCGCCTCCTGTTTATTTTTAACCAGACGTTCAGCAGCCTCACGGCCGCCAAACGTCTGGTTGGGGGCTTCACCCCCAAACCCGTGTGATAATAGAACACCCCGCCTAGACATTCTTACTCGCGTTACAGTGAAAAACTGGTTCTAGAGGAAAGCTGGACAGAAGGGCACAATCTTGAAAACTGTTCCTATGAAGCTTATCCACCCTCTATCGCACTTACGCCGATTTATTCTCCGAAGTACACAGTCTCTACGTGGTGAGGGACCGGTAGTGATAATCTTGGGAGAGCTCTATACCGGTAAATATCCGACGGCAATAATAATCCTCCGATCCCCGAAGTCATTCTCCCTACCCCTCCCCCCCCCCCCCCGACAACACACGATACCCCCTTACCCATGTGCAGCCAGAAAGAGGAAGGAAAGTGTAGTGAGCATCAGTCAGTAGTGAGAGTGGGAGAGTGAGGGGTATGTACACGCACACGCTGCCTTTCAAAGGTCATCTGAAAATCCAACGCATGCTTCGCAATGTTTGATCTGTGACATATCTCTTGATCTAGACAACGTTGTACGACGATCCTGTCACATACACGTTGGACTGTAGTGAGAAAAACTACTGGTCCGCCCTTGCGGTTTCCTTCCCCTGATCCCCTTCCTATTACTGGTCCACCTTCACAGGTTCTCCCTTTACCGGTCCCCCCTCCCCTTCACAGGACTGTCCCACTTCACTAGTTCCCACTCACTGTCTCTCCCCCCCCCCCTTTTTGCCTCCCTATTAATGCCTCCCCTCACCTAAGTGGTACCCTTTATTGGTCCCCTTCACAGGTCCCCATTAATGGTCCCTCCTTTACTGCCCCCACCCCTTCACAGCTCCCCATTACTGGTCTCACCTTCACTGATCCCTTTTACTGGTCCCCTCCCCTTCACTGGCCGCCATTACTGGTCCTACCTTCACTAGTCCCTCTTCACTTGTCCTCCTTTAATGGTTCCCCCCTTTACCGGTTCCCCTTCACAGAACTTTCCCATTTCACTGGTTCCCGTTCGCTTCCTCCCTTACACCCCCCCCCCATCCTCATCTTAGTGGTATTCTTTCTTGGTCCTCTTTCACTGGCTCCCATTAAAGGTTCTACTCTTACTGCTACCTCCTCGCTTCGCTGGTCCTCCCACCCAACACTGGACCTCCGCTTGCTGGTCTCCTCTTTAGTGGTCTCCCGTTACACGTGTTTGGAATCCGAACACCATTTGCGTGACATAGGTGACACCTCTTCTGAACCCAGACACCCCTTGCATGAAATCCGTAGTACCTCTTCTGACCCCGGACACTTATTACGGGACATCCTTCACACCTCTTCTGAACCCAAACAACAGCCAATGTGCGACATCGCTGACATGCCTTTTGAATCCGAGCGCCTGTTGTACGACGTCGGTGACACATCCGAACGAAAAAAATCCGGACGCCTGTTGAGCAATGTAGCTGGCATGTCCTTTTAACTCGAA
This sequence comes from Heligmosomoides polygyrus polygyrus, assembly GCA_947396885.1. Taxonomy (NCBI): domain Eukaryota; kingdom Metazoa; phylum Nematoda; class Chromadorea; order Rhabditida; family Heligmosomidae; genus Heligmosomoides; species Heligmosomoides polygyrus. The sequence goes on along the minus strand of OX377201.1, from coordinate 71,195,533 downwards.
CGCCCTTTGCGCGACATCGGTCACACTTCTTCTGACGGTCTCGACAGGGCATGGGTGGCAACTCTCTGAACACGGACGCCTGCTACTCGACTTCTAGGAAAAGCCAGACGGATGACCAGACAGGCGGACGGACAACCGCTAACTCCTTTATCTAAGTAGGATCGTTTCTTATAACCGAATTGAAGTTAGGAACAGAACTAGACTTGTCTTGATGCACCAGCTGATCGCAAGCGAGTAACGAGGAAATTGGGAAGATTTTCCTGATTTTCAAGCACATGGTGTTCATTTCGTCTCTGGCGTGACTGCGGAAATACTCCGCTAAGATTATCAAAACTAATCATAAGTTTAGAAATTCTTTGCTGAAATTAGAGCTATCCGAAAATTTTTGTACTCTCGAATTTTGGTAGGGTTCCATTGTAGAAATAGCTGCGCCACACTCTGTAGTTAGTTGGTATCAACAACAGGTTTGATAACTTATATATAACGAAGAGCGTCATATTGGTCATTCAGGGTGTTCAAGAAGAAGGCCGTCAACGCGTTGGTGGGCATCCCGGTGTTTTCTTGACATCTCGGGGAATCCAGTCGGTGAAGGCTCTCGTCCAGCGGGTGTATGCGAAGCGCATTACGTGGCCGGCCCACCTAATTTGTGACAGCTAGGCCAACGAGGCCTTCTCTCACTTAGGTGAGCCGTGTCACTCCAAGCATCGTCAACTTTATTCCACGCTGCGCGACGCTGATCGCGTGTTCATCCTTCATTCGTATAGCCCAGGTCTCTGAGGCGTATGTTAGGGCAGGAAGAACAGTGGAGTCGAATAGGTGGGCACGGAGTCGGACGTTCTTCGTTTTCTTCACGACTTCTTCAACGCTCTTGAAAGCTCCCCAAGCCGCTCATTTCCTCCTGCTCAGCTCTGGCGCTGGGTCGTTGGCCATATTGACTTCGCTAATCAGATACACGTAGCTGGAGCATTCGGAGATGTTCGTTCCGTTGAGCGAGAATGGAGCATCAGAAACTTGTCCGTTCCTAATAAAAATCGTCTTCGTAAGACTCAACTGCCGTTCAACGTTTCCACATACACGATCAAAGTCGGCAAGCATTCTCTTCGCTTGGCTAATGCTCGCTATTATGAGCACGATGTCGTCAGCGAAGCGAAGATGGTGCAGATGCCGGCCGTCGACCTTCACTCCCACGTCTTCCCATTCTAGTTCGCGCATTACGTCTTCGAGGGTGGCGCTGAACGGCTTCGGGGATATGGTATCCCCTTGCCGAACACCTCTCTTCACGTCGATGACGGCGTCGTCATAGAATGGTGACATCTTGGTCGATCGTGCTGAATCCTTTCCGGAATCTAGCTCGTTCTCATGGCTGTCCAGCGTTCGGCTGATCCTATTCAGGACGACTCGAGTGAACAGCTTGTAGACTATGGACAGCAGGCAGATCAGACGATAATTGCCAATGTCGTACACGTCTCCCTTCTTTTACAGCAAGACGGTACTGCCTCTTCAAATGATATGGAACCTTGGACATGTAGCGTGTAAATAGCACGCCAGAGTGTGGATGAGCGTTGGCGGGAGATTCTTCAGGTGTTCGGGTCTGATCCTGTCAGGACATGGTGCTGTACGTTTCTTCACCGACAAAATGGCATGTCGGATCTCGGAAGGGAGAACAGAGGGAACGACGTATCCATCCTGCGGAAGATGGCATGAGGCAGGTAGACGTGGCTATCAAAGAGATCGGAGTGGAAGTCGTGGATGACCTTAGTCTCCATAGTCCTTCTGGAGTCATCTCCATAGTCCTTCTGGAAGAGGTGACGGTTCCGTCAAGACGTCGCAGAGCGGTCACCTTGGTCTTGAAGTTGGCGAAGTTCCGACGGGCATGCTCATGCTCAACTCTGCCTCTGCTGCTTCAGCGAACACTTCCGCCCTTCTCTCCTTGAGATCTTCCTTTATCGCCGCTCTGCATAGCTTCGCAAGCTCGGGCATCATCTGGTAGTTGCCTGACGCTCGTGCTGCTCCACGCTGGCGTATAAGCTCAAGAGTTTTCGGAGACAGGCGTCTCTTTGTGGTCTTCAAGCTCTGGCTCCCTTAGCACTATCGTGGAGATGGTGCACGAAGCGGTCGTATTCCTCATCGACGTTGCCTGTGACGATATCTTCCCAAAGGCCGACAAGAGAGGTGTAAAGGTCCCAGTTGATGGTCGTTCTGGGATTCTACTTCTTGAACTTCTGGACCTTCTCTCCTTGACGCGAAAAGCGAAACCTCGCGCGAAGGAGGCGGTCGTCCGAAGTTAGGGACAACGGAGACGTCGGTCAGACATTACTTGCGATTGAAGATGATGTGGTCGATCCCGTTGTGAACGGGCCACTGAGGGATCCCCAGGTCCTTCGTAGTGAGGCGGGCTTCTGGAACTGTGAGTTTCCATGGATGGTTTTGGTCGACATGATGAACTCAGACAGCCTTTCACCTTGTCGTTCTAATCCAAACCATGGGTTCCGATGTGGAGTTCTTCCGGCGACATTCTGGCCCGATCTTAGCGTTGAAGTCGCTGACGATCACCTTGTACAAGGTGTGATCTTCCTTATAGAACTTCTCCAGCTCCACGTAGAAGGCTTCGACCTCATCGTCGTCGTAGTCGGATGTTAGGGCATACGCGACGAACATAGTCAAAGCTGGCAGGAGCCTCATCGCTTCAGTCGCAGACGTCCGATTCGGCTTGTCAGAGACTCGTACGAATCGATGTTCATGGTCAACTGCGTGTTGACGAGGACCCAAAGCCGCCTGCTCCCTTGCTGTCGCATGTTCTGAGGAACAGTTCTTCTCCGGAGTCGTAGGCGGCGTGTAGGGGTAGTGTCTGCTCGTCTCGGTCGGTAATTTGCGCAGCCTGGTTTGGCCCTGAGATTTTAGCAGCCTCTCCGTACTCGTCGTTCCCATTGCTGCAGAAATGGGAGCTCTTTCGGGGTTAGGGAAATGAGACCCTTTAGTGCTGCTGTGTTTGACTGCAATACAACACGGGTAGCTAGTCTGATTCTGTCGTGCGGGCGAAGAACTCCGGGCAGTCAGCGAGACTGCCCGAAGGGACGGGGCCAGACTTTTGAGGCAACCTCGAATCGCATTACGATGTAGTCCCAGTCTACCGAACGCAAGCTTTTGGCCGGGTCGACACAGCTACATTCCTCACAGGAACACATCAACGCACATTGCGCACGAACATGCCGCTCCCACGCACAAGGAACGCGTCGACGCGACACAGCAGTAGCAAGGAGTCCATCCCCTGCATCCCACTTGCGCCTTTGGGCAGTACACGGTCGCATTTGGTTCGCGTTTTCGTTCCCCTGTCCACCACCAGGGGACGCGCTACCTGGCCCTGCGACAAGCGGCCCGAGATTCCTCTTAATAAGAGAGCCCGAACGCTCCCTATCGAGGGAGATCCGTGGATATATATATATATATATATATATATCACCACCTATATATAAAAGTTTGTCCGTGGAGTGATCTAACCTAAGTGAGGTACGCCGCATCATCCACAGCGAGAGCGGTCGAGTGATCTAACCGAAGTGAGATACGCCGCATTATCCGCAGCGAAGCCGGTCGATGATCTAACCTGAATGAGGTACGATTCATGATCTATAGCGCGGCAAAATTTGCTATTGAGCGTGGGATGTTGCTGCAGCAGGAGAAACGCAGCCCTTTACTGCTTAACAC
>OX377201.1:71095793-71191631 GCA_947396885.1 Heligmosomoides polygyrus polygyrus | reverse complement strand
ACTCTCCCTACCCCCCCCCCCCCAACAATACCTCCTTTTCCATGTGCAGACAGCGAAACGTGGTGAGAGCCAAGTACACACATTCGCTCGTTACACGAAGCCTTTAAAACGTCATCTGAAAATCCAACGCATGCTACGCAAAGACCGATCGTGGTAGGTCTTCTTGATCTGAACACACGTTGTACGATGTTTGTGTCACGTCTTCTAAATCCGGTCTGTAGCTCGTATTCTGAAACCCCATACACGTTGGCGGATACCGAGAGAAAATATTGGTTCCCCTTCACTGGTCCCCTCTTCACTGACCTCTCCCCCTTTTCACTAGTAAAGGGAGACCCGCTTATGGTCTCCCTTTAGTGGTCCCCCATTGAACGTGCTCGGAATTCGGACATCCCTTGCGCGACACCTCTTCTGAACCCAGACACCTCTTGCATGACATCGATGACATCTCGTCTGAACCCAGACACCCCTTACGCGACATCGGTGACACGTCTTCTGAACCCGAACGCCTGTCGAACAACGTCGGTGACACGTCTTCTGAATAAGAGCGCCTATTGCACGACGTCGGTGACACCTCTTCTGAACCCGAGTGCCTGTTGAACGACGTCGACGACATGTTTCCTCAACCGAGCACCCTTAGCACGACATCGGTGGGACTTTTCTGAACCCAAACGCTTGTTGAGCAGTGCCGGTGGCATGTGTCTTGAACTCGGACGGCCTAGCGGCCGCCAAGCGTCTGGTTGAAGACATTGCTCCCAACCTCCGATAATAGAACACTTCTGACTCTCCTCTCTTCTTCTTCAGACCTTCCTACTTGCGACTGCGGAAAAAAACTGGTTTTAGGGCCTTTACAAAGTCTCGCGGCAGCACTCCGAGAACTCGTCATATCACTCCCGCCGCAGCCGGGACCCACGCTGCCACTGTGGTGAATGCCGCGGCGCGGACGAGTTGTCGCGGAGCCACTGGTCGCAAAGCTCGCCGAGGGCTGTAGTAGTTCACGGCGGCCCTCATCCGGGGGCGTGATAGATGGGTGTCGATGAAGGTTCATCTATTTAGAAACATTTTTTCAAACGAATCTACATGCTAGGACTATAATATGTTGGTGCATAATTTCTGTCCATAAAGGAGCTTGACAACCAACAACATCATCGTTAAAGTTGACTAATTGAGGCGTATGGAATCCTGCACTCAAGACGTAACGCAAAAAAAAACCTTAGCACGATATTAGGTGACCTTAATTGCACTGCAAATCTTCGTGACCTTCCAGCCACAAGTTAGCTGTGTGAGGGTTAGGGAAATCCCTTGCGCAGAAATGCAACAACAAAGCAAACCGTTCCTTTTTAGTATGAGCTATAACTGCATCGGACAGACCTCCCGGACTCAACAAGGCATCGGAGGCAATGCTGTCATCACAAGGGCTACCACATTATCCTCGTTCTGCATGTTAACCGAAGAACATTTAGCGGAGGTAGAATGATAAAAGTGAGAGTGAGCGCAAAATGGTACAGAACTGTTGAGTTATAAGGAGTATTCTATTAGGTTTCGGGTCTTACATTCAAGAGTTCCTAACTTGGCTTAAAAAAAAAGCTTCTTCCTAAAACAAAAAGTGTTTCTTAATGGACCTCTGATGTTCTTAGAGGTCACAGCTGCCGGCAAAAGTATGCAGTATTGCATACAGTAACCCTCACGGCGTCGCACCTCCCGCCGTTGTCATGGCGGATCTGTGGCACCGGCAAGACTCTGCTGCCGGCCTTATTACGTATTATAGAATAGTATAGCGGGATATCGCTGAGCAGAATCTTTAAAACTGCTCCTATGAAACCTGTTCACCCTCCATCGTACGTACAACGGCTGCTTCTCTCTGCCTAAGTTTGAGATTTTTGCGCAACGTTAGACACCATTTGAAAGAGGATGATTTGCTCTACAAAAATTTTGTACGTTTTTTTCGCTCATTTTGGCTTTTTTTCAGGGCATTGAACTGGAGTGTCCAGAAGACATAAACTATTTTTCAAAATATCCTATCTGGTCTAAACATTAAAACAACTGAACGTAAAAACGTAACGTAAAACTGGTAGAGACCACACGTAACTGAAAAAGGAAACCAACAGGAAAAGCCTTAAAAGATAACTTGGCCTACCTATTGTCCCCATCGTCAAAAAGAGAAATCTTTTTACCAATGCAGCGTGAATCTAATTCTTTGAGTTTTTCTAATTCCATAACTTTCATTTGAATGTAATATGTAGAACTGCTCTTGCGATACTTATTTCTATACAAAACAATCATACAAATAGTTGAAAAGCTCTAGTTCAGGTGAAAAGATCGACTGTTGCGAAAGATTTTCTGCTCTTCCACAGCAGCACTCCTCGTCTCGCCTTATGAAATCTTGTGCGAGATCGAGGCTTCACCCGACCACCCCACTGTAATCAGTCGATATTCTACAGTAAGCGTGCCTAACGTAGCCTTTCCGGCAGATCCTCATTTCTCATCCCTCTTTGGCCATTGTTTGTTGGATTATGAAATATTCCGTTGCGATCGTGAAGCTAGATCTGGTGGGGGAGTGGCGTTTGCGTGCAGTCGTCGCCTCAGGACAATCGTTGTGCTGTCTGAATCGGTAAAAAACGCCTTCGAGCTACTTTGTGTAGATGTACTCAATCCAAGCGGAGGTGTACGCCTAGTTCTAGTATATCGAGCCCCCTCCTGTGATGCGAGTATGAATGAACGCTTGTTCAATATTATCAGTGATCTTATATCGAATAACTTGGAAGCTGCCGTACTGGGTGATTTCAACATGCCGGATTTCCAGCTTCCTGCCGATGGAACCGTTGGTGTGGTTACTAATTCATGCTCGTCTGGGCTACGGAGCCTTGTCAGCTCGCACGGACTCTTCTCCCTTGTTCATGAAACCACAAGGGGTCACAATATTCTGGATTTGGTATTTATCATTATCGAACTCATAGATGACCTTTGTGTTGGGACTCCTATTGGGACAAGCGATCACAATAGTATCTCTTTTGATATTATGGTTCTCAGCGCTAATGCTCAGCAGAGACCACTGAAATACCGCATACTATACTCGTGTGCTGATTATGATGCTATCCGTACCTATCTTTCTCAGGTTAGATGGATAAATTTATTGGAGAGTCAGGAGGACGTCAATGCGAAATATGAACTCTTTCTAAGTGTAACACAAGACGCCATTGTAAAATTTGTTCCTCTGAAGAGAGCAGCATCAGCAGTGGGTTTCGTCTTCCAACTCATCTGCGCAAAATGGTAAGTCATCGTGAGTGCTTATTTCTCGAAGCTAGGCGAACGGCCAACTGGGTTGAGTTCGATAGGTATAATACCGATTTTGATAAAAAAAAAACTTCGTAAGTTTAATAGTTACGTAGAGGCTAAAGCTGTAGACTCTGGGAATTCTCGTAGGTTTTATGGGTTCCTTAATAGTAGACTTCAGGATAGAAGAGGTGTTGGTTGTCTCAGGGTTGGGAATAGGCAAGCGGTGTCAGACTCGGATAGGGTGGAAATGCTGGCGGATGAACTCGCTAAGGTTTTTATTGAGGATGACGGTCTCACACCGGTTGTTCCTACCTATTTCGAGGCTGTAATGGGAAGTTTCCCTTGGTTTGATAGCGCTGTGCTCCTGCGCCTTCTAAAGTGTTGGCCTTCATCCTCCTCGGTCACTCCTGACGACATTCCACTAAGTTCCATTCAGATGATTGCTGATGTTATTTGTTCTCCGTTGGCATACATTTTTAATCTGTCTCTTATGCATTCTCAGATCCCTGCGCGCTGTAAGCATTCTTTTATTACACCTCTTTTTAAAAAAGGCGATCCCTCGAACCCTGAAAACTATAGGCCTGTTAGCGTTATTTCTATATTTTGTAGACTCTTTGATAAGGTTCTTAGGACACACATTATGGAGTCTGCAGAAGGAGCTGGGATCTTTCCTCCTGGACAGCATGGATTTATGAAGGGACGTTCGGTTGAGACGAATCTGCTGGACTGGGGTGATGCATTGGTTAGGAGGCTCAGTTGTGATGTAGTTTACTTTGACTTTTCTAAGGCGTTTGATCGTGTTTCGCACAAGAAACTTCTTCTCAAATTGAATAGTCTTAACTTTCACCCTGTCATTGTGAATTGGATAAGAGAGTTTCTGAGTAATCGAACATTTCAAGTCCGCCTGGGTCAGTGCTATTCTGACGTCAGGTCGGCCGGTAGCGGGGTACCTCAAGGTGGTGTTCTATCACCGATTTTGTTCAATCTCTATACCTCGGACTTGCCTAGGATAGTTGAACCCAGTGGGGTTACTGTCAAGATGTATGCGGACGACATTAAGCTCTATAGGACAATTATCAGTTCAGACGACGCTAGAAGTCTTCAGGAGGCTGTTAACGCGCTGGTCCTATGGAGCAGGGTCTGGCAGCTTCCACTGTCTCCGAGCAAAACTGTTTGTATGTCACTCAGCCGCGGACAATCTCGGACACACGTGAATATTTCATTGACAATTTTCCTATCGCGGCCGTGGGCTCTGTCAAAGACTTAGGGTTTCACTACAATGCCAAGCTTGATTTCTCGGAGCATGTGACCATTTGTTGCAGACGTGCTCGACATAGGACCTATCAGATATCCACCAAGAATAAGAGTGTGTTGCTTAGGGCTTATAAGACTTACGTTCGACCGATTCGAATCATCCACCTCGGTTTTTTCCCCCAGTAAGGAAACTCTTGTAAACCTTATAGAAAAGGTACAGAATAACTACACTCGCAAGGTTCTTATTCGCATTGGCGGGTTCCTTTACTCTAAGGTACCTAAAGCATCGATAAGAAATAAATACCTGGGTCTTCACACATTGGCTTCTCGCAGGAAAATTTTTGATATTCGTAGGTATTTATAAGTTAATCCAATACTCGCGCTTCGGAGGCTCTAAATTCTTTAATCTGCGTGCTTCTCAAACTAAGGGGGAGCCGGAGAAGATTATCATCTGTCGGCCTAGGAGTAAGCTGAAGGTGTCGCTTTTTCCGCATAGGGCAGCCAGCGCATACCTGAAGGCGACGAGATGTATGCCGTCCTCCTTTTCGCTAGGTCAGCTTGAGCGATCTCTTAAGAAGTCGCAGTTGAGTTATGAAGTTTAACACTTTACAGTCTTCCCGGTTGATTTGGTTTGGCTAACCAGGCTCTTTATTCATGACCTAATTAGTCACAGATCTGACACTGGCTTGATTTGCTCTACGTGTGTCATCATTTAGTTGCTTTACATATGTTCGATTCGCTTTAGGTTTCTTCACGTTGTTCTGTTGTTGGAATACTTTTTTTCCTGGCGTTTGCGCTTATCGCGAATGTATTGAATAAATAAATAAATAAATACTGCAGTCTCTTGCGCCCAACGAGAATTCGACTTTCACGACTGGAAAGGGCTCATTTCAGTATGTTGTAGTACCATTTGCTATTCGTACGAGTACTGCTGTGTTCCGGCAAGATATACAACTACTACTATGTACTAGATATACTATGAAGTCTCTTGCATTGGCGATATTACGATTTCTACAGAAGAACAAGGGCAACATATTGAGCTGGTTCGTGACATGTGCAAAACCAATTACCTCAGTAAATCCTAGAGGATACTCCAGCAGTAACCAGTTGCTTGAAAGCCGATAAAGACAATGTCAGAATGTTCCAACTGAGCAGTCCGTTAAAATCAGAATTACTTGATTAGGAAAGCTTTTGACCTGAGTTCTAGAAACTTGAGCCATACGTTTAAGTTTGGAACCTCTTGAGAGCTTCTTAATGTAAACATATAATTTGAATTTAGCTCAGTTCTTCCTGTCACGATTTTGAAAAATTACAAGATCATTGCTAATTCACCTACTCTGCAAACTGGGTAGTCCAAGTTGCACCCTCCTCTGTTCTCCATTAGGAATAAACTGATAGCTCAGACCACTACAGCGCATAACAAGGTTACGTGTGAAGTTATTCTGAGCACTCTCCAGAAAGGCGATATCTTTTTTCTCGTAAGGGAAAAAAACTGTTGTGCCCCTCAACATGGGTCGCACATAAGTTTATACGCCTTGATGAGCGTATGAGAGTTTCTTGTGCGAAGCGCCTTGAAGAGATTTTAAATTCTGAAATTCGCCATTAAAACCAAATTTCTGCAGTGCTTTTCGAGTCACAATGCGTCATTAACTAGAAAACCTAGATCCTTCACTTCCCTGGCCCACTTTAGTCGAATTCCATCTAAACTGTATCCTACCTGTGTACTGTCTAAATTTGGACACTTGCCTATTCGAAGAACTACCGTCTTTTCTGCTGCAAGGGGCACTTTCCAAGTCATTGATCATTCCCTTACAGACTCAATGGCTGATTGAACTTCAGGCCTATGATCAGATTTCTCGATGACCTTATATAATCGCACATCATCTGCATACATCTGCGTGGCTACATGAAAACGGGAAATTTTCTCAGGTTAATCAAATGAGGATATCAAACTAAAGCGGAGAAAGAACCCCGACTTGGGGGACCCCACTACCCTATTCTCAGCTAGAAGAAAACCTGCGGCGGATTCCTACATGATATTGGCGACTTGCAAGAAAATTGCGTATCCAATTAAATAGCCTGGGTGTAATTAATTAATTCAACCTTCTTAACGAGCATATGATGAGGTCGTCTATCCAAGCCTTGGAAAAATCGAAATATACAACCTGTGTCTGTTTTAGTCATCAATCCCCTTGGTCCAATCATTTAGGCCTCATGCATACTTCCAGTTCTGCAGAGCGACGCGAAAGAATTTGAAGTTTTCTGTGCTCGTCGCATCGCCCATCGCTCTGCAAGGGAGCGCGACGGCGATCCGTCCAGGACCAACGCTAAAAGTATGCCATGCCTGCGGGGGCGCGGGAAGCCATCAATGCCGACCGCCACTGTTGCGGCGGCCGCGGCGAAGTTTCCTTTGACTATTCGACCGCGTGCGGCGCAATGGCCATGAACTGAGCGCCGCTATGGCATCGCTGCGATGAAAGTATGCCCCCGGCCTCATTTAAAGAAGACAGAAGTGCTTTTGGTGTCAGCGTATCTTCTTCTCCAGAAGCCGTGTTGGCTCTTTGGGACGACATTGTGCTCAAGAGGCTTGTCGATGTTTTTTTGACAACTTTTCAAAAACTACATAGAAGTGATATTTACCGGCCGATAGTTCCCCGGCATCGCTGGTGATATCTGGTGATTTCTTAGGAACAGGAGTAATGAATGAGGTTCTCTATCAAAATGGTACTTCACCCTTCATATATGACAAATTGAATAAATTTCCAACGGATATGCAATTTGTGGTAATATTTTTTAAAACAAATTTGAGAGATAGGAAGTCCGAAGAAAGTGATTTCGAGCTATTCCACTTACCCATAATGTCAGTAATTTCCTCTCTATAAAACCATGTTGTAGGATCCATGAGAGGATGTCTTGAATCTGTTTTACAGGAATACGGATCAGAAGACGCATTAAGGATTTTTGAAATTCGGCATATGGAAGGTCAACTTTTCCCTGATCGGTAAAAAGTGTTTGGCCATTATAAATTAACGCTGTAGTAGTGGCCTTACATTTTAGCCGTTTCCCAATAAAGGAGTAAAGCCTATATGTTTTTTTTTTGAACTGATAGTTTTATCATCAAGACGTTCGTTGTACTTTTTCAATTTCTTATCCAGTTTAGCATCAAAAGTTTTGAAGGCTGACCAGTTGTTAACAGAGTTATTGTTAACAGCAGCACACCACAGCCCGTTACGATGAGAGATCATGCCTATTAGATTGTTTTTGTTGCTGTCAAACTACATTATTGGGACAAATGTGTCAATGACGTCATGTAGAATAGTAATAAACAAGTACTCCGACACGCCTGTCGGCGTGTCTCGCACTTGCGCGCTTCGCGTGACCTTAGAGAGTCACTAAGCCAAGATCACTCACTTCAAGCAGCTGCTCTGCTTGTGCAGCCTTCTCGGCATCTTAGCAGTAAAAAGAGATATTTGAAAACCTTAATTTCGAACCTTGGTCTACCTTCTTTAAGATCAGGTGAGTAGTTCTTCGATATGAAGCCGTCCAGCTCTCCTTCCCTCCATCCTCAACATCTCTTCAACGTCGGCACTATCTTCAGACAGCTCAGAAACGTAATTTATTTGCGTTAATCAGTGCTTTCGTCCTCAGACTGTTGTGGAGCAATCCTTCGGCCATAGTACCCGCGTATCGTGTCGTCCCACCCCGATCGGTTAAATCTGGGAGAAAACCATCGGTCAGGCGATCGATAATATCGATCGATACTGGCCTCCACATTGAAACTTCCACCTGATGTGGAGCACTCCTTCAGCCATAATACCAGCGTGTCTCCCACCCCTCCCCACTCCGCTCAGTTAAATCTGGGCGAAAGCCACCGGCGTGTCTCCCACCCCTCCCCCTCCTCTCCACCCTGATCGGTTAAATCTGGGAGAAAAACCACCGGTCAGTACCTCGATTAGCCCCAGGGCTGAAGTTTCGTTCCGCTTGAACGACACCTACAGAAAACCGACAATATTCATCGATATCGATTGGTCGACTGCCGATTCAGCGACTCGATTCAGCGACTTCGATTAGCCCCAACGCTGAAGTTTCGTGCAGCTTGAACGACATCCGCAGAAATCGATAATATCGATCAATATCGATTGTCTCCCCTGCTGTGAAGGCCTTCCGTCGATGATCATCTAAATGCCCAGGCACGGTTGTCGACGTCTTCGACAGTTTACGGCTCACCATGCACGGTCGCCGACGTGCTCGGCACGTCTTCTGAGTCGCCAGGCGCGTAGAAGCCGTCTGGGTATTTTCCGCTAATTTCTTGCCCTAGTTTGCCCCGTAATTTCCCCTATTTTACGATTCATCGTCGATCGATAGTGTGACTCATCACTTAGCAGATTATTATATAGTATGATATTTCTTGTTTATCGTTGATTATCGTTGCTGGTTACAGTATTGAAGGATCCCAACCAATCCACATTATCAAAATATTCCTGTATGAGTGCATAATTCGTAGAAGAAAATCCCGTTTCAAGCAATATTGAGTACGCGGAACCTTCATATTCAACTAAAATTTTACTGCAGCATGATCACTTCCACCGATAGGGGGATCACTTCAACGTCTTCCACCAGTCCCTGGGCATTACAGAAAAGTAAGCAAGATAGGAGAACTGTCTTCACGCAACATAAAGAAATTTGATAAAGAACCTTGACCTTTAACCTTGACAAATGTCGCAGGGACTCCATAGAAGTTGAGCATTTCCCAGAGCGCCTCGCGGTTTACACTGTCTAAGGCGGAGTGGCGTTCTACCCCCGCCCTTAAAAAAGAGGCGTAGCAAATGTCTGCGTCTCCACTATGTAAGGCCTGAGTTATACTCCCACGGGAGTATCCGCGGAAGGGCGGGAATAGCGCCGAGACTCCTCACCTTGCCAATCGCCGCGCCTCGCCACGCCCGCCTCCGCCGTGTACCATTGGTCCGCGGACGTTCCGCGGATGCTCCCGCGGGAGTATAACAGATGCCTTAGGCGCCTTTTATACTTGCGCCGCCGCGCTGCGCGGCGTGATGGTCGGCATGGCTATCGATTTTTCGCGCCGCGAGGCGGCGCCGCATCGCTTTTATACTCCGCCGCCGCAAAACACCACACTTGACGGAATTTTGGGTTACGGTATTCGGCGAATCGCGCCGCTGAGGAGAAGGGCGCGGCGCGGCGCGATCAGCCGCGGCAGACTCGGCGTGGGGTGGGAGATTTCACCTCTTCGACCAAACTTCTCCTATTGGGAAGGAGGGGGGGGGGGTTAGGTGCTGGTCACGAATCTGACATTGTTTTTTGAAGTTACGGGCGATTACAGTAGGTTCGGTTGATTAGGGAGTTTGGGCGAAATCGGTGACCATGACCTTAGCCCGTACCTTCTGTAACCTAGGAAGAGAAGATTAGGGGGGGGGGGCAAAAGTAATGGAACAATTTGAAAAAATCTTTATTTCTTTATAACTCAATTACAACTCAGCGATGCTGAGGAATGTATTTGCCATTAAGGGTAATGACCTTGCTGCCATCGCTCAGCCAACTTCCTGATCACATCCTTCCAGAACTGCTTGGGCCTGTTGTTGATCAACTGCTCGATATGGTTGTCAAGGACTGCTTGGATTCTTGTGTCCCTTGTCGTTGTCGAAGAGGAGTACCTTCTTGAAGCGCTGCGAATGAATAAGAGCGAGTCGCCGGCCCATCTCTTCTATTTCGTTCACCATGGCCTTGGAGTTCATCGTAGTGCTCTTGGGAAACAGCTTCCGGTAAACCGACCCATGGGCGCAGACCCAAAAGCTCCAAAGGTGCTTCTCGCCGTGAACATCTCGCCAAACCAAGGTTGGTAACAGGTCACCAGACTCGCTGCTTGGCAGTGTTAAGGTAGAAGACGTACTTCTCATCTTGCGTGAATATTGAACCCAGGCTGCTCGGGGTTGGGAATTGGGCGAGATTTGCGCGACACAGGTCGACTCGTCAGTCTGGGGTTTCGGCATGAGACAGACTGGGGTTTTGGCATGCTTCTGGAAAGGGCGGAAGTGGTAACTTCTCAGGTGGCCTTCAGTAAGTAGCATACAAACATACAAATACGATAAGCACGAAACCAGACTCCAGCCACGAGATATGTGGACACGGCATGGGGTGTCTCATTACTTTTGCCCCCCCCCCCTTAATAGAAATCTGTAGACATTCACGAAGCTTCATGTATCACGCTAAGTGCATAGTGACTCTAGATGGCCATATGATAAAGAATATTGAGTGATTCTTGACGATGGGTACGTTCCAGTAGTTTTACTTTTGGACCCGCACACGTCGCAAAATAAGGAGTGGTTTAGTGCCGTTTGCATTGCAGGTGATTCGACTCAATACCACACTTACCATTTTCAACCGTAGGTTGAGCGAACGACTTCGACTCCAGACTTAAGAGGGGATTCGTCGCTCCCCACAGGAATCCCACGACGAACATTGACAAGATGCATTGCGCTGATCAGCCAGAAAATCCTTTCTGTTTTGGTCCCTCAATGACTCGTGGACCGTTTCCGCAGCACCCGTAGTGCGCAGATGCTCGTGGCCGCGCGTCGCTGACGCTCCCCTTTCTAACTGCAATCGCACAGCGGCGCGTCAAATTCGGGGCGCGGCGCGACTGGCCGCGCCGCTCCCCAAATTGACGCGCCGCGCCGCAGCGGGAGGAGTATAAAAGGCGCCTTAGGCCTATGTTATACTTCGGCGACGCGTCGCCGACGCTGCGACACGTCAGCGACGGCCCGTTACCGACGTCGGCCGACGCTGACGTCACCAGCGACGTCGCCGGCGTCGCCACAGACGTCGCCGACGTCGCCACAGACGCCGCCGACGTCGCCACAGACGCGTGGTCGACGTCGGCGACGTCGTCAACAGATTCTGTGGCGGCGTCGCGGACGTCGTTGACAGGAGAGCATCGGGGCGCATTTTTAGCATCGGAGCGCGCTTTCAATGTCATCATTTGGCAACCAGTCTGCCGATTGCATACATTTTGTGCTTTTCTTAATCTTCAAAAGGATTTTTTATTCTTAATTCTTCTTAATGTTTCAAGACTTGATGATGATTTGTTGTTCTGTATGTACTCTTTAAGAAATGCAAATTTAGCAGACGCGATTGCATAATTGGGCGATAGAATATCTGAATAGAATAAAATGTGATTTGTCTAAGGTAGAGCATAATTGGAAATCTTGTAGTGTGCGAGGAAAAGAAGATTGTGAGCGCGAATATGTAACCTATTTAAGTATCAAGTGATGAAGAGCCAAGATGATTACGGCGCGATAGGTGCTAAACATCGTCAAAATGATGGCCGACATTGAGAGAAAGTGAGCAAACGAGGCGCCTTCTTGATGTGCGGTTATGAAACTCATGTCGATTCAAAGTAGGCATGAACTATATTTTGAAGCGAACTCTATTTCTTCTAGACTAACCCAATCCAAATGGTACTGGACCACTTAGGAGTCTGACGCGACCGTTGGTTTTTTCACACTATTGGCTGGATGCCGCAAGATGGGCGTTTTTGCACTTTCGATTTCGTAATTCGAGGTCCGCCGAGGATGTTGACAGTGCCGGGAACGAAGAACCCACCCACAAACAAAATACTCCCTCTGAGCGCATTTTCTCCCAGCCTTGAATGAGGCCGGCGACGGCCCGTCGCCGTGCACAGCGCGGCGACCGACCCACGGACGACGTTGGCGACGCCGGCGTCGTGGCGACGTCGGTGGCGACGTCGGTGGCGACGTCGGCGGCGGAAGTATAACACCCCCTGCGGAGCTCTCGGCGACGTCGTCGGCGACGCTGTGTTGGGCGGGCTGCCACGCAGTGCGTAGCTGCCCGCAAAGCACAGCGTCGCCGACGTCGGCCGACGCGTCGCCGAAGTATAACATAGGCCTTAGACAGCCACTGGACTCTCGAGCAAGCCCAGGGATTGGGGGGGGGGGGGGGTGGGCGGGCCAGGGGGACGAAGGGGTAGAACGCTTGACCCCCCACTGTCTAATGCTTTCCTAAAACACACGAAACACACGAAAACGATACTCCAAGAACGGTTCGATTATGTTGTGTAGCTTAAAAATCTGTCTGCCACACGATTTTCTGTTTCTGAATCCAGCTTGCACCCAGACAATCATCGATTGCATCTCGAAGTCATTGCCGTCGGAGAGTAAACGGTGTCGATCAATACCGATTAATTTTAATTAAGATTTTGCTGACTAAGCACCGGATTGGGACTCCCATTACCTGTTTCTCGACACGTAGAGAATGCTTCGGAGAATAAATCGCGTGCATGTGATGGAGGGTGGATGGGCCCCCTCCATCATATGCGCAGTGAAAATTCTGCCCTACCATATCCCGCTGCACTAATCTATATAGTAAAACCAGTTTTTTTCTCTACTGTAAGGAGGACTAAAAAAGAAAGGAGGAAGATTGAGATTGTTCTATTCTAGGGGTTTGGAGGCAAAGCGCCCAACCAGATGAGATGAGGTTGTTCTATTCTCGAAGTTTGGGGGCGAAGCCCCCAACCAGACGATTGGCGGCCGCTAGGCCGCTGAACGTCAGGTCGTGCAATAATTCATCAACGACGAGTAGTTGACAGGGTGAAATAATATCGATATTCGTAGCCAGCATTTTAGGCTCCTTCACTGTAGCCCTCTATTCAGTGGCCGATGGAGAGCTGAAGCCATTCCCTGGAGACGTTCAGCGGCCTAGCGCCCGCCAATCGTCTGGTCGTGCAATAATTCATCAACGACGAGTAGTTGACAGGGTGAAATAATATCGATATTCGTAGCCACCATTTTAGGCTCCTTCAATGTAGCCCTCTATTCAATGGCCGATGGAGAGCTGAAGCCATTCCCTGGAGACTGCAATTCTCTTCATATCGATTCTTTACTGCTCATCTATTGCCCAGATGGAGACCCGCTCAGAATCGGTCTTAACACAAACCATATCGCTGTGATAGCCAACAACTAGAACAAGTTGAGGGAAAAGGTTCATATATGGTAGAAAATCAATCGCCAGTGCCTGAACGCGAAGAAACCCAACTTTGTCTTCTCAAGACAGCGCACAAAATATATCATGAACAGCAAAAGAGAAGTCACGGGGAAGGTATAAAGAATTGGAGAGGAAACCTCAGTAGCTAGGAGTAGCCTATCTGGGAGGAAATGTTGACGAGGAGGTCGTACTTTAGATAGACCCGCCCTCTCGCAAATAAACAGGTTCACTAGTAGTAAGATCTTTCGCGGCCGAAGGGGTTCCATGGAAATCGAGGGCGAGAGAGTAGAACAGTAGTCAGGCTTTTCCTTCTGCAAAGGGCGAGGACCCGTGTATGCCACAGGTTGAGGTCATGTTCAGGTGGCCACGAGCAGGAATTCTTTTAAATATGGTGTAGAACGAAGATGCCAGTGCAGTAATGAGTACAGCCTTAACCCACTTTAAGAGGGCGGACCTGAGGTGGAAGCACCTAGAGAGCCACCCCGAGGTGCCCAATGAAAATATGGAGGGGCATAAAAAAGACTGTTTCTGCACTATTTACTACGGAAAGGATGAGGTGGCGGTGTCATAAGTACGCATTAACGAACCAAAAATGTGCAGCATAAACATCCAGGAACAGAAGAGGAACTGTAAAAATAGGGGTTCAGCGTTCTAGAGGACTACCCCAGTAGATTGAAAACTATTTCCGCCATGCAATGAAGTATTCGTTATCGAATTTGTTTTGTAAAATTTGCTAACAATAAGCCAAATCAATTTCTAAAGTGTAGTAAAAGTAGGATTAAAGTTAGCCTTTAACTTTGATGCACAGCTCATCAAAAGTGACGATTCTTTCCGCTACCGTTTAGTCTAGAGTGTGATATTCGCAGGTCTGATATTCATGGGGCAATTTCGTTCAGTTTGCAGTTTCGTTCAAAACAATCGCTTCCACATCGCAGGCTTGGTTTTTCTCAGGAACAGAAATGTCGTATTCACCTTTGGTTTAAAAACATCCTCGTTGTTAAGCCCTGCTAGCGTCTGATAATTTGGATCGAATGTAGCCACTTTACGGGCTTCCGCCGGAGGTCTGATATTCAACTTTCCTCCTAGCGCGCCTCCTTCTCCACCACCCTGCAAACACTTTTCACTTATTTTCGAACATCATGGCCAAAAATTCTAGATCTCAATATTTGGTCTCGTTTCGATACAAAGAAAGTGACGCCCACCTTTGGTTGGAAAACTTCATCATTATTCAGTCCGGCTAATGTCTGGTAATTCGGATCGAACGTTGGTCTCATTTTAGTCTCCGCTGGAGGGCGGATTTTGAGGGCGCCAGGCTTTGGTTTTTCCTGAACAAGCCTCTACTACACAGAACAGACGGATATAAGATTATGCTCTGGTCTATATTCCGATAGCAAAAAGGCTGCCTTTTCATCAGAATCCTTGCTATCGCTCTCCTTCTGCTGTCGCATTCGTTGGATGGACGCTCTTTTTTCCTTTTCTCTCTGTTTCTTTCTGGCTCTAGATCTCCGCTTTCGTGTACGTTTACTAGGCCTTCGAACGTCATCTTCCCCCTTGAACATCACAACCATATCATTTGCTAGACAAAACTGCTACATTTCATCGTCATTCTTGAAAATAACTTTAAATTCTTTCCAATAAACACTTTCAACTTACTCTTTTTTCAGGACCATCATCTTCCTCCTGAAAAGTATACTGCCGAATAATTTCTACACCTGTATTGTCAGCGTACCAGAATTCAGCAGTTTTGTGAAAATTGTCCTAATCAAATGTCTCCACGGTTTTAATGACACTATTATGGTGGGGTTCAACGAATTTTTGTATAAAATTTGATGCTTGGAACGCACTGCATTAGTATGCAGTATGGAAAAGTTTCAAAAGCACTGCATTGGTGTGCAGAAGTGCGAATTTACTGTGGTTGGGCGTTTTTGCCCATCGCGTATAATATGTAGCTGATGAGGTTTTCGCGTCTAGACATTGTCTTTGGTGTTGAGAACTGATGAATGGCTTACAGCCTGGAACGTCGATCAGTAAAAATAGTTTCAATCCCCGTACTCCCTCCTTCTGAATCGTTCTCTGTTTCGTGTTGTGCAAATTTATCTATACCATTCTTGCATTCTTAAGACAGAATTCTTTTGGAGTAGCCCAACAACGCTTCCGCATGAAGTAACCGCCATCTACTTGACGCCATTCTAGGGCCTCAGTCGACCCAAATTACAGTGATTTCAATGCGAATCAGCCGCAGTTAACAACATTCTCGTGGAATGCGGCAACCGTTCGAGCTAGGATATTTTCCCGCCCTGTGCAAGAAAGAGCAACAAGCTGAGATCCACCTTATACTTAGTGTTGGAAGCGTTGGCAAAGCGAGTGGTACACAAACAGGGCAAAACAACCCGAGTAGGTTAGAGCAATACAGTGTCCTCTCTAGGTTGGCTTACTATGTCCTCCATCTAGTTCTTCAGTTTTGTCGCAGTTGTCGATCAGAAAGAGTGAAGTGACCGCCCATTCCTTATTTATTGTTGCGTGACTTGTGAATTTTAACTCTAGACTCAGTCACCGATAGTATCCGTTTGCATGCACAAAGTTCGGAGTTCGATCCTATTATAAGGACATCAACTCACGCCAGATTCTTCCTGAAATAAACGTCACTTTACATTCCGAGAGCAGGCGCATTGAAAAACATGTGGACCCGTCTTTAACAGGCAGAAGAAATGGGTAGTTCATCTCACCAATTGTTCCCCTAATGTTTCCGGCAGCTCTTATTGCGGTGCAGAGATATAAGAGCCCACGGGACAATTTGGGGGGAGAGGTGATATAGAATGACGGTGTTTTAGATCAAGTTCGTATTTTAAAGAATGCATTACGTTAGGTGTCTCTTCTATGAAGAAGGCGATAGTAGGGTCACAAGCAGCGGTAGCTGCCTCGTAAGAGGCTTAACGAATTTTTGCCAAATTTTCCCGAATAAATCCTAATTAGAAGAAAACTGTCTACTGTCTGAAACTGTCAACCTATATGTGGAAAACGCGGAGATGTTATCGAACTTTGTTACGATAATGATTGCATAACATTATAAGTTATCGATCAACTTTTCCTACTGAAGTGCTAATCGCCACGGTGGAGTGGCGTTCTACCCCCCCCCCCCCTCCCCCGCCCTTAAAACAGAGACGTGGCAAATGTCTGCGTCTTCACTATCTCGTAAAGCAGCCACTGGACTCTTGAGCAAGCCCGGGGGGTTGGGGGTGGGCGGGCAAGGGGAGCGAGGGGAACGCTCAATCCCCTACGCCCACGGCCATGTGGGCACTGAATGTGCTCCATCGTGTAGAGCCTACTATGCTCGTTCGCTAGAACCCGTAACGAAGCGGGTTCCACAGTCGTTTGACCACCGCAATCGAGGCTGGTCGGTCGTGTTACTGTAGTGGAGAGACACCTAGCGTGCAAACAGTACTTGCGACACCGTTAACACTGCTGGGAACAAACTGATTGGTCGCGTCTCCCGGCATCAATGCTTTCGGAAGGAGTACCTAGTGTGCTACCGCGTCTAATCACGCCGCATCACGTCGTTCTCGAAATGAGCGCAGTGCATCTGGCGGTGCTAGATTGGGACAAACTATTTGGGGGATTCATCTATCCAGTTTCTTTTTCCAAACTTTCACCTTCTTCTCGATCTTAACTTTTGTCTTATATAGTCTCAACGTTCGCGATGACTTTTATCCTGGTTGTTTTTCGGGCTAGAGCTCTCTTGGAAATACTTGGGACTGCATTTTTTATTATATTTTGCATACCTTATTTTTTCTTAGCCCTCTCCTTTACATAATAGCTGTGTAATTTTATCAACAGCAGAAAAAAACTTAAATAAAATGGATCGCAAACACAGTGGGCACATTATCGTTGAAGAAGAATGCATCCTTCTACGTTCCCTGCGTCCTGGTAAGTAGGAAAGTTATGGAACAGGTAGGCTGTTAGCGGAACGTGGGTGTGGCGGTTTGAGACGACTGAGGGGCCCCGGCACGATCCCAGGCCTCAGGAATGTACGCGGAGGTAAATATACCATAGGCCTTAGGCCCATGGCATATGGTACACACGCGCACGGCGCGAATCGTGCCAGGACCACACACTTGGCCACAGGTCGCAGCCTGCCACACCTATGTTTCGCCGACAGCCATTCGTGGTGAGTTTTAGACCGCTTAGGCGCCTTTTATATTCGGGAGCGGCGCGTCAATTAAGCCACGCCCCGAATTTGACGCGCCGCTGCGCGGTTGCAGTTAGAAAGGGTGAGCGTCAGCAACGAGCTTCTGCTCACTATGGCCTGTGCACCATGACGGATGACGGAGAGGACGGTCCAGGATTCAGTGCAGGACTAAAATAGAAAGGATTCTTCTGGCTGATCAGCGGGACGCATTTTGCCAATGTTGGTGGTAGGATTACTGTGGGGAGCGACAAGTCCTCTCTTAAGGCTAGGATCGAAGTCGTGCGCTCAACATAACTTGAAACTGGTGAGTGTGGTATTGAGTCGAATCCCCTGCAACGCAAACGGCACTAAACGACACTTTATTTTGCAACCTGTACTGCGTTCAAAAGTAAGACTCATTGTCATTGTCGAGAATCACTCAGAATTCTCTCTCATATGGCCATCCCGGGTTCATTGTACATATCTATAGCGTTGAAGGTGAAACTTTGGGAATATCTACAGATCCCATTCCCTTCCAAGGTTGCACAAGGTAAGGTCATGGTCACCGATTTCGCCCAAACTCCAGCCTAACACGCAAAGCGGATGCTAGATTCGCGATCAACACCCCAAATAACCCCCCATGCGAAGTTCGGGCAAAATGATTCATCTCGGTGGTGGAATCTCCGACTCCACACCAAGTCTGCCGCAGCTGATCGCGCCGCGCCGCGCCCTTCCCTTCAGCGGCGCGATTCGCCGGATACCGTAACCCCAAATTCCGTCAGATGTGGTGTTTTGAGGCGACAGAGTGTGGAAACAATGCGGCGCCGCCAGGCGGCGCGAACAACCGATAGGCCTTTGTCATACCATCGCTCACCATAGCTATGTCAACCATCACGCCGCGCCGCGTGGCGGCGCGAGTATAGAAGGCGCCTTAGGCCTATACTTCGGCGACGCGTCGCCGACGCTGCGACACGTCAGCAACGGCCCGTCACCGACGTCGGCCGACGCTGACGTCACCAGCGACGTCGCCGACGTCGCCACAGACGCCGCCGACGTCGCCACAGACACGTGGTCGACGTCGGAGACGTCGTCAACAGATTCTGTGGCGGCGTCGGGGACGTCGTTGACAGGAGAGCATCGGAGCGCATTTTTAGCATCGGAGCGCGCTTTCAATGTCATCATTTGGCCACCAGTCTGCCGATTGCATACATTTTGTGCTTTTCTTAATCTTCAAAAGGATTTTTTATTCTTAATTCTTCTTAATGTTTCAAGACTTGATGATGATTTGTTGTTCTGTATGTACTCTTTAAGAAATGCAAATTTAGCAGACGCGATTGCATAATTGGGCGATAGAATATCTGAATAGAATAAAATGTGATTTGTCTAAGGTAGAGCATAATTGGAAATCTTGTAGTGTGCGAGGAAAAGAAGATTGTGAGCGCGAATATGTAACCTATTTAAGTATCAAGTGATGAAGAGCCAAGATGATTACGGCGCGATAGGTGCTAAACATCGTCAAAATGATGGCCGACATTGAGAGAAAGTGAGCAAACGAGGCGCCTTCTTGATGTGCGGTTATGAAACTCATGTCTATTCAAAGTAGGCATGAACTATATTTTGAAGCGAACTCTATTTCTTCTAGACTAACCCAATCCAAATGGTACTGGACCACTTAGGAGTCTGACCGTTGGTTTTCTCACACTATTGGCTGGATGCCGCAAGATGGGCGTTTTTGCACTTTCGATTTCGTAATTCGAGGTCCGCCGAGGATGTTGACAGTGCCGGGAACGAAGAACCCACCCACAAACAAAATACTCCCTCTGAGCGCATTTTCTCCCAGCCTTGTATTAGGCCGGCGACGGCCCGTCGCCGTGCACAGCGCGGCGACCGACCCACGGACGACGTCGGTGGCGACGTCGGTGGCGACGTCGGTGGCGACGTCTGTGGCGACGTCGGTGGCGACGTCGGCGGCGGAAGTATAACACCCCTGCGGAGCTCTCGGCGACGTCGTCGGCGACGCTGTGTTGGGCGGGCTGCCACGCAGTGCGTAGCTGCCCGCAAAGCACAGCGTCGCCGACGTCGGCCGACGCGTCGCCGAAGTATAACATAGGCCTTAGCCCTGGTTTATACTTGTGCCGCCACGCGGCGCGGCACCACGATCGCCACAGATATCGATTTTTCACGCCGCCCGTTCAACAATATCTATATCGACCATCGTAACGCGCCGCGCAACGGCGCAAGTGTAAACAAGGGCTTACACATTTCATGTCCATCCACGGTAAAACGCCAGCCCGCCACACCCGCTTTCCACGACTCGTCGCCGACGGACGATGAGGGGCTGGTATATTGCCATCCGCGGGTGGCGCCGACGACCAACAGCCGGGAGGCTGTCTGCGCACAGAGTTTCGAGTGGAGCTATGGCCGCTAAAATCAAATCGGAATAGATTTTTGCGTCGGGGCGCCACGCATGGAAGCTGCTTTCGTCGCTCAGGGGGAGTCCGTAACTGATTTCTGCGCTCTTCTAGCGCAGAATCAGGCTAGGGAAGGGAGTCCAGGGTGGGTGCGAGCCAAGCTGCTCGTGTGGAAACTGCTTTCGTCGCTCAGGGGGAATCCGCAGCTGAAATCAGGCTAGGGAAGGGGCTCCAGGGTGGGTGCGATGCAAGCTGCTCGTGTGTAAACTGCTTTCGTCGCTCAGGGGGAAGTCGGCAGTCCGGTTCTGGTTCTGCAGAAGCATACAGCTGGAAAATGGGCAGAAAACGCCTGAAAAATTTGTAGACGTTAAAACCCCTGGACCTAATCCAGCCAGTTCAATGAAATGCAAAACTTCACCATGCATAGGAACCGAACCTACGACCTCCAAGGCTGAACCCACCCCTCTACCCACTGCGTCACGACCCGTCCGGTAGCCATGCCACCGCGGCCACACAAGAGACCAATGCGCATCGATCGAATGTCAACGTCGGCGCTGACGCAGCTCACGTGTGCATTCGCGTCGAACAAGTGTTCCCCTACACCAAGTGCGCTCTCATACGCCTGCGTCTATTCCGATCTGATTCTAGAGGTTTTAGCAATTCCCCAGAGTTTCTGGCTACGACTTTCCTTGAAAATCTGTCGTTCCTCTTCGTAAGAAAAGTAAATGCAGCGCTTGTAATCTTATAAAATTTTTGTTTTTAATAGAACGAGGGTCTAAAGCATATTTTAAAGTAAAGGAGAGTAGTGATTCCTGATAATGTTACAGGGAGGGGTCGCAAAATCCACTCGTCCAGCACATCACGATTTTCAGTCTGTGGAGGCACGTAGTAAAAGCAATAGTAAAGAACGCGTATATCTCCACTGCGCAGCATTTATGCCACCAACCAGGTAAACAGAACTTGAATTTGTGCATGGAGCTATCCCTTCTTGTGAAGCATGCAGAAATGCATGCTTTCTTGCACTTTAAAATAAACTTAGAAGCACTTTTGCAATTTTTTTTTTATAAAATTCCGAATACTATATTCCTTTTGGAGGAGCTAAGCTATAAATCTTGATTCTTCATCGTCACAGGCCACGGTTCAAGTTCGGCGCTGAGAACGCGCTCCAGTGCGAAAACCGCCTTTTGTCGGCCGCGGACTTGCTTCCTGTCGAGACACCCTGCCACGGTTGCATGTCCTTCTCGCGGACATTTTTTTTCTCTTTCCCATGTACAGAAAAGATTGCCAGTTCGCTACCTACAGCTCCCTAATAATCGATAGGAAGGTTTTTACGGGTTCTCGCCGATAGTCGAAATACGTTATAAAGCATTCCAACCATCGAACTCGTCCGCGATTGCCCACGCAAACCTAGTGTGACGCCTTCATGATAATGTGGGCGTACCTCCTCACCCAAATGTTCGCCTCGAGAGAGAGGCATACAATGCCGCAAGTGCAGCGGTTCGCCTCTGGCACAACACACCTAAGTCCCCTGCGATGAAAAAAAATAGAGCAGAGAAGTAGAATTTGTTCTTCCAACCCCTAAGCCCTAAATTTTTAATAATGGACACAGTCCTCGAAATCTAGATCACCCACTTGTCCTCGCTGCTACAACTGTAGGACGTGTGCGCCGATGCTGTGAAATGAATCAAGCAGTCGAACACTTGGCTTAACTGTAGTCCACCACGGCCACACGGTTGATAGGGACGTACAACACCGGTGTGTCAACCAAGCGTGTCGTAACAACGCAAATTATGACTTTCGAACACCCCACCCGTCATCACCACACCCACGGAGCTGCAGTAAATAACTACACCATCGTTTATGGTAACAACCACAGCCGAGCAGTCGGCAACGATCGCTACTGTCTACTGAAACATCGGCTGCAACAAGCTTCTTGATAACTCCAAAAGTGGAATAGCGGGCTCAGCTTATTCGTTTACCTCCGCTCGGCTGCAGACTGATACACCTAAACGAACTTATAATTAGGTCATCAAATGGTTGTTGATTATTCATTGCCTGTGGCTTTGCATAACATTCATCTTTGGAGGAGGGCGTTGAGACATCATAACATCATATTGCTTCCACATGGTGTACCGTTAGATGTGCCTGACGTTGACCAACTCACGCCATATCAATATGGGCCCGATATTAGGACCAGTGTCTTGTGTTATCTGTTCGACTGTTAATGTTAAACAATAAACGACAGCGTTAATCAATTCCTTCAGGAATGCGCCCTTCATTCAACTTCTATGGGCTGTACTGAATGTAATTTTCATGCGTCTTTGGCCTAAACAATGACTTTCCGTGACCAGCCGATGGGCAAGTCAGTGTACTATACTTCCCGGACGAGTCTGTTACCAACTCCGGAGGGATGGAAGGCTTGGATGGCCTGAGTGGGGAACCCGTACCAGGAACCTTGAATCGAGTGCGCGCGACACTCCGACTGCGCAACTACTCGCCTGTCCGGCTTTCCTTCTTCTTACCAGGGAACTACCTCAAGTGTAGGTCTGAACTAGCGATGCGGTGCTTAAGCGGGCAGAAGCGCCCCTCTGAGAAGCAACAATATGCAAGTATCTCGACCCGAGTTCAACTTTGAGCAGAATTACGGCCCCTGGAAGCCGCACCTACAATGGCATGGTAAAGCAAGCAAGACAGCTGGTATCTTATCACTCTCGAGTTCATTGTTCAACCGAAAGTGAGTGTCGACCGGTCGGCTGAGTGGATAGCGTGGCAGACTTGCGAGTGAAACGTTGGGTGTTTGGATCCCGGGTGAGGCTTGTCTCCTGTATTTTTGCAAATTTCATGAATTGGATGCGAGTTGCACCGGCAGTGACAATGAATTAGGCAATAAGCCAGATTACATAGTATTCACCGTTATATCTACACATAACACAGAACATTAACTTTCACCAAAATTTTCTCTATTCTTTTTATTCCAGGCCTCTCACTAGTTATTCTCATGTCTCTACATGTTCCTCACGTTGATCGGTGAGCTGTCCTGCACGGTACGAGATACAGCTACGGAATATAAGCAACTGCTTGGGTAAAGGTGAAGTCAATTACGCCTTGTCTGTTGGTCACAATGTCTTCTAATGCTCGTGTGGTGGTTCCTCTCCTGACTTTGGAATTTGGATCTCCATCGGATGCTCCTCCATCAAGGGAAGAAAAGAAGCTGGCAGGAAGAATTGCAAATATACTGAAAGCATTCGAAACAACTGGGAGACGTCTATGACGAAGGCCACTTGGAAGTTGAGGAAGATGGCGTGGACGCAGAATGGACAATGAGAAATGAAGAGAAGGTCGAAGAATACAACCAGGCAGGTGGATCAGTAACTGTCACATTTTCTGGTGGCCACCAAGTTCCGGAGGATAAGGGGTGGGCTGCGACAGAAAACCATTGGTCCACGTCAAGGAAATCATGTCGCAGCAGGAAGAGTACACGGTACTCGTTTGCGTTTCTTCGTAGCGAACGCGATTGGTTTAAGCTGATGCGGTTCTATGACGGAGGTAAAGCCCAATTTACAAAAGCGACATTAAAAGTTAACTTCCCAAGCGTATTTTCATTTACCCTCCTGACAGGGCTTGTAGATAGGAGCGAAGGACACAAATTGATCGTGGAAGCTCTTCAGAAGAAGGTGGTGCAGAAAATCAAACTATAAACTATTTGCACTATTTGCACTGAAACTATTTGCAAATAGAAAGGGTAATGCTATAAAGATTAGAAATACTGCTGCTTTTAGGAGTGTCCATCCATGATAAAGATCTCACGCAATTTGCTTTGGCCATCAACCGCAACATGCCAGATCCTTTGCCGGATTTTTGAGCCTTTCCTAGGTGGGTCAAAAGCTTTAAGAAACACGCCAATCTTGCAAATTGCAGAGTTACTCGATTTGTGCAGAAGAAAAGCTTTTTTGACCAAGGAAGAACTGAAGAGGCAGCAAATAAGATCGTTAAAGAGATACGGCATGAGATGGAAGAAGTTTCTCTGGAATGCGTTATAAATTTCGATCAGTCAGCCTTAGCCAAAGAAAACACGGTTAGTTAGAGACTATAAGAAATTTAAAGAGGCATTTTTTATTTTATTTTCTTTACATTGTATTACACAGGTGCCGAGATCTCTGTCATTTAAAGAAAAGAAAGAAACAATACGGGTAGTACAGTCGTCATCTGCCAGCACACATAGCCTGACAGTGATGCCACTCTTGATTGTTTCGGGAAAGGTCGGCGAGACACTATCGTGCAACTGCAAGAGCCAAACGGTACCTTTCCTCGAAAGGGTATCTTTCACACGAAAAATCTTTTCGTCACTGCGGGATGCACGCACTTGAGGAGCTCAACCACCACTCTGTCATTCTTTGAGAACGTCTTCCTTCCGAATATGCCTGACCAATGCATCCTTCTTCTCAACTCCTGGGCAGGCGTCTCCAACCACGACGCTATCGCAGCTCTTGTACCGGTCGAGAAGAATCTGACTATACGAACGATTCCCTCTGGAGCAACGAATCGAATTCAACCACACGATGTAGGATTTTTCCAGTACTTCAAATCACTCATTAAGCGATTCCACTCGCACGTCATTGTCCACGATCTTCCGTTCGATGTTCAAAAAGGGATAACATATTGAAGGCAAGTTTTCATCTCCCGTGAAATCTTTAAGCGATACTTTCAAGTAACAGTAAATTCATACAATCGTTTATTTATGAATACGTCAAAGGACGCGCCACATAAGGGAAAAACAGGTTTAAGGTCATTTCGCTGATTCACCGTTTGCTGTGCCACACCAGCTTCAGGAATCATATTATGTTTGCACGGTACAAAGTCGGGTACCTTGCCGAACACCCTGGGTCTATTGATAGCCCAGCTCAATGTGTATTCCTCAGGGACACTGGATCATGTGATTAAAAAGGCTGCAGTGAACCTGCAGCTTTTATTCGCTGTTTGTACTGCAGTCGTTGTTATTGTTCCATGCACTACGTTGCATTGTACCATTGGTGCTAGGAATTGCGATAATTAAATACATTATTCTTTACAAAGTTTTGCTTTGAATGAAGCGTGTAGTTTGAAGGAATTATCAGTCTAAGTTCCACTTGGTCTGTACATACAGGCTTGAGCAACGTATCCCGTGCGTGACAGCTCACCGTTCTACGTTGGGACATGTAGAGACTTGAGAATAACTAGTGAGAGACTGTAGAATAAGAAGAATAAAGGAAAATTTGGTAAAAGTTAATGTTCTATGTTATCCATGTTCTATGTTATGTGTAGATATAACGGTGAATACTATGTAAACTGGCTTCTTGCCTGCCTCATTGTCACTGCCTGCGCAACTCGCATCCAAATCATGAAATTTGCAAAAACGCAGAAGACAAGCCTCACCCAGGATCCAAACCCACGCGTTTCACTCGCAAGTCTGCCACGTTATCCACTCGGCTGTTCGGTCGACACTCACCTTCAGATGAACAATGAACACGAGAGTGATAAGATACCACCTGTTTTGTTTGCTTTACCATTCCATTGCATTGGTGCGGCTTCCAGGGGCAGTAACTCTGCTCAAAATTGTACTCGAGTTGAGTACTTGCATATTGTTGCTTCTCAGAGGGGCGCTTCTGCACATGTGCATCTCATCGCTGGTTCAGACCTACACTTCAGGTAGTTCCCTGGTAAGAAGAAGGAAAGCTAGATAGTTCCCTAGTTAGATAAATTCAACACTCGCAGCTACAGCAGCGTGCAGTGGTGCTATCTCGATAGCGTACCTCAATCGATCAAGAAGGCGGAGCAACGCGCAGCCGCGGGGCGCGATTATACGCGCCTGCACGCAATGTACTCTGGCTGAGCTAGCTTCGATGCCGGGCAAGCGACTCCTCTACTTGGATACCATGCATGTCTACAAGTCGCCCCGTTGTGAGTCGAATCATCAAACTTACAACTAACCTCGGGAGGCAACGGATCTGAACATAGTACGAGCTGCATTATTAGTGATAACGAGATAACTACATACAACATATTATACAAAATGACCTGAACAAATGATTTGAGCATTGATTTCGCTTATCTTTAAAAAAAAGCAAAATTGGGACTTCTATTTTCATTGTTGTGCCGATTAATGACATTGCATTCGTTTTGATAATGGAATGAAAGTAGCGACAAGTAGTTTCACGGTCAGGTGCATATGTTATAGCTTTTAAAATGTATGCTTTTGAGGTTTAGGATATGCAATTCTGATTGCGCTCTAATGAACTTGTTTGCTAGGCTTGAGTTTTCACTAAACAAGCAAGGCTCTTAACTAGCATTTCCACCGAGGTAACAAAAGAAATGTCGGATAATCAAGGCTAGGAAACCGGACAACAGTTAACGGAAAATTTTGCCTATGGAGGACCGGATAACGGAAAAACAGATATTGAAGAAACAAGCCAAGAGTATTTCCTTTTGAAATTGTTGTATTTTCAAAAGTAAATCCCAGCTTTTAACTTTAAGCTTTTTGTTATGCTAACGAACATTTCAATGTGTTTTCGCAAAGAAATAACATCGCTGAACTAAAAGGTTATAGCTGCTCCCGTTGGCTTTGTGGGTAGCCGATAAATAAAAACACCTTCTTCTGTGGCCACTAAATTAATTTTACGTTCGGTTGATGTCCTAACTGTATTTTTAATCGGTAAAGTGCTGTTAAACTTTTTCTGAAGGAATGGCAGCGAGGTGTCGGAACCAAGGCTGTCAACAGATCTCACTCGACTACCGCTCTTAACTGGCATTTCCACCGGGGTAACAAGCGCGAGAAAGAGTAGTCGGAGGAACTGTTCCTCCAAGGATCACTTCGAATTCTAGTCGTTTCGAATGTGGAATGGAAGAATGGGAGAGGTAGGAGTGATTAGATTAATGCACGAAAACAAGCGAAAAGCTGCAATTTCATTCTCGAATGGAGACAGATGTGATACTCATCCATTCCTCGTTCACTCATATCTGCCTTCATCCAAGCGTAGCTTACTATTCTCTCAGCTGTTTTTATAGGGATCCTCTCCCCACATGTATCAGCGCATCGTCGTAGTGTGGGGGTGACAATGGATGTCGAACTGCGATGTACAACGGGGTTCCCAATCTCTGCCATGGTCTCCCAAGCTGAGAAGGACTAGGCAATCCTGAGGAGACGCTTCATCCCACAATGTCGGAGACTAAGCTTTGCTGTGCACCATCTGTCGTCCATCTTCGAAGTCCTTACTCTTCGTTAGGCCTTTCCAAGTACTTCGACACTTTCACAGCTACATTCCTTATTTGACGGCAAGAAGCATGTGAGCAAGCCTTCTAAAAGCTTACGCCTAGTGTCTCGTCTGGTTCCAGGACAATATTCCAACGCGACTTCGCACGCTAGCCGCATACGACGTCATAGCGCTAAGCTGTGGACTGTGTCCTTGTTGAAACCGGTCCCGAAACAATGAAACGGCCTTTCATCGTAGATCACGAAATCCTGCGAGGATTTCAACAAAAGATAGAAAAGGAGCCAAAAGTGGAGAAGCTCAAGCTCAGATCCCACAATATACTATATATATATATATATATATATATATATATATATATTCATTGTCCGAATGGAGAGACGTGCGAAATGTTATGTTATGGAATTTGCAAGTAGGTTAAGAACTTGGAGTACTTAGTTAAGATTGTGTTAGAAGAAGGAGGAGGGGACATCATAGTATTTACGCTTGCTCCATAAAGCACATCATGACCAAAGAAAACGCTCCTAAAACACAAAACTAAGGAAGGCATGTGTTTTTTTTTTCCTTCTTTTCTTAGACCCTTGCTCAACAACCTGAAAATCGGAAGTCTTATATATATATATATATATATATATATAAGAAACACTTGTTTTGAATACCCAACTAGGGTTTACATCTACAGATATTATGTATTAGTGTATTATAATATATAGGACATCTTGCCTTGAATGATAAGACTTAAGATGCCTAGCTAAGCAATATAAGATAAGCACCATTGAATATCATCCACAGGCATAACCTAGCGATACCGTAAGTAGGCACTCATGAACGTAATCTCCCGCGGTGCTCGAGTGCGGCACCGTATTTTAGGTTTACACTTGTGATACCGATTGCGACCAGAATGTCGCCATATCGTGGCTACGCCCACTGAAATTGTGTGTATATACGATGCGTGTACCACTATTGGGGTTCTACTATAAAATCGTGAGAATAAACCTTCGTTCCACTGAATAGTAAAGCCACCCCATTAGTAATCCACCAAATTGGTGCATCGACCGGGGAAAAAACCCAAGTCTGCGCTAGTTCTCCTTAGTGAGAAACAGACGGGTTTTTATTAACTTTCTTTGCGAGTTCTCTTCGGAGAAACCAGGAAGCAACCCTAAGTCCTTCGTGGGTTCTCTTCGGAGAAACCAGGACTTGATTGTCAGCTGTGCTAGTTCTCTTCGTGAGAAACAGCCGACAATTCTATATTTTCCTTTGCGAGTCCTCTCACGAGGAACCAGGAAAATAAAAAAAAGCTTTCTTTGCGAGTTCTCTTCGGAGAAACCAGAGAGCGAACGAATTTCCATTCCTATCAAGGAAAGGAAATCGAAAGAATACCTTCATCGCGAGTTCTCTACCGACGAACCGGAAGGAAATTCTAAATTTCTTAGCGAATTCTCACGGAGGATCCTAAGAAAGAAAAAAGACCTGCGTGGCAGGAAAAGCTTTGAGCATAGAACTGCTCGAACCATTTCAAATAGCGGGTGAATTTCAGAAGTCACGAAATCTTAGATATTTGTGAGAAATTCACCAAAACGCGATAGAAATGGCCGATGATCAAGCCTTGAAGACGAAGATCTCCAGTGCATGTAAGCACCTTTGATCCAACAATAGTCAGATCGAAGAACTCCGAAACCCATTCGAATTTCCACCGGAGAAAGCGCAATGCGAGGAGTATATCAGAAGAAAGACTGCTGACTTGAACTACCTTTCACGAGTGACTGTGCTTCTTGCCCTCCTCTATAGGTAAAATGCTTGGCCAGCGCCCAAAGCATCGCGTCGCGTGAAAGCCGCCCAAGTTTCCAGTCCAGTTTGGGCAACTCTACCAAACTCGTCACGCACATCGCGCCTCGTTGGAGTAATGTCTGCTCCCCGTCCAGACTGGACGGTGGCAGTATTGCTTGCGCCAAGACCGCTTTGAGATCCTCTGCGAGCGCAGAGGCGTTGGTGAGGCGTTTACAGACCCACTCAGAAAATTTTGAACAAGTTACCTGCGCCTTATGAGCTCCAAAACAAGTTACTTGCGTCTTTATACCTCGAAAACAACTTACTTTCGACTTATCCCTCGCGGTTAACTAACTTGCAGGGTTGCACCCAAGAATTTTAAACTTGCATGCAACTAACTGCAGTGTAAGCTTGAAAGAAGCTTTCGTGCAAGCTAATGTTTCGCGCATAATTGGTTTGAAACATTGCACACGCGTCCTTACACGTGGCGTGTGAGGAAGCGTATGCGCGCGCGGTCATGCGGTATATCTGTTCAAACCGGACAGCGTCACTCCGCCAAATCTGCCGAGCCGGAAGGTCTTGCCTTCCTTCTGTCATCTTCATTATTTCCTCTCCTCATCCATTTTAGCTCTTGTAGTGCTTCTTCTAGAGCTCTAGCTCTCTGTTATTCTGTAGATGTCGGGGGTTGATTTTTTCGAGGTAATTCAGAGGATTAGATGTAGCTCCCATGTTGCACGGTTCATAATACGGTTTGTTCTCATACAGAAAAGCATATCAATTCAACTATCAGTATCAGAGTGAGATCGAGTGAGCTATACAGAGAAAAAGTACATATACATCATAATTCGTTATCATTATAAAGGGGTAGGGTGTGTGTGTGTGTGTGTGTGTGTGTGTGTCCGTCCGCCCGTCCGTCACAACTGGAGTGGGGGCACTGCGTACTGGCCATACTCAGCGGTTGTAGTGATCAACAGTGGCCCGAAGCTTCAGCCTTAGGAGCAATCGAAGTCGTTGAACACGAATCTGGAGTTCGTTTTCAAAGTATCGATCTCCATCAATCGATATTGATCAAATTATCGATTTTCGTGGATCTCGTTCAAAAGGTCCGAAACTTCAGTCATGGGGTAATCGAGGACGCGTAACACGAATCTGAAGTTCGTTTTGTAGTATCGGTCACCGTCAATCGATACTGATCAAACTACGGGGCGCGCAAATGGCGGAAAATACAGACGTCTTTTACCTGCCTGGAAACTTCAGCCATGGGGCAATTGAAGTCGCTGGACACAAATCTGAGGTTCCTTTTTGAAGTATCGATCGCCATCAATCGATATTGACCAAATAATCTTTGTGGATATCGTTCAGGCGGTTCAAAACTTTAGCCCTGGGGTAAACGAGGTGATTTTCAAAATATTGATCCAATTATCGATTTTCCATGGATGTCGTTCAAACGGTCCGAAACTTCAGCCATGGGGTAATCGAGGTCGCTGAACACGAATCTGGGGTTCGTTTTCAAAGTATCGATCGCCATCAATCGATATTGGTGAAAGAGTCGATTTCAACTGATGTCATTCATTTTTTCTATTTTTTTTATGACTTGCCCCACTCGAGGTAGTAAGGTGTATACGTATTCATTTCTCTGTATAGTTCACTCGATCTCACCCTGATACTGATAATTGAATTGATATGCTTTTATGTATGAGAATAAATCGTATTATGAACCGTACAACATGGGAGGTTGCCGAAAGACCGCACTGACGGCTTCGCCGTGGTTATATGAAATAAATGGCTGGTATTAAGTAAATGAATAGAAATGAAAGTATGCATTCTAGTTGTTTTGCCAATTTCTGATTTTGTTATCGGAGCCTTCTCTCAGTGTTGTAGTCATTCCAATGCGAATGAAGGGTTTAAGCAAGTCTAGAGAGGGTTACATACTTACGTCCTTTTATAACATCCAGAGAACCTAAAACATGCTGACCCCCCCTACCCTATTTACGCCCTTGTTTTTCTTTGAAAAATATAAAACATAAAGCATTGAAGACATCTATAGCTAGTTATCGTTAGGATAAGTACGATTTTGAAGAGTAAGGAAATGTTTTTGAGAAAAGGGAAGAGTTTGGAAAGGTGGCTGGTCCCATGTTTATTCCACATCCAACAGTTTTATGGAGTCCATTCTAATGGGAGGGGTGCACCGTGAATGTGAACAGTATTTCGCTTATTCTCTGGAAGATTATTGCACACATTCGGTCTGCGTCTCCCCGATTACGGAGCACTTTGATGTTGGATCTGTTTTCAATCAGAATCATTTCCAGAATGGTTCGTCTCGTAGTTAGTAAAATTTCGGTCCGGGTCAGCCTTTTTAAAGGGATCTTTAGGCGGAATATCAAAAAGGTGGCGTCCGTTAACTATTGCTGAACTGCTAGTGAGTTTGTCTAGCCGGCGGAACATTTTCTCATCCTTGTCTGGCACTTTTTGCACACTACCATACTCTGAAATACCTTATGACACGTCTTTGCTCTCGTCTAACACTACAAGGCTATCAGACATCACGTTTTAATTAACTTACATCAACGTTTGCATTTTCATATTTAGAATTGTTTTTCATAGTAGCAGTCTGGTGCGGAGAACACGAAATAAATGAGCGTTGCTGAGAAGAATGTGCACATGCACATATTTAAACCGCTCCCACCAAGTAGGAAAGCGCTTGATTGGAAACCCATGGTGGCAGTTTGCTTTGGAATGAGTTATGTGACAAAGCGTAGCTTTTCTCTTTCTCTTGGCTCTCTTGTTAAGAAGGATCTCGGGCCGCTTGTTGCAGGGCCACGTGGCGCGTCCCCGGGTTGTGGATAGGGGAATTAAACGCGAACCAAATGCGACCGTGTACTGCCTAGAGACGCAGGTGGGATGCAGGGGATGGACTCCTTGCTCCTGCTGTGTCGGGTCGACGCGTTCCTTGTACGTGGGAGCGGCATGTTCATGCACAGTGTGCGTGGATGTGTACTGTGCGGATTGTAACTGTGTCGGCTCGGCCAAAAGCTTGCACTCGGTAGACTTGGAATACATGTAGGGTGATTCGAGGCCGCCTTAAGTCTCGCCCCGTCCCTTCGGGCAGTCTGGCTGGCAACCCGGAGTTCTTCGCGCGCACGACAGAGCCCGACTAGCCACCTGTGTGTACTTCAGTCAAAAACAGCAGCACTAAAGGGCCTCATTCCCCTGACCCGTTAAGAGCCCACATTTCTGCAGCGATGGGAAGGACGAGTACGGAGAGGCTGCTAAATTCTTAGGGCCTAACCAGGCTGCGCAAACTGAGAAGGACTAGGATGACGATCTGTACTTACAACGCCCTCACGCTCGCATCGAAAGCATCCGTCGGGACCTGATGATGCAAGCCAGGAAGATCAAGTACGACGTCATCGGACTGACCGAGACGAGAAGACACCATCCCCTACACGCCGCCTACGACTCCGGAGAAGAACTGTTCTTCGGGACATGCGACAGCAGGGGAGTAGGCGGCGTTGGTGTCCTCGTCAACACGCACTTGGCCATGAACATCGATTCGTACGAGTCTCTGACAACCCGAATCGAACGTCTGCGCCTGAAGCGATGTGGCCCCTTGCCAGCTTTGACTGTATTCGTCGCGTATGCCCCAACATCCGACTACGATGACGAAGACGTCGAAGCCTTCTAGCTGGAGCTGGAGAAGTTCTATAAGGAAGATCACACCTTCTACAAAGTGATCGTCTTCAACGCCAAGATCGGACCGCGAAGGTCGTCGGAAGAACTTCGCATCGGAACCCACGGTATGGAGTGGAACGAGCAAGGTGAAAGGCTGTCTGAGTTTATCATGTCGACCAAGACCATCCATGGAAACTCACAGTTCCAGAAGCGTCCCTCCCTAGGATGGACCTGGGAATCCCCCGGTGGCCAGTTCCACAACGAGATCGACCACATCATCTTCAACCGCAAGTATTGCCTGACCGACGTTTCCGTTGTCCCCAAGTTCTACACGGGATCGGACCACCGCCTCCTTCGCGCAATGTTCCGCTCTTCGCGTCAAGGGGAGAAGGCCGTGAAGTTCAAGAAGAGGGGTCCCAGAACAACCATCAACTGGGACCTTTACACCTCTCTTGCCGGCCTTTGGGAAGATACCGTTATGGACAACATCGACGAGGAATACGAACACTTCGTGTACCATCTCCGCGATAGTGCTAAGGGAGCCGAGAGCTTGAAGACCACCAAGAGATGTCTGTCTCCGGAAACTCTCTAGCTGATACGCCAGCGTGGAGCAGCACGAGCGTCAGGCAACTACCAGCTGACGTCCGAGCTTGCGAAGCTATGCAGAGCGGCGATAAAGGAAGATCTTAAGGAGAGAAGGGTGGAAGTGTTGGCTGAAGCTGCAGAGGCAGGTCCGCGATGCCCGCCGGAACTTCGCCAACTTCAAGGCCAAGATGACCGCTCTCCGACATCCTCACGGAGCCGTCATCTCTTCCAGAAGGACCATGGAGAATGTCATCCACGACTTCTACTCCGATCTCTTCGATAGCCACGTCCGCCTGCCCCCTCGCCATCTTCCGCAGGATGGATACGTGTTCCCTCTGTTCTGTCACCCGAGATCCGACACGCCACATCGTCGGTGAAGAAACGTACAGCACCCGGTCCCGACAGGATCAGAATCGAACACCTGAAGAACCTCCCGCCAGCGTTCATCAACACCTTGGCGCGGCTCTTCACACGCCACCTGTCGGAGTGCAAGGTTCCATCTCAGTGGAAGACCAGCAAGACCGTCTTGCTGTACAAGAAGGGAGACGTGCACAACATTGGCAACTATCGCCCGATCTGCCTGCTGTCCGTAGTCTACAAGCTGTTCACTCGAGTGATCCTGAATAGGATTAGCAGAACGCTGGACGAAGTACAGCCATGCGTACAAGCAGGATTCCAGAGAGGATTCAGCACAATCCCATAAAAACCATTACGAAGCTCATCGAAGTGTCGCGAGAGTACAAGCTGCCGCTGTGCCTTACGTTCATCGACCTGAAAAAGGCATTCGACTCCGTCGAAGCTGAAGCAGTCATCGACGCCCTGCTCACTCAGGGTGTTCCTACTCAGTACATCAGAGTCCTTCGAGAGCTGTACAGTGGATTCACGACCAAGATCTCACCATTGTTCAATGACGTCCTTACCGACGTAAAGGGAGGGGTTCGGCAGGGGGATACCATATCCCCGAAGCTCTTCAGCGCCACCCACGAAAACGTCATGCGCGAACTAGAATGGGAAGACATGGGAGTGAAGGTCGACGGCCGGCACCATCTCCGCTTCGCTGACGACATCGTGCTCATAACACCGAGCATCAGCCAGGCGGAGCGAATGCTATCCGACTTTGATCGTGTATGTGGGAATGTGGGACTGCAGCTGAATCTTACGAAGACGATGTTCATGAGGAACGGACAAGTTCCTGATGCCCCATTCTCGCTCAACGGAACGAACACATCCGAATGCTCCAGCTACGTGTATCTGGGTCGCGAAGTCAATATGTCCAGCGACCTAGCGCCGGAGCTGAGCAGGAGAAAATGAGCGGCTTGGGGAGCTCTCAAGAGCGTCGAAGAAGTCGCGAAGAATATGAGGAACGTCCGACTTCGTTCCCACCTATTCGACTCCACTGTTCTTCCTGCCCTAACATACGCCTCAGAGACCTGGGTTATACGAAGCAGAATGAACACGCGATCAGCGTCGCGCAGCGTGGGATCGAGAGGACGATGGTCGGAGTGACACGACTCACGCAAGTGAGAGAAGGCCTCCGGAGTTCCGAGCTCCGCCGACGTTCGAAGATCAGAGACGCTGTCGCGTGGGCCAAGTTGTCGAAAATTAGGTGGGCCGGCCACGTAATGCGCTTCGCAGACACCCGCTGGACGAGAGCCGTTATCGACCGGATTCCGCGGGATGACAAGAGAACACCGGGACGCCTACCAATGCGTTGGTCGGACTTCTTCGTGAAAGCCCTGAACGACCGATATGACGCTCTTCGTGTCCCTCGAGTGAGCAGGATCCACTGGCCCACTCTGGCACGCGACAGGGACGAATGGAGACGCTGCTGGCGCCCGCTCGAGCAAGTCGATGATCAACGGGACGACAGGTGATACAGGTGAATTTTTTACAGTAAAAGACCAGGGTCCAGTAAAAAATACATTTATAATGCGTTAGTTTAGATCTAAACTAGATTTATAACTAGCAGGAGGTTATCTGTGACTTACAGGGGTCTTCGTGTAACTTAGATGCGAGATCTTGTGCTAGCTTGCAGCAGCTTACGAACGACTAGTTTGAGGCAATCTATTACCTGCATGCAACTTGCAAGTAACTTGTTCAACATTTTCTGAGCAGGACGCAAGAGCACAGAGACACTGGCCGATGGCGCATGCCCCGCCGAGAGATGCAGACAGCGCGAGAGAGCGGGAGACGACGGCGCGCGAAGAAGAGAGACCGCAGACATCGAGGATGTGCATAGGCGATGACGCGGGGTGCAGCGATTGCAGTTTTCCGACTGGAGCACGCTAATCACTGCGGCTGGACAGCAACAGTGTGTTGCGAGCTTCGAACGGGATAGAAACACACTGTTGCTGTTCCAAAAGAATAGCAGTTTCAGTTTCTTTACAACTGCAGTTGCCAGACTGTTGAAGGGACGTGGCTGAGCGGTGACGACTCGGCTCCTTGAACCCGAATGTTCTAGGTATATGTTATACTTCGGTGACGTGTCGCCGAAGTATAACTTATAACCTAGTAAATGCGGCACCCGAACGGCGGCGCGAACATTCGATATCTATGCCATCTATGGTCGCGCTGCATGCATTTCAAAATTGACGTGCTGAACCTTATCAAACATTCTCCTACATGTTCCCCGGACGTTCGCTGAATATGAAGAACTACATCTAGGACAAGCCGGAGGCGAAGAGCACCATGACGTGACGAACCCCGAACTCCGAGCAAACTTATTCGACTTGAGTGTCATTTCTGCGCTTTGGTACGTGCCGGAGAAGTGGACCGGCACAGCTGCCGCGTTAAGGACGCTAAGCGCCATACACAGAGTGATAGAGCGATATCTTCTGAAGTACAACCGGTGAAGTCAATGACAGCCATTAAAACAAAACGGCTGCTGCCATGCTACAGAATCCCTAAACCTGCAAATCACCCAAGCTGTTCGGAGCTCGTTTTGTCATTAAGCGCGCAAGGGGGCTGGTGCGCAAACTGCTTCCGTCGCTCAGGGAAAGTCCGCAGCAGGGTATCCAGGCTAGAGAATGGACTCCAGGACGGGCCATCCAAGCTGCTGGTGTGGAAACCGCTGTAGTCGCTCAGGTGGTGTCCGCAGCTGGGTTCTACGCTGTTCGAGTGCAGAAGCGTATACTGCTTGGAAAATGCGCAGAAAATGCCAGCAAATTGTGGTGACGGCAAAAGCCCTCAAACACAATCAGTCAGTTGAAAGCAAAAACGCCGCAGCGCAGGAGAGCCGAACCCCAACCTCGCACCCATGAAGCAACGCCATTATCCACTGCACCACGTCTAGGTTTAAGTAAGACCTAAGTCAATATTGACTTTAGCGATGCAGATGCAACAAGAGGATAATGTCTCATCTTCGTGACTCAGAGGATTACTTGTAGGAGATATCTATCACTACATAATTGAGTGAGCCGCCCATGATGTTTCAGTGATCTAATCTACGTGAGATACGCTCCATCATCTACAGCGCGGAGCGTCGAGTGATCTAACCTATGTGAGATGCGCCTCATCATCTACAGTGCTGACCAAATTTGCAATTCAACCTGGGATATTGCTGCAGCAGAGGAAGCGCAGCTCTCTGCTGCTTAACACAACAGCACCTTCGAGCGTTTCTGAGCGTTAAGATTCGGAAGCAGTGCCGCCGACTTCGTGCCATGAGCATGAGAGGGCTAAGACTAGAAGGGGACACTTCGAAGGTGAATAACCGACAGCGACGAGGCAGGAGCAACTTGGAGGAGGGTTTGGGATGGGGTCAATAGGGGAAACAACGAAGCAGACCAGGGGCAAGATTCGTCAACGACTTACAGCAATTTAACAGAGAAAATTACAGCTAAAATCCCTGATAGCGCGGCCTATCGAGCGGTATGGCGAGCGATAAGCCGCGTTATCTGAGTTTTCCGCTGTGAAAGTTGTGTTTGCTCTCTGTTAAAGTTATGTAAGTCGTTGATGAATCCGACCCCAGGAATTGGCGCTAACATGGATGGAGGATATATGGGGGATCAGTAGGAAGTTGCCAATAAGGGGGAGCAGTGAGGAGGACCAGCAAGCCGATCCATTAGGAAGGGACCAGTAAAGCAGATTTAGAAGACGTGACCGATGTCGCACAATGGGCGTTCGTTGGCCGTCGTCGTGCCAAGTGCGTAGGAGGGCAACTTAATTGTTGTAGAGAACTAAGGAAAACTACGAAGGAGAAGGGTCGCGGAGCGACCAGGAGGAATGGACTTGGAGACGGGAACAGGACGGGGAACCAGCAAGAAGAGCCCAGTAGGGGGTCAGTGGTGGAGACAAAAAAGTGGACCAAGAGCTGGGACCAGAAACGTGGGAGGGACTAAAGAGGAAGGGAAGACCTGTCAACGATATCCGGAAACGCAAACTGTTGAGCATGAGAACGGTTGCCGAGGAGCAAAGGGACAGAAGTACAGCGCAGCACAAACCAATCACGTTACTGGACGGTCCGGAGAGAATGTCTATGATGAAGGCACCGAAGTGATGAACGGCTTGGTGCCAATAAAGTACGCGGCAGGTTCTAGATGTTAGCGAATTTTAAGTTTTACAAAAACTACTTTCCGTAGGTCAGTGATGCCGCAAAGTCGCGCGAAGCGCGCAAGTGCGAGACGCGCCGTCACGAATGGCGCGTACATTGGGGCTTTTCTTCACAACTATTCACGTCGGTTGTAAGCTCAGCTAAGGTTCTGCGCGGTGTTTCTCCTTTTACATTTCTTATTTTTACTACATCATTACCTCATCTGTTTTTGAAATTATAAACTTCAGACTACAGTAGATCAGAAATGTTTTGTGCTCGCGTGCCCCCTTAAGATTTCGAATTGAAGAAATCCGCTGCGGAATCGCATCGCTCACTGGTATTTGGCGGAGACGCCGTTTCCAAAAAACAATGCAGGCTGTGGTTTCAACGTTTTGCCGCCGGCGACGAAGGTCTTGAACACACTTGTGTCCTGAATAACGACCTTTTACGGACTACCGCTGAAGCTGATCCCGACAAGATCGACTCGGAAGGTTGCAGTAGGGTTAGTTTGCTCCAAATCCTGCCACAAATCCAAATCCAAATCGAATTACCACGTCCTCTACCAACTTGCAGACTTGCTGCATGATAATTCGGGTTTTATATCGCAAAAGTCGTTCAACAGAAAATCGAGAAACCTGGTTGGACCGTTTTGCCTCATCTGCCGTGCAGCCATGACATTGCCCCATTTGACTACCACATATTCCAGTCGATCCAGCACGCCTTGGCTAGGGAAACGTTCGCAGACTACGAAGAAATCCGGATTTGGGTGACCAACTACCTCGATTCGCGGCCAGCTCATTTCTTTAACCCATTGACGACCGCGCGGGCCATTTTTGACCCGCAGTATTTCTGTCGCGTAGGACAGCGTGGGCCGATTTTGGCCCGCGGTTATAAAACTGTTCGGTACGGCCTATTTCTCGCTTTTGCCGTAGTTTACGAGTAATCATCAGATATTTTGGATCCTAACAATGCTACTGTGCTGCGTTCCGCAGTTATTTACTTCTAAACACTGATGAAATTAAATAATAAGCACCACACACTATTCAAGCTGCACAAAGATCGGCCCTGTTCACAAACAGCTACTCACATCTTGTAAAAATGGTCATGCAGAAAAATAACTAGTCACCTTTCTTGTAAAAATTTTGAAAACAATCTAGACAAAAGTATGTGAACCACCTGCTACATCATGTAGTCACCTTATTTGCAGGATTCGCGGCAAACGTGCGTCCTTTTTCTTCGAAGACATTCT
This sequence comes from Heligmosomoides polygyrus polygyrus, assembly GCA_947396885.1. NCBI lineage: Eukaryota > Metazoa > Nematoda > Chromadorea > Rhabditida > Heligmosomidae > Heligmosomoides > Heligmosomoides polygyrus. The sequence continues at coordinate 71,152,471 of OX377201.1, read as the reverse complement.
TACAAAAGCAATTTCATCTTCTATGTTTTGCTTTAAACCTGTTCCGGCCTTCTCCAATATGAGAGGGAGCTTTTGGAGAGGGAGCTTCGTTAGGAATATCGTGAATTACTGTTTTCACGAGGTTGCAGCAAGACGAGATCCGTTCTCTGCGTGTACTGTGGCGAAAGGTTCTCAATTATTGTGGAGAGTATATTGCCAAGTTTGGTTTCAATTGCTTTGTATTAATTAACTGAACTTTTCCATCTGAAGCGACATTCCGTGTGGGACACATTAATAAATAACACAAGTGCTCCGACACGCCTAACGGCGTGTCTCGCATTTACGCGCTTCGCGCGACTTTGCAATATCACTGACCTACGGAGAGCAGTTTTTGCAAAACTTCAAATTCGCTGTATCAATTTTTCGACCGCAGTTGTCGGTTTTAGCCCGAATTTGACCAAGTGGGAACCACACGACAGTTTCTTCGAGAAAATTACTCCCGCTTGCAGGAAATACTACAGTATAAAGAGATTCAGACAGTTTCTAGAACAAGATAACAGTATCGATTGACCGAATAACCGATCGACTTTCAATTTTTCTGCAGATTAGACAATTCGGAGTGGGAATAGTAAAATGCTCGGAGTGGGAATAGCACAATGCTTACGTCAATCGTTTTGAGAAGCTTCCCTTACTCTATTCTGTGTAATAAGCAAGATTAGTTTTTTCTTCTCTAATGGGGTCGAAGGGTCAATAAACCGTCGTGTCCAAGGCGTTTTGTTTTCGAAGTTTGGGCCGAAGTCCCAACCAGACGTTTTGAGGCCGATAGACTTACGGGTAGTTGCTGAGCAGTAGAAGCAGCTGTTGACGAGCTGCAGGTTCAATACCGGTATACGTACCTGGGCAATGACTTGCGGTAACCATTCGATGGACAAGTCAGTACATTAATATTCCCGTGCAATCCTGATACCTAGACTGGAAATCCGAACCAAGAACATTGAGTAGGAGTGCATGCGAAAGTCGGCGCCTTCTCAGAGTGCGCTACTTCGCACCTCGAAGAAAAAACGATAAGAAGATTACAAGTGGCTCAGATGACATGTGACGAGGACAATATTACAAATCCCGACCTACTATTAGAGAATGCATGGTTTAAAATTAGTTTTAATTTTTGTTGTTTGTTCGTTATCCGTTTTCCATTATCCGGTCATTTTTAGGAAAAATCGTTCGTTATCCGTTATGGTTTCAAAATTTTATTATTCGCTCATTTCTGATGCAGACGCTCAGTAATCCACACAGATGCCACTGTGTCAAGCAGGAGGAGGTAGCACTTCCCCAGCACTTCTGCTGCAGCAACGTCCCATGTCGAACGGCAAACGTTGCCCGCATAAGGCACGCAGAGGCGTATCTCGCGCGGATAAAATTGACCACTCAACATGAGATCATGCTGAATTCTGAATGCAGCTGCTCGTCGTACGACGACGGAGTCATCTCTTCTGACTCTTGACGCCTGTTGCGCGGCGTAGGGGACCCATCTTCTGGATCCAGACGCTCAGAAACGCTCGCAGATACCGCTGTGTAAATCAGTAAAGGCCTCCTCGGCTTCAGCAGCATCCTATGTTGAAAGACACTTTTGTCTGCGCGAGATTCGATCATCTTGTATTCAGTGAATAATCGTCTTGCTAAGAGAGCACATTTATGTCCAATTACATCAGAAATGGCCTTGATTAGTTCACCATAGGCGTACCACACGCTGGTGCTTCATAAACCTAGTCTCTTACAGCACAAGATGTTGTATAGAAGTTGGTCCCCTCCTAGCCCACTTGCGCCAAGATTTCATAAGCCACTTCGCCTACGGGTGATGGATTCGGCAGAACCAGGGAAGGGAAGGAACCGAGGATTGACTTCTTCTGTTGATAGCCCCAGAAATAAACAAAAAAGTTGTTCAAAAGGATTTAGTCGCTCCAAGGCCCGGGACAACTCAAAATGATCATATCTCGAAGAGATTGGCAGACCACAGTATTATTACAGCGCAACTGAAGTTACAACTCACAAACGAGGTTAGCATTTCATAAGTGACTGAATACTTGTGGCAGCCGCCCCTGAAGGCGAAAATATGGAAATGGCCATCACTTCTGTTCGCACTCCTGAAATGAACCCAATATCAGATTTCTAGAGATTATGATAGGTGATAATGGCCACCTAACGCAATAAGTCGAACCCCCCCCCCCCCTCCCACAGGCATATTGGCTCGTGATGACGCGAGAGTTAGCGACGGTGGCGGGCTTGGAAAGGACGGTGCGCGGGCTACTTGCGTGACTACCCTCTCCCTACGGTTTGCGACGCTTCTTTCGTGTTTAGCGCGTTCGAGCATAGGACCAGGAAATCATCTAGTCCTCTTACCACATGAAACGCTATGAGTGTGACTCGCCTCAATTGAACACCAATATCCATTTTGTCGAGGAGATGCATCTGCGAGACTTTTTAAGAGACAAAATAAAGATGGATGTCTCTGAGACGATTATTTGTTCTACTTGTTAAGGCTTGTGTTGATTCTGCAATCAGCGATCTTCCTTGTGCCTGGGGTTTCACCTGTATCGTCTAAGCCACCGCAGAAGGTGTTTGGAATTTTTCTTTGAATTTTACAAATTCCGTTTCCGTCGTGCTATTTGTTCTTTTATCGATCAGTCAGATAAACGAGCACTAGCACCCAAACAGAAGCGCAGAAGCGCAGAGATAACCCAGTGATCGCGTGGCAAGAACGCGTGTCGTCACAAAACAGTCGTTGCTATCCCGCAAAGGCCTCCTACAGTGAGATTGCTGCTGTTGGCAGGGTGTTGCAAGTTGTTGCAATTCGCTGTTGCAGGGTGGCCGTACCTTCGCACCGAAAACCTGTGCGTTCGAACCCCCTACTCTCATGTAGCCCCCAGAATGGTCTAGGGGCCACGCGAATGTCCCTATCCAGCCACTAGCATGCCGGTGAACATTTGTAATAACAAAAATTTATTTCTTTTAAAAAGATACAATGCGATGCGATACGATAAGAAGCAAGGAAAAGAAGCAATGAACATCACATAAATAACATCTTAACATACAGTTACATAAACATAACATTTCACAAGACACATAAGAAGATGTGTATTAAATATGTGTCTAAAAGATGCAATCCCAAGAGGAGGTCCATTTTAAGCCATCTTATGCACAGATTAAATTAAATTAAATCTAAACACATGAAATCTAAACACTAACTCATTTCATTTAATTGATTTCATTTAATTACAGTGTCTGGTCTTCCTCTTGTTTTCTAGTTTATCCACACCCCTCTTCTGGGCTTCCCCGAGATTCCTACTTAAAAATTAATAACAAGTTAGTTAGACTATAGACTAACTAAGCTAAAACTAAAACTAAGTAGAGTCTAGAAGAGTCTAACAGTCGGCTTACAAAAACTTTCAAGGCGTAAAAATTCCTCCTCCCCCATATTTTTTGGCTTCCCACCCCAAATGGGTAGACCCCTTGGTGTTGCTCCAATGTCTATTTCTATTTTAAAAAATGAGGGCACATGGAATAAACGAAAATGGGAGTTAGATGAAGAAAAACATGGAAACATGTAAGAGTGACTAATGAACTATGATGTGTAAATGACGACTACAGGACTAATAACACTAAAGAATGTCTGTGGTACCGGACAGGGTGCACCCAAATTTGTTGGCGTTAAAATTTCTTGAAGAATTTTTTAATGCGAAATGCTCTGCTTATAAGATGTTTTCTTATTCTCAAGTTTTCAACTCGTTAAAATCGTTAAATTTATTAACCGTGAGCGCCAGTATCGAGATGGAGAAGGATGAGCGGAATGTAATAAGGTAGAGTTTAGAGAAGAAAGACTTAAAAGAGAGCACCTAGCAAGTGAAGGAGGTGATAACAATAACCCAACTATATACAGGCGAGAACGGTCGTTTGTCTGTCTGTTTGTTTGTGTGCACAGGAGCGCCGGAGGAGTGGTTTGTTGAAAGTGTGGGGATGGCGGGGGGAGGGGTGTTGTAGTTGTGTGGTGTCACCTACGACATGTAGAGAGGGATCAGAAGACATGTCACCAATGTCGCGCAAAGGACGTCCGGGTTGAGAGGAGGGTTCATCGATGTCGTGCAAGGGGTCTTAGAATTCAGATGACGTGTCACTGATATCGCGTAATGGGTGTATGGGATAAGAAAATGTGTAACTGATGTCCAGCAAAAGACGTCCTCATAAGGTGCATGGGTTGAGAAGAGGTGTCACCAATGTTGCGAATGGCCTGTCCGGATTCACACGACGTGTTACCAGTTAAGGTGGGACCAGCAATGGGACCGGTAAAGGGGTGGAGATCCAGCGAAGGGGGACCGGTGAGGATGGATCCAGTAATGGGGACGGTGAAGGATAGGGAAAGCAATGAAGAGGAGACCAGTAAATCGAGGTCCAGTGAAGGTAAGAGCAGTAGTAGGGATAAACGAAGAGGGGTGGGGACCTGTGAAGGGTGAACCGGAAAAGAATTAACAATAAAGGGAAACCCCTGAAGGGGGACCAGTAAAGGGGGACCAGTGAGCGTGGGACCGGTGAAGGAGGGGTGGGGGGGGGGGTGGTCCAGTGAAGGGTCCACCATTAAAGGGGAGCAAACGAAGGCGGGACCAGTAAAGAAGAGCGGTGAAGGGGGGGGGGGGGGGGGGAGGTGGGAGTCCAGTGAACGCGACCAATAAATGGAGCACCAATGAAGGACCGGTGAAAGGGAGACCAGTAATGGAGCCAATAAAGGGAACACGAGTTAAGGGGGTTTAGTAAAGGGTCCAGTAATAGAACCATTAAAAGGGACAATGATTAATAAATAGAACGAGTACTTCAGAGAATGAATCGCGTACTGCAATAGAGGGCGAGGCTCCACAGGAGCAGTTTTGAAGATTTTGCCCTATTGTATTCGGCTAAACATTCTATATAGCAAAACCAGTTTTTCTACTGTAATGAATGAGAGAAGGCCTAAAGAGGACAAGAGGACGGTCTGGGTGTTCTATTCTCCCGGTTTGGGGCGAAGCCCCCAACCAGAGTTTGATTATTCGCTTAGGTTTAGTTTCGATTTTAGAATAACGGAGAATTAGCAAAGTGGTCGTTTATGGGAAGGAGTGGTAGAACGAGAATGAACGAAAACGGAAGGCCATCAACGACTTACGTAACATTAACGGAGAATTGTAAGCTTATCAAGCGATATGGTGAGCGATAAGCCGCGTTATCTGAGCTTCTAATTATCTGCCGCGTGATTTGAGCTTTTCGCTTACAGTTCTCCGCTAAAATTACATAATTCGTTTATGATTCCGGCCCCTGGATTCATAAACGACTTATGTAATTTTAGCGGAGAACTGTAAGCAAAAAGCTCAAATCACGCGGCTTATCGCTCACCATATCGCATCATAAGCCGCGTTATTTGAGTTTGGTATGCTGTGATGTGAAATCGCTGTTAAAAGTTACCGTTGTAACCTTGTTGAATCCCGCCCCAGGAAACCGGCCGAGGAGCGAGGACCTATCCGAAGAAAACGTTCAAATACCAGTGAGATCAATGAAGAAATCGGTATACGAGATGAAACCTAACAAAATATTCGGTTCTAAGTGGCTGTCGTCCACGTACTGTTTTGCAGAATTTGTAACAAAGTTTTGTGCCTCTTGCAAAAAACTTCTCGAGAAGGAGACACCGAAAAAAACGGAGTGCAATTTTGCTTTGACGGACCCCTTAACACGTTGACGACAATGCCTCTCAAAGGTGCTCGGCAGCCAGTCTGTTCGTTGTATCGATTGATCGATCGGTTTTCTACCAAATCGATAACTGTAGTTTTCGTGTCGGGATCTTTGATTTTGAACGAGGTGGCGATGTCCGCTCCTCCACGTTGTGGCACTGGAAACTGTTCGCTCTGCGAGCTAAGCCAAAACGGACACTCGAGTGCAGTCGACAGGCACTTGTGACAAGCCCGCCTACGAAGACACATGTCACATAACATGGTGTATGTCAGCCCACGTTTTTTTCACTCGATTGTAAGCGTCGAGCGCTTTAACGATCGATTGATGAAGATCGTTGTCGCCGCTTAGGAGCAACTCTATCACTTCTCATCTACGTATGCTCCACAGACTGGCTGCTCCGATCAAGCCAAGGATGAGTTCTGGAGCGTGCTTGATGAGAAGACAGTAGAGGTACCGTCGAATGATGTCATCGTAGTCGCAAGTGACCTTAATGGGTACATCGGCGCGACGAACGACGAGTACAGCTGTCATGGTGGATTGGGTTACGGGTCGCGTAACGCAGATGGTGGGCGTATCCTTGAGTATGCGCAATCGCATAACCTCATCGTAGTGAACACCGCATTTCGTAAACGCGATTCCCACCTCATCTCGTTTTATAGCGGGAGCACCAGGACTCAGATAGACTTTGTCCTTGTGAATGATCGTGACCGAAAGATCGTCACAGACGCGAAGGTCGTGCCGTAGAGATGGTCGCTTCGCAACATTGACCGCTGATCTGCGCCTCTCCGATTATGAAACAGGTCGAGCGATGCGGTGCACCACGAATCAAGTGGTGGCGAATAAGAAAGAAGGAAGCGCTGTGATTTCTAGCGTGCGGTTACCGACAATCACGACTGTCGATGAAAGTTGGAAAAAGGCTACCGACGCGATACGTCAAGGTGCATAGTCGGAACTTTGCATTGCGAAGCCTGGACTACGCCAGGTCGACAAGCAGGGATGGCTGTGGACAGACGAAGTGAATACGAGGGATCGAGAGAAGAAGTGGCTCTATCACGTGTTTCTCAGCGAAGAGATCGCCGGTAATTGGGGAAGTACCAAGAAGCGAAGAAAGCTGCAAAAAAGGCCGTGGCAGTTGCAACAGTCACTCATTATGGAGATGTCAACGAGAAGCTCGAATCCCGCGATGGTGAGTGGTATCTGTACCGGCTTGCTAAAAGTCGCCATCGGCAGACCGAGGATATTGAGAAGTTTTTCGGCACCAATGATGAGGAAGACCATCTTCTTCTGGACCGCAATAAGGCATTGAAGCGATGGCGCGATAACTTTGAGGAAATCTCTACACTAGAATTTCCTCATCCACCCGCCCCTTTAAGAGCTCCAGTATATGACCCTGTCCAAAAGATCCAAAAGATCGATATTGTATAAAATGAACTACATCTTGAAGAAAAGAAATCATTAACACCTATTAGGCCTATGGCCTATGTCATACTATCGCTCACCCCGAGCGAAGCCTAATGATAGGCTCCCATATCGACTCATCGCGTCGCACGATCGATATGTGAGCCTATCATTAGGCTTCGCTCGAGGTAAGCGATGGTATGACATAGGCTTCATGGTAGAAACATGGAGTATAGAACGAAGCATGAGTTTGAATATGAAGAAAAGAAGTTGCGGGAAATAGGGGCCGCAACTCAAATATACATGTCAAGCAAACATTTTCGTCAATATTAAGCAGTTACGGAATTTCTGAAAACAATCTAAGCAGCAAAATTTCTGACACGCACTACATTTTGTGTTAGTTCTCTTAGCCAGGTTCTTGCCAGCGGATCTGCCTGAAGCTCTAGGTATTGAATTATAGCAGTTTGAACAGAACCGCCTGTCTTTTGACTTCGCATCTGAATCAGACACCAATTTTCGCTTGTGGGATCTTGATCGGCTGGTTGATACGTTGTCGAAGTTCTTAAACAGTAGATCGTCGACGATCAAATCTAGGAAGAAACCGATTTTGATTTTTTTTACCTTCTCGCATTACAGAAACCAAGCATTCACCAAGACTGTTTGCGTTACAAGATTAAAAAGAGTCGGATATACCATTTGGCTGTTTTTCTCACAAACGGAGAGTAGGCAGGCAGTATGGTCGCTAACGTGCTTTCATCGTATTGTAATCAGTAACAACTAAGGGCTTACCGTTTGGATGGGTGCTGGCATCGTGTTTGGTAGAGAGCATATGATTGTCCTTCCTGTCTTTCCACTTCATGGCTAGTACATATTTGAAGTTCTGCTTGCATTCAAACTTTCCTCTTCGCAGTTTTTATCTCTGATCATCTAAACTATGCCTTTACGGTTTCTTCCGATGGTTCCCACCAAATCCGTCTTTCTCTTGAGGAGATTGTGGGCAAGTAGCAAGCTGGTGTACCAGTTATCGGTGCAGAGGCTGTGTCCCTGCATCAAAAATCCATCCATCAACTCCACTACTACAGCCTCTGCCACACTAGCTGTTTGCTTTGGGTCTTTTTCAGCATAAATCTTAACTTTTTGAGTGTAACCTGAACGAGAGCAGAGCATGAAAAGCTTGATTCCAAACCGATGGCGCTTCATTGCATTGTACTGCAAAAATGAAACGCGGCCTCAAAATAGCAACATTGATTCGTCAATGCGCAGCTCTCTATCGGGTCTATACATGGCTTGTAATCGCTCATTCAGATAATCAAGGATAGGATATGTTTTGTAAAGTTTGTTCGTTTTGTCGGCGGTAGCGTTTTCCATGAAATGAAGGTGCTTTTGGATCTCTTCGAATAGGTCTCTGGTAATGAAATGTCCAGTGATCGAGTGTCCATCTCTGACAAAATTCCACGGCTTCAGTGACTAGTAGTTCCGTTAATTATCCATTGGACAGCGCGACATTTGCAGACAGACAGAGACCGAAAACATTCTCAACTTAGCAGCACCGGTGTATATCCAGTGATGATGCTTTTCTTGTGCGTAGATGTTGGTCTGCTCAGCTACCATTTCAAGAACTTAAAAAAGAGCTCGTAAAACTGTGGCGTGTCTGACAGTTGCTCATCTCTGGGGCAGCTCCGACAGGCTCGCTGAATGCCCGTCTGTGATGTTCGCTTGCGTCGTTTCCCACGTGTTCTCTGCTTCTCCGCCGTAGTCGTCATCTGTGATGTCGGAATCGGAATCGTCAGTGCCAGGAACAACAGCGGGCCAGGCCGTCTTCATCCAGGCAATCGGCAGCTTCAACGTCGCTATCTAGCAGTAAGTCCTCAAAACTTTCATTGAGTCTTCGACATCCATATTGGGAAGGCTCATGGTAATGGTCTCCAACGGCAATTCTAAAAATTCCAGCCAGGGTTCACCTAATGTCTTTCAGTTGTGTATCAATGCAGCGAAAGAAGGGGAATCCAGAGACAGAAGAGAAAAAGAGGAAAGTTGCTAAAGCGCTAAAGAAAGGAGATTGTCACAGATGTGAAATTAATGAAATTCCGAAAAGGAAACGTGACATTTGTGACCAGCTTCTCAACTAACCTTCTACGTAGACTTGTGTAAAATCAAAGATCCCGACACGAAAACTGCAGTTATCGATTTGGTAGAAAACCGATCGATCAATCGATACAAAGAACAGACTGGCTGCACCATTGAGCGGCATTGCCATCAACGTGTTAAGGGGTGCGTCAAAGCAAAATTGCGCTACGTCTTTTTCGGTGTCTCCTTCTCCAGAAGTTTTTTGTAAGAGGCACAAAACTTTGCTACAAATTCTACGAAACAGTACGGGAACGACAGCCACTTAGAACCGAATATTTTGTTAGGCTTCATCTCGTATACCGATTTCTTCATTGATCTCACTGGTGGGCGAACGTTTTCTTCGGATAGGTTCTCGCTCCTGGGGCAGGAATCATCGACGTTGTGGTTAAAAATCCGGTCAGTAATAAACAAGTCGCAAGAAAGATACCCTCCACAGCGTACAGTTGGAGATGCACAGAAAACGTCTGAAAAAAGTATAGACGTCAGGATCCCCAAATCTCAACCAGTCAGTCGAGTCAAAATGCAGCAGCGCACAAGAACCAAATCCCCGACCTTGAAGACCTCGCATGAAGTAACCCCACTTCCACTGTGCTCCGAGCCGCTTGCCGACAGAGGCATCGTGGGCGTACAAGACCCCAAACTCCTGATGCGTCGTATTCCATTGTACTTCAAGGACCCCCTACTCCTTGGGTTTAATGACTTGGAGATAAATAAGCACATTTTTATAATAATCGAGGGGTGACGATTCTGCTTACATGACCCGCTCCCCCATTCAGACATACGATTCAGACCCTTCCCCTGTAAGGTTCCAATTGCGTTCAATACTTCACGACACGACATACACTCTGAGTTCGCATGGGTACCAGAGTATCATTTGGCAGCAGCTGAGGTTCTGGGCCAATCTCAAAGAAGAGGGTGGAAAGGCAGGACACCGCATGGTCTCCTCCGTCTAGGATAGATCCAATGTCCCTTATGGAAAGCAATGCTAGCAGCCAAATAGTGCTTAGAAACTCTGATCTAGAATTTGTGTTCCAGGTTAGACCTAAGATGATTGGGGGAAAAAAGATAAGCATGCTCCGTATAAGGTATCTGATTCGTGATTCAAGTGCTCACGGTGGCCTTATACTATTCTGTAGTACATCTTTTCAGGATAAGTTCTCTTGTTTTTCTTCAAGAAATTAAAAAAGAATCCAATTGTGTTATCACACTGTTCCGCCATCAGAGTGCACCACCGGTTTGATAGCAACACAATAACAAAAAAGGCGACGCATAGTTGATCTCTTTCTTCAGCCTTCCGTTTACGTTCAAGAGGTAAATGAAGGCAGTGCAAAACAATCAATGAGTGATGAGTCACCACCTCTGTTCAGTCTTCCGGCCCAGAAGAGAGCGGAAACGGAAGAGCCAAAAACGGCCGGAGACCGGAATTCGGAACTCGGGAACGGAAATTGCGCACATCCCTGATCAGCTTAGTGAGCTCATTCTAATGACCCGGTCTCCACATGAAGTTTCACGGGAGGTCGAAACTCCTCCCTAGTTCGGTCTTTGTCCAGTTACCCGTTTCACTTCTGAACGAACATGGAACTCGTCAAGATTTGATCTTCGAATTTATGTCCAAGACATATATTGCGCGATCAGATTACATAGAATGATATGGTATTAAGGCCTCTTAATTGTGCTTGGCGGGACATTCATTTGAAGAAGAGACACTATTGCAATTTACGGACTCCTGAGGGCGAAGAAAGGTCGAAAAAAATTTTCGCCCAAACTTTGCCCAGGGGGGTTATTTGGGGTGCTGATCACGAATCTGACGTCCATTTTTGAAATTTCGGCCGATTACGGTAGGTTACGGCAGTAGGTACGGGTAACTAAGGCGGCCAAGGTCATAATCACCGATTTCGCCCGAACTTCGCCTAAGGGGGGGGGGGGGGTTATTTCGGGTGCTGATCACGAATATGACATCCGTTTTCCGTTTTACGCTGGAGTACGGCAGGTTAGGATAGTGCAGTCGGGGAGACGCCGGGTATTACTTTTTCACCCGACCCCATGTTCCTCGGTCGGATTTTCCTCCCAACCAAGCGTCTCCAGCGTAAAACGAGAAACGGATGTCAGCTTTGTGATCAGCACCCCAAATAACCCCCTAGGCGAAGTTTGGGCGAAATCGGTGATTATTACCTCGACAGCCTTAGTCACCCGTACCTACCGTAACCTACCGTAATTGGCCGAAATTTCAAAAACGGATGTCAGATTAGTGAGCAGCACAGCAAATAATCCCCTGGGCGAAGTTTGGGTGAAAAAAATTTTTCAACCTCTCCTCGTCCTCAGTTCCTGAGTTCATAAGGTACAATAGTGCCGAAGAAGATGTGACATCAATACTTTATGCCGTTGTGGTTTCACAAAACGCAGAAATGCTTGTTCTCCTTTCTTTTTCAACGGTCTTTCTACTGTCAGCTGCTCTAATGCGGAAGTTGCACAATGGGATGGCAAGGCGTGGAGAACGACTGCGCGCGAGCACTGTCGCGGCCGGTTTTGTGTTCCTGGATACGGTCTGCGAGGGGCTGGTAGGGAGCCCGAAAGCTTCCGCGCTCCATCGTCAGGCACGATCTCTGTACAGAGAGGGCGCGGACAGCATCGGATCAGATACCGTACTCAGACACTTGTTGCGTCCGAGCCGCGTCCCATTACCGTCTCGTGAATTTCCTACATCGCAGTCGGACGCGGACGGGACGCTAGTGGAACGCGGGCGGGACGCTAGTCGGACGCGGCTGAAACGCAAAATGCGAATGAGCTCGCGCGGATTCGTTGCTCCCAATCACGTCCCACTGTGCCGTGCGCTCTTGTGTCGGACGAGGTTCGCATGTGGGCCAACAACTGCCGGATTGACGCGTGCTTCGACGTTTTTGTCGCCTCGGTGGCTCAGGAATTCACCGTTAAAGCGACATGACGTCGGTACCAGCTTCATTGAGTATTATTGTGCGACAACAGTTTAATAGCAATTTCTTATGTTGTTCTCTAGTGCTATACCACTAATACTGTTAATACTATGAAACACTCCAGCAAATTTATTGTTTTCCAGCACGTTAGAAGCAATCAAAGACAATTCCTTGAGGTTAAATAATGGACATCTCAACTCATTAGCAAAATATCCAAATTAATTCTCCATTTGTCCAATTTTAAATTAAGTGAGTGTCTAGTTTAACTTGAAAAATGTCCGGTTTAAAGCGAAAAATGTCCACTATGAAGTGAAAATATACGTGTACTAGACACTGGAAAACAATGAACTTGCTGGAGTGTTTAATAGTATTAACCGTATTAGTGGTATAGCACTAGAGAACATTATAAGAAAGTGCTATTAAACTGTTGTCGCACAATAATACTCAATGGAGCTGGTACCGACGTCCTGTTGCTCTAACGGTGAATTCCGGAGCCACCGGAGACGACGAAAACGTCAAAGCACGCGCCAAGCCGGCAGTTGTTGACCCACGTGCGAACCTCTTCGATCGAGGTTTCCTCGTGCATAAAGTATGCTGTTCAGATCAAAATCTATCTGAGATATCGCTATCAATTCGACATGAAAACTAACTCCCGGCTAGATCGATCCCTTGCCTTAGTAATAACAAATGCTCGCAATTGCGTAAACACTCTCTGGATTGTCCAGTAACGCCATCGGCTTGTGCTGTGCAGTACTCCTGCCCTCAGGTTGCTCCTCCGCATGTCCAACGGTTTGTGTTGCCGGATATCATTGAAACGCCTTCCAAATCCGGACGCCAGGTTCCCCCTCACTCGTTTCTTTTTACTGGGTCTAATTGTTGGTCCGCCCTTACTGGTCTTCTCCCTTCCCTGCCCCACCTTCCTGGTCCCAACTCCTGGCCCACTTCCTTGTTTCCACTATTGACCCCCAATGGTCTCTTCTTGATGGATTCCCCGTCCTGGCCCCTCCTCCAGGTTGTTCCTTTCCTTCCTAGTAGCTCTCCTGGTCCACGCTAGGGGTTCCCCTTACTTCCCTTCTCCACCACCCCTCACGATTAGTGGTCCTCCCATGCTTACGGCAGACGTCGATGACATTTATTCGGAATCAGGACGCCCAGAAACGCGCAAAGGCCGCTGTGTGAGAAAGGCCGCGCTTCCTCTGCTACGGCAGCATCCCATGTTGAAAGGCACATTTTGTCCGCGCGGATGCATATCTCACGCAGGTTTGACCACTCAAACGTCATCGAAGGCTAACTCAATTATATAGTGGTAGATATCCTGAAAATTCACGTGTATTTCACCGAGGACATCTGAGGTTACCGGCTGATATTCGGGGTACTGAGTGGTTATCCGCCTTGGTAGGAAGACACATGATTGCCAAACTACATTGGAAATGGCCAACCTCAGTTCACCCCTAGGGTAAAACATAGCAGTTCTGTGTAGAATCGTTAATTTCGTGCAAAACAGAATGTATAGGCCTGCCATACAAGGTGACCCCCCCCCCCGCCTTCCGAGCCGCTCATCAGTCGGACACCCGAAACCGCTAGAGGTGAGTTCAGTTCACAAGAAGCCAGACCGGATGCGCAGAAGGGACGCGGATGAGACGGTAACTTCCGAAAACTTCTCTTGTGGGACGAGGATGGGACGCAAGAGAAGGTCTCACCACGAAAACTACCCTTGTGGGACGGAGCTGATACGCAACGCCGCTAATAGGTACGCGGATGGGACGCAACGGTCCTAATAGGTACGCGGCTGGGACGGAACAGCTGTTATGGGACGCGGCTCGGACGCAACGAGTGTCTGAGGTAGGCTATTCTCGCCCGACTCGGGGACGGTACCCGGCGCGAAAAATCGATGGCGCATGATGTGCATACCAGGGATGTAGGCGGAGACCGCCTCATACCCGGCCGGGGACGGTTGGGGAGAGAGTAGCATACGGCCCCAGGATCGCGGCTGTTTGCAGCAGGGGCCGTATGCTACTCTCACCCGACTCGGGGACGGGGACGGCGCGAAAAATCGATGGCGCATGATGTGCATACCCGGCCGGGACGGTTGGGGAGAGAATAGCATACGGCCCCTGTGGTCAGCGCTGTCTTTTGCTGCCTACGCCCTCCCAGCCTAGAGATCGCGCGTCGGCGTCAACGTTCACATTCGATCGATCTCTTGCGCGCGTGTGATGGCATTCCCAGCGAACGGACCGTGGCGCAGTGTAGCGCGTCTATTGTACGACGCGAGAGGGTCGGGGGTTCCGTCATCCTGCGTTGTGGCAGACTTGAATTTCAGCTGATTACTTGGGATTTGGGGGGGGGGGCTTAACGTGTGCCCTACTTTGATGCATTTTTTGCGCATTTTTCAAGCCGTAAGCGCTTCGCCGCTCCAAGAGAGCAGAACCCAGCCGTGGACTCCTTTGAGCGACGAAAACCATACACAGAAACCGTGCGAAAACACGGGCAGCTTGGCTGGCACACACCCTGGAGTTCCTTCCCTTCGAGCGCAGAACCCAGCTGCGGACTCCCGCGCACCGCCAGTCCCGTTGCTGACAGTACGCGCTCCAGCCACCATGGTGCGCTCCAATCACACGGACCCCCGTGTGATTGGAGCGCACCATAGCGCACCAATCCTAATACTATAAGATGGTGTGCGCTATGATTTAGCAGCTGGACTTGACTGACCCCGCACACGGCATTCGTCTCGCAGGGATGTGGTGAGATAGCAGGGTTGATTCCAAAACGCTGCTTGGATTAGCAATTTTACCCTGTTTGGCCGTTTTGTAGCATGTAACTGCACGGCCTGAGGTGCCTGTTATACTTTCCTTGAGGGCGCGGTGACACTGTATTAATGCTATACACTAGTTTTCATTCAGCTAGTCTCACTGCAGTCTCAGAAGAGGTGTGATAGGACTCTGAAAATATGCAGCTACATTAGATGTCCTCAATGTTTGTTACAGGTGTTTATGCTGATTTGATCAATCGGTCCACTACTCATAAGATCTATTATTGGTCGCCCGGGTCTCTCAGCTGTTGTCGCTAACTAACTATGCTCATTCCGTCTTTGAATCATCTCTACTACTGGTAGTCTCGCACCCAACTTGCACGCACGTGGCCTCAACGGGAGAGTTGTAGGCAGTGCGCTCATGAGTGAGAGGCCTATCGGTTAGCCAGAAGTCGAGATACATGTTCGGTGTGAGAAGCGGCAGACGCTAAAGACACGAGCGAGATGCATGTGAGGCGCGAGAGGGCGCGAGACATGGCAGCAGAAAACCCGCGCGCCTCGTTGGCATCTTGCCCATGGACCAGTTCTCCGGCAACGGCTGCAAACAGCCGCGATCTCGGATCAGTCGTTGGCTGTGTACGTTTTTCGTTCTACACCTATGGTGAATTGAGCTAACAGTTTCTGATGTAATTGGACATGCTCGCACCTTCGTACCAAGGCGGTTGCCCATTGAGTACATGGTGACCCCACCCCTCGCTCTTTCAATTCAAAATGCTCGCTTTTGCGTTCACAAAATAATAAACCGTAGTGATTGGCATAGGACTTTGCGACTACGTGGCCCGATCGAGAGATACGAGCGTCTTGAATTTCAGTTGGAAATTACGGCTAACAAGTATCAACCTTTTAGTGTTTGATAAACTTACAAAACCGGAAAAACCCGAGTTGTCCACCGTAGTTTCGGAGGGAAATTCAGGGAAATCGTTACGGTACTATGCAGCTGCCTTTTGCTGATCAGCGGGCTATTCAGTCGCTGCAGCCAGTGATATTTGCGTGCTTGTCCGGCGTAAATAAGGTCGGGGATGTCTTCTGATGGGCAGAAAGCCCCCCCCCCCCCCGACCGTATTTGCCTCGTTAATGCCTTTCATCCCGCTCCAACGGGGGGGGGGGGGGCAGTCGTTCGGTACACCGTGCTGCCCGCCGCCCACTTCGCGCCCTACCCGCGCCGCCCTACTGGGACAAGTTTGCAGCGCGCGAAGCCGTCGTTAATTGGCGTGACGTCGTCTAAAAACCTAACAGCTGATAGCAGACGATTGGGAAGCTCATCTCGGGGAACTCAGAGGTCATTTTCCAGATGCTGCCAATTCTGAAGATGTTGCTGTACTTGTCGGAAAATGCGGACGACGCCTTAATAGTGAGCGATGTGGCGGGACCTGAAGAAAGCCTTGGTGCTGCACCTGGAAACTCTTTCCCTCCAAATATGGCGAACGAGATTCTGACTCTTGTCTAAAGAACGAAATCAGTTCAGGATAGAGTTGCAGGGCCAAGGGAAGTGATTAGAAATGCGATGCCTCCATAAGGCCCGGACATCTTGTCCTCGGCACGCCCCTCGCCCCGCCCCTTTGTGGGGGTGGTGTATCTAACGACTCTCCGCCGCTCCAACGTATAGAGCCTGTAGTAAGGGCACTCCATGGTTAATAAAAAACAGGTTTAAAGCGCGCGGCTGTATGCGTTGCGCATCGGACAACTCGGACGGGTTTTCGTTACTACGCGGGCTGGTGCCCGCTGTTCACCGGAAAGGTATCTTGAAACGGGTATATTAGATCAGCCACACCCGGAGTTTCTTCCCTTGCCTAGTTCTGTGCTCTCTGGTGACGCGGAGGAGAGCACAGAAACAGTGTTTATTTGAGAGTTCCACAACCATGGTCTCATAATGGAGCGGGCACCAGCCCACTTAGTAGTTTCCGGTTGCAAGTGTATCGGCGAGTAAAGCTTTTTGCCCTGAGCATACGGAGGTGCCTTCTCCATTCCCCCGCCCCCCCCCCCCCCCCGCCGGGTGGATGCAAATGCGCACGATTTTGGGGGCGGGAACAACGGCAGTGGCCGCCATTTGGGACAAGTTGTCGCCTTGTCTCGCGCCCTCCGCGCCAACCATGCTCTCCTCGCTGTCTGACACATTCTTTCACCGCCAACGTATACAACCATACTACTCTAGTCGGCAGGCCCCTCTTTCACATGTGTGCTCTCTCAAAACGGCGAATGAATGATAACAAATGACTGACAAACTGAGGAACTCAACCGTTTTCTGAAAAACCTGGCATTAAAACAATGCTATATTCGATTATGAGCTTAAATAAGCGTGAGACAAGCTTCGATCCTCTTGACTCAATCAGCAAGCGCGCTGGAATCACGTGAGCATCGCCGCGACAGCTCGTCCCCAGTTCTGGAGACCCCGCCCCCAAAATCGTGCGCATTCGTGCGCACCCCCTCCCGCCTCCTGCTAATAACGCGGCAACCGGTCTGTAATGACGCCGCAACCGTCTTCACCACGGCTATCAGTTGGCGCTACATTGATGAGCCTTTTATTTTTGTGTAAATGCGTGACCTTTTCAGGTTATCGATTCACTTAGCTTCCGTCGAAGCGCGCCTTCGTTTCACCTCATGCTTGTAGAAGATCATGAATGTTCTCAAATGTAGGTTTCTTTGTGCTTAATTAGCAGGTCAACTTATAAGGGATGTCTCAGGAAACGTTATCGCCGTTTGAATCCACGTGCATTTTGGGCACTTAAACTGCAGGAAAGCTCGTGGCTTATTTTGCAACGCGGTAGAGCGCAAACCTTGCTGTGCTATGCTGTTGATACTGCGCCGTACATCGCAATGTTAGCTCGATAACGTAAAGGCGATTTGTTTGAAGCCTCGTAAAATTTGTGCCGATTTTTACGCCTTATTCTTCTAAAAATTTATTTTGTGCAACGTTTTCGATTCTCCAAGATCACATGCAAGAGGAAATCGGAGCTGACCTCAGATATGAATATGGAAGTAAGAATCCACATCATTCAACTGTATAATGAATTCATCTTGGCTCAAGAGAACTAAAACGTAGTGTACAGTAGAAAATCATGAATTACCCAGATGAGGCATACACTAGCGTCCAAAAGTTGTGAACGCTTGCATTTTTAGCCAGAACTCGTTTATAATCAGCTTTAAAAATGTGAAATTTGGATATGTTGTGACAATTCACAAATCTTCTTATATCGAATCATTCCTGCTGTTCTATATAGGTCCTTCCCATAGATGTTATTGGGCTATGACCACAAATTTGGTTTTTCGCTTTTGGTTTTAAATTTTTTTTGAGGGCTATTTTCATTTCGAGACACGATCTTGGAAACGAAGTGCGACCAGGTGAAGAAACTCGCTTGAAAACCAATTTTTCGCAGTATTCATGTCTACTCTAACCTGCTGTAATCTGCTGTTGTACCGAAAACAGATGCCAGAAAACAGATTCGTGACAAGCTCCCAACCCCCCCCCCCCCCCTAACGAGGTTTGAACGAAGAGAGTTTTTAGCCTTTGGGGTGTTGAGACTACGAGTGCCAGTATCGGCAATGCCACTGCATCCCCATATAGTAGGAGCGGTTATATGACTCTACTAAGAAACACACTTCCAAAACTAATACAGACCGTTATGAAGGGATCACACTTGGATTGAATCAAACGAAGGCTTCTCCACAAAATAGCCCCTAGCTAGCCTTCGTCGATTAGAGATGCGCCGCTGGTTTAATGGCCAGCGGCGCATCTCTAATCGACGAAGGCTAGCTTAGCTCACATCCCGCAAGAGGTTAAAAAAGGGTTGAAACGCGAACACGGAGCTCTGCCAAGACCAAAGTGCACTGTACATTAATAAAATTGCAAAAATCATCACTAGCAATGCATAGACACCACTCCCGGAACCGATCCCTTGACCACCCTCTCGCAAGTCCATCGCGCTATCCATTTGACCATCCAGTCGCTGGAGGGGGGGGGGGGGGAATATTCTGATGAACGCGTCCCGTGAATGCGCCTTCCGCCTTCTCGCTTCTACTAGGAATTTATCAAATCCCGCGTTCTAGCAATGATTGGGGCTCCAAACCTTTGTAGGATCATTTCTGAACACGACAAGGTATTCCAGACGTCAGTTTTGCGTTATCGGTCTGCACTGAAGCGGTACAGTTCTTTTTTGTTGCCATTTTTGACATACCCAGAGGTCGAAACCACTATGGTGCTTCCCAGGCAACCCTATGTAGGTCACTTTGGGAAACTCCACGGTCACCTCTTTGACCTTCCTCGTGAGAAATAACCGATCAGACAGTGGTGGCATTTTTAAAACACCCTGTATGGAATCCCATTAGTATAATATTATCCACTTCGCTAACTTTCTAGAGGAAAGCGTTTCTCGAAGTTCTCACTGAATTCACTATTTTTTGGCTCCACCCTGAACTCTCTTCTAGCATATGAATTCTGGATGGCGGCAGCGTATGCATTGGCGAAGAGTGAAGCGCACAGCACTCCACCGTCGCCTTCCACGGATGCTCCACGTGCGTATGCAGGGGCGGTGAGTGAATCGGATGAACCTGCACCATCATCTTCCATGGATGTTCCTCGCGGTCTAACGTCAACACCGCAGTACAGTTCGCAGGTATGTTTTCACTGCAGTTACAAACTGGCAGAAAAATGTCCAATTTTAGTCCGCTGAATGGTCGCTGAGCAGCACGGACATCAATTCCGAAGGGTTCATGTATGTCGCCCGATCTTGCTGCAAAAATTAATGAGAGGATTCACTAGTGACAGTATTTCTCTTTTTTAGCCCTAACTTCTCCTCTACTCCATATCAGCAGGTCAACAGCTCCACAAGTTTCGATGATGTCGAGATAAAGTGTGAGTATTTATTCGCAGCGGCACTAGTTTACATTCCCTACAATGTTGGCCGAGTAGTAACGTCTTCTGATTTTTTTCCAGTTTCCGCAGAAATGGGGAGCATGGGACTGAGAAGCACTGTCTCGGATCGGCAGACAGATAACTCATCTGAGGTAAGTTGAATAAAGAGCTCGTGGTTAACGGCTGTATGGTATAGTTCCATTGGAATCCGAAACTATTAACTCGTTCCTTTCCACGATAAAACCTCCATTTCAAGAGAGTGATGTCGTCCGAACTACCATCCATCGGCGTGTCCGGACAGCCACGTCTGTAAGTTGTCTTAACTCTTCTGAATTGTGCTCTCCAATTACTAGGGCATCCGGCGCAATTCAGTTAACGTTACAGTGAACCACTGTTTAATCCTTTTCATGGCAATACCATGTTTGTTCGTTGTTTATCTTAGAACATGTTCGTTAGTTTACTTTGTTTTTATGGCCCTACCACTGCTCTTTAAGGCATCCCTACGATTTTTTGCTTCGCTCTATATTTGCCATGAACTATGCGTCTTGATGATGCTTATGGCTAGTTGTGATAGACGACTTCAAGCCACGCGGGATCTTTTTCGCAATACTTGCTTTCCGACCACCCACAAGATATCCACACAGCTGGCGCCTTTGGAGGCTCGACCACCACAAGCAATAATGGCAGCCTACCGAAGGAACGGAACGGTTTCACTGCAAAGTGGGCCACTGAGGGATTAGTGAGCAGTACCTATGACTGAGAATTACGAGTGAAATATGGGCTGTCTGAAGTTATGAATGTTTCCGCTGTGGGAGAATTTATAATTCAAGAGACTTTCCTTCCTTGCCTGGTGCCAGATAGTTGCGATCTGTATAAGAATACACCATTTAGAGTTACTGATATTGTTATGACTCTGTGGAGTTAGCGCTCAAAGCGTCTTACGTGTTGATTAAGCGCTAGTGTCTTGTTTTCTCTCACATTTTAAATCTCCTTTAATTCAGGACCAGGTCAGCATCGAAATCCATCGCCACTGTCTTGAACACGGCTTCCAATTCCACAGCACTACCAGCTCAGAATGTAAATCAATTTTTGTTGGTTTGCGGATTTCCTATGCTCTTTAGCTTATTATTCTACCTTTAGGCTAGATCTGCGAATTTGTACGGTGACCTTAACCTAATAAACGAAGAGGCAGATAGAGAAGTACTTCGAAACGTGCCTCTCTACCTGCAAGGCGACCAGACAGAGGCAAGCTGATTTTGTTTTAGAGAGTTATTGTCCCTTACACCTTCACGTTATCCATTGTTTGGTATTCATAATTATCTCGTGAATTGGTCTCGAGGCGTACGGTTATTGTGTTGCTTCTGCTCCATTTTAGTAAATTTTAGGTAGAAGAGGAAACGTTTCGCATTAGCAGGTGGTTATTGCTTGGTGGTGTGCTATAAATTACAGTTGTTATTTGTCCACCGAATTTGTACAGTGGGTATGGTCGCCTAGTGGAAATTGCTTCGCTTCTTATATGGGAGAACTCGCGATCCTGTTAGGAATGTCAAGTACGGCAACCATCAAAGAACCACAAAGCACAACATTGCGTAGGTTAGGAGAAGAGGAGAACGGTTTGAATGTAAAGTAGTATGCAGAGCCAGCTGGTAGGTTCTTGTTATGCCTGCTGAAGCCTTTCCACCTTGGTAACTGCTCAGAGTCGACTACCATCTTCTCTCTTCAGCCGAGCTACGGTTCTGAGAATTGATCAGGCCCGAAAAGTTCTAAACTTTCCATAACTGATCTTATAATCGCATATGCATCGCTTACTATGATAACGTTAAAATTTACAAAATTTGTATTCCTTATTTTATGGTGGGTGCGTGCAGCGCAGTCGGAGGAGGTGTCGGCCGTCGCGTGCGCCCGATACCAGGTTCCTGGTTCGGATTTTCCCCCAATCCAACCAAGTCTTCCATCCCTCCGGGGTCGGTGAATTAGTACAATGCTTCCCTGGCTGACTATTCATCGGCTGGCTTGTTCAACGGCTGACCACCGCAAGTCATTGTATGGCCGAATACGCATCCAAATGGCCTCCACGACATCTCGTAGAAGTAGAATGCGTGGCGCATCCCAAAAGGGACTGATTAATTCCGTTCTTTATCCTTATTTTATGGTCACTTCGATAGTTTGTAAACGTTCTAGTGCGCGTTGTCAATTTGTTTTATCGGAGACACTTTAGGCCATTCTGTTGAACGCACCGCGACCGTTGACAACTGCTAGAAATATGAGGACATGGGATTTCTGGAACGAAATGAACGCTTTACAGAAGGGATGGATAAAGTAAGTTGGACTACAATTCATTTAATTGACAGTAAAACACCTCGATTCTTACTAGACGTATTGGGAAACTCTTTGCTCTTTGAATAGTTGAAATTGCTGCTTAATCTGAAGGTTTGGCAGAGTCAATCCTCACAAATAATGCGGGAATAGTCCATTGCTCAACTATATGTAACTTGTAGTAAGATCGTAGTGCAACTGAACATCGGTGTATATATCATTTTCACGTCGAATAGAACACTTTTAAATTCACATTTTGCAAATCACATTGGACACTCTCCAATACAGCCTTAAGACTTGAAATCAAAGCGAGCAACTTCTCCATCGAAACGACCTTCCAGAGTTCAAACTGCAGACTCCATAATATGGTTAGAATAATTTTCTGCTCAAAGAAAGTCTGATGTAGCATTCCTTGAAATTGCTCCAATAAGTAATCATTTTATAAACTTTTTATTCTTAGAGAAAAGATGATAAATTAAAATTTGTCTTAACACTGCACTGTTTTTCTTGACCAATTATGAAAGTGACACATGTGCACTACAGTACGTGGCTGTGGCTCGCTATACGTTGCGATAGGAACCAATTCAAGTTCGGCTCAAAATGAACGAAGAGTTAATGGTTTCACCTACACCTGAATGCTTGAAGAGTGACAAACATTTATCTGGTCATCAAGTAGTTGGCCCATGGAATAATCAGCCGTCCTTTCATTAGTAATCGATGTGTTCGAGGTGGTGCATCAACGTCTCCGTTCGTCGCAGTATCCTACTTGGTTCTCCCCACTCAATGGGCGCGAGGGGCGTCTTATCTTTTGTTCAGCGCCTTCACCAAGAAGCTCGGATATCGTATTAAAGGACATCCTGGTGTTCTCTGGACATGCCAAAAAATCCAGTACTTAACGGGTGCTAGCGAAGAGCATTGCGTGCTCGGATCACCCTATTTTCGACGACTTGTCCTATAGACAGTATCTCTGATTGATCGTCGTCGACAAGGTTTGGAACTTCGGAAGCGCACTCTCACTTGCATGTATCGTGGCACTCCGAGCATTTCCTGTTCTAGGCCAATCGCGCTGCTCATCCTGCTTTTGTAACGCCCAGGTGTCTGAGATGCTTTCTAGAGGGTTAAAGATAGTGGAGTCGAACAAGTCTGACGTTCTTCGTCTTTTTCACCACCCCACTACGCTCTTGAAAGCTTTTCTACCCGCCTGTTTCCCCTGCCTATTTCCGATATCATGTCGTTGGCCATCCTGACCTCGTGATCTAGAGGAGTGATAACATTACATCTTTGGTACTTGCAAGGGGGGCTGCGACGCCTAGCCGGTCGCTTCCTGTGACTGTCTATTTCTATTTGATGTTATTTTAAGTGTTTATTTTGTGTTGATGTTAATTTATAGTGTTCGACCAGCAATTGGGAGGAAGAATCTGTGTTAGCGCTGTCATCTCTTACGGCTTCATCACAGTATTTTACCAAAGTTTCTGATCAGTGTTGCTGCGTTCCAGCAAGGTTTGCACGTCGACATATTCGGAGCGAGGTGCAGTGGAGCATATTCGGCAGAGTTGGAGCACGCTAACGAAGACTTTCTCTACTTTGCCGGTGAGCTGCGCATTAGGAGACATTCGTATGTTTGCCTTCTTCACGAAAAGGGCTGGGGTGCAAGTCATTTTGCCTAGCATGTTCAAATTTAGACTGTTGAAATTGACCGACTTTATGCTGCTAGAACAGCTGACTTTTCTTCAAACAGTCTAGTTCTTAAAAGCTCAGGCATGTTCAACTTTCAGACACGGTCGTTAGAAATGCAGCTTTACGTGGAAATGTTTCTGTGCGACGCTGTAAAACTCTCCGAGTTTCTCGCGTGCCGCGGCTGCAAAGTTGGTTTTATTGTATCTGTTCCTTACTCGTCGCTTTTGTTTCCAATGTGTTTCACTCTCCATATTTAGGAGGTCTCCACCTTACCTGTGAATTTCGTTACCATTGTAGTTGGAACGTACTTGAAAAGGCCCAAGCATATGAATGATCATAGCCGGTCATGGATCCAGACTAGAGAGGTGAGACTAGTTTTGTGGCCTTACTCGATTTCATAATGAGGTAGTTCTTAAGCAGTACGTCATTTCTTATCAGATGGCCTAAAGGAAATCTGGTAGGGTGGCTATAAAGCTAGTTCTCATGTCCAATGATAAGGAAACTAGTGAAATATACAGCTCCTTCAAGACCACGGTCAACTTTATTGCAATTGGGCGAGAAGTACAAATTGATACTCATAGTAATTTAACACCTGTGGCGCAGTCGGCTGGCTTGTGCGGCGATCTCGCAGATGTCGATTATCAACTTCACTAGTCGATTCTATACCCACGCCAACTAAACCCTCCATACGTAAGCGTTGGGTGTTGGAACCAGTGATGTGCGTAAATGAAATGTGAAACTTCGTAATTCGTAATTCCGAGAAAACCGTCGTAGATCGTAAGAGTTACCTATCGTGCAGTACAGTACAATAAATTTTCAGAGGCTTTTTCTGCTTAATCAAACACGATACAGTATTTTTTCATTGTGTGATTTTCAGTTCAAGCTGAAAAGTCTGCCTACCAAATTATTCCCCTTCTTCCGTTTATTTTTCTAGTAGGAGACCATCCAAATCAAACTTTCCATGTTTCAGGGAAGTCGAAAAATTGTTGATTAAAACCTTTGCTTTAGCCTATTCATGGTGTTCCAACAAAAACTTTACATCGTTTGAATGTTCATTAAATTCTAATTTCTTAGCTATTCTTTATCTTGCGTGTAAATCAATGACGTAGAAGAATGAAAGTGAAAAACCCGCTGTCAAAACTAAAATTTAAAAAATTGCTTCACCGCTCACTAATGCAGCGAAAGCAACAACTGACCGTGCAATTCAATAAGCATCGCGTACTGAATGAACGCATGGCGCAACCATATTGCATGACGCAGCGAAGGATCTAAGCTCTTCTACACTTTGAAACAAGCCCGTGACCAACTGTGTGGTAAACGGATAAAAAACTTTCAGTCACCGAAACAGTATTGCCATATTTCTTTATCACCTTTTGTAGTTGCTTTTAAGTGGAAATGTTAACGTATAACTTTTTTGAGACATCATGAGATTGAGATATCATAGACGACGATCTTTTTGATTTAGGAGGTGTCTAGTTCAGTTTGGAAATGAACCAGCTTGAGTTGTGAGTTTAGAAGAGTGCAGTTTAAGTTGCAAAAGGTTCAAATTGAATTTGTGAAAGTCTATTTTAAACGCTGCAAGTGGAACGGTATAAAACTGCTGCAGGACGGTAGTCAAATTTCAAACTTGTTTAATGAGATGATACCAAACAACAGCCCATCGCGGTAACCCGAACTTTGTGTATCAGCTTACTTCGCCTTATGACGTACAACGCAAACCTGTAGAAACATCAGTGGTTAATCTTTTCCACATGAGTCTTTAAAGATCTCGCTTCCAATCACGAATGATGTTCGATCGTGGATTTGCATCAATTCTATTCGGTAGAGTTAGCATGAATCTATCATAAACAATTTGACTAGACGTTATTAGTAAGCGAGACGTATATCAACGAATGCTCGTCTCTCTTTCCTTTCAAAACTGTCTCGAATATCTTCATGTGGCCTGGAGTGGAATGATCATCGAGAATAGGAATGCGATGTGCCTCGACAGCTCTCTGCCGGAAAGGAGGAGTCCAGTCTCCTCGTGAGGAGCTTTTCAATAGTGTCTTTTCCTTGTTTCCCCTCTAGAACAGGTCTGATTCCAATCGGCAGCCCTTACAGTGTTACAGAAACGGGGAAGCTATTTAAGCAAAGAGATACGTCGGTCTTGAAAAACCCTGCACAAGGCGATGTGGTTCTGCCACGGGACACGTCAGAACATCAAACAAAAACAAATAACGCTAAAAGGAAGTGGATATGAGTTATGATAGGAGAAGAATAAATTCGGCATCTATCGTTATAACCCGGTCCACGTTACACCATTTGGACACTTGGTTATAGATCAAAGATCTTTTTTACGCTAATTTACGATCTACGACCCAAAATAGCGCAAAACAATAACCATAAAAAAGTTGCCAAAGGTCGCGTAAATCGCCGTAATCGTCGTAACTCGTAATGGAACTACTTTTATTCGGAGAGAAATTGTGGGCGTATCTGCGATTTAGGCCACCATTAAAATGGTAGCCTAAGTACCAGAATTATCTCTCATTCCCAGTGATTCACCTCACGTTTTATACGTTGGAGGAGACTGTGGAAAGGTAACTTTTCTCTGAAGCTATGTCCACAGGCCCGCGAAAGCTCACGTTTGTCACATCTAATTTTCTGCTGGAGTAAGTTTTTGCTGTGATCAAGGTCTTTTTCATGAGTGCAAACCTTGCTACCAGCATTCTTCCGTATATTTGGTGCATTCGATGCATTCGCGAGCACTAAATCTGCATTTTTTGTTGGGTGTTTTGTCGCTGTGCGATTGACTGAGCAGATTGTGTACCGGAAACTTACTTAGTTCCTCCTGCTCCTTAGTGCTGTTGAGCGCATTGGGCGACGAAGTCTTTGTACCGCTGTCTGTCTTGGGCTACTTCTTTGCACTCCTTGCCTAGAAATATTCTTAACTTTCAAGTCATTCTGAACGTGCGAAGCCACGCGTTCATGTGCGGCCTCTGGTTCGCATTCCTGGCGGTGTCCATTGCCTGGCTGATCTTGGCAGGCGGTGCACCGACATACGCAGTATGTGTCTGACAGGGTCAAGCTTGATGTGCAAGAATCGTAGGGGAGGGGTCGTGCTGCGACCGCGTTTATTGGGGATCGTACTGGTTTTGGTTTTGGAAAGATTGGCCTTTATTTTTCAGTTTTTAAAGTGATGCTTGTACCTCTTAATAAGTCTTATTTTCCAGGTGTGGATCGACATTGAAGAAATTGTTCACTGAGGATGGAAAATTATTGATTGAGTGATTGATTACACAAATTAATTTATTAGCTTTTTGAATACTGGCTATTCTACATTTAAGATAAGGATTTTCTGCTCGTAGTTTTCGTTTCAGTAAGTCCAATCTTTAAAGTTTTTTTCATTACGTCATAGAAACGACGGCTTTCTACCTGGAGGAGTGACATCTGCTTCCGAAATTGCATTCATCTACAGTTAACAATTACAATTACAGAAAGTTAAATCACAATTTAAAAAATAGGCTCTTTAGTAAAATTTTTATTGCTAATTACTGATGAAGATTTAGGTACTTTCTCTAAAAGATTTCTTGAAGCGCTCTTCGAGTAGATTACAGAGCCGCAATCAAAGGATGGACTTGTCACGGAAATAATTTTCTCCCTTTTGAAGGAAACAGCATCTGAAAACAAAATTGTGCTCAGTAAAAATTTCAGGCCGTGCATGATACACAGTGATAAAAACATGCTTTTCTGAAGCGACCTGTATGATCAGAAGCATCTGTTTTGCGTCATTTGCCGAAGAAAACGTTCCAAAAAGCGGCCCCTCTCCCAATCAAAAAACTCACTTTTGGAGCCTGCTCTTGGAGAATAAAATCCGCATTTCTCAAAATTTTTATTCTCTATGGACTTTTCGAGGCCGCACAAAAACACCGACTAATGAAAGATTACATGGCAATGGCAGCCGCATTCTTTGACTTTGTCGATCGCATGCGAGGATGGGCTGCTCCCGGAAATAATTTTCTCCCTCCTGAAAGAAGGAACATCGGAGAGTGAAGTTGTGCCCTACAAAAATGCAAGCCCTGTGTATCATACAGCAAAAGAACCAAGCTTCTCCGCTGCAATGTTTGAAATGATTAGGGAGATTGTTCTCAAATCTCTCGTTTTTCATAAGAATAAAAATATTTTCTGCCAGTTGAAATTCTGCCACAAAAAGCTTCAGGTCTTGATCAGCGCACAGTGAAAAATCATGATTTCCTGCATCAAGCAGGTTGGGTCAGCCTGTTCTAGTAGGTCTGACACCAACGTCAGTGGAGTGACAAAATTGGACGTTCACCAAAACGGCAATAACTTAGTAAGTTTTTTGAACCCGGAAAAACACAATGGCTTTAAAAAAAGACAAACGCTTTCTTGCTATGCGGAAAACAGTTTTTAGAAAGGAGGTCTTCAGGCGAGGTGGGGAGGTTTCGATTTTTAACGGAAAAATGGAAGATTTTGTTTGAATGATCTATCTGGGCAAGTTTTTAGAATTTCAAAAAAGCCAAGAGCTTTTTGAAAACTAGAGGAGATGTGTTTTCTTGCCATATGTGAATCAGCTGAAGTCTCTTTCCTTTCTTGAATTTCTAAAAACTTACCCAGTTATGATCACTTTTGTGAAGTCGTTCCAACGACGTCGGTGCAAGATCGACCATAAAAACTGGAAACGACTTCACAAAAACGATCATTACTCTGTTAGTTTTTTGAAGTTCGAAAAAGCCAAGAAGTTTCTGAAAACTAGAAGAACAGTGCTTTCTTACCATGCATGAATGAGTTTTCAAAAAACAGACGGCTTCATGTGCGGCGAAGTGGATGCGATTTTCGGCATGTATTTCGGCAAAAATCGATAAAGGGTCGCACCCCTTCGCCGCGCATGAAGACCTTTATTTGAAAACTGCTTCATACATGGTGTGAAAGCACTTTTTTTCTAGTTTTCGTAAAAGCCCTTGGCTTTTTTGAATTTCCAAAAACTAAGCGAGTTAAGATTATTTTTGTGAAGTCCTTCCGAATGATCATCCGCGGGCGACCGTCGACATCAAAGGACCTGGTTGTCAGCACTAAAACTGTCATAACTCGGAGAGCTTTTGGACTCTAAAAAATTTATGGCGTATTGAAAACTGGGGTAAATGCGGATTCTATGATCTGAGAAACTGCTTCTAAAAGTAGAATCTCCTATGCGATTAGGGGGTTCTATTTTGGGTTACTTTTTCAAGACAAATCATACAAAATTGGGAACCCTGATCATATAGGATATCGTTTCAGAAAAACGATTTTTTTCACTACCAAGCAATGTTCTAGATTTAATGTGGCTAAATTTTGACTGCATAGGTCGTCCGCTTCAAGTAGAAAAATATTATCATAACCCTAAAAGGCGAGGAGGAGTTTAAAAATTCCATCCAAGCATCACCCAGTACTGTGACTTTGTATGCTGAGCACGAAAATGGTATCCATTTTTGAAAATTCAGCCGATTACG
This sequence comes from Heligmosomoides polygyrus polygyrus, assembly GCA_947396885.1. Classification (NCBI taxonomy): domain Eukaryota; kingdom Metazoa; phylum Nematoda; class Chromadorea; order Rhabditida; family Heligmosomidae; genus Heligmosomoides; species Heligmosomoides polygyrus. The sequence goes on along the minus strand of OX377201.1, from coordinate 71,123,158 downwards.
GTAGGTTACTGTGGGTGTTCGTAAGGATGGCTGGATCATGATCACTGATTTCGCCCTTTCCTCACAAACAATTTAAGCTGCTGGCCACGAATCTGAAATTCCTTTTTCTAAATTATCTATTTTTCGTGCACTACTTTCCATCTTAAAGTAGAAGATTTGAAAGCAAGTCTGACCACATAGGTGAAGAAAGCTATGTACTGACATTGCTAATCTTGATTACTCATGAAAATGCGGAATCATGCGAAAACTTTCACCAGATTTATTTATTTATTTATTTATTTATTTATTTAAAGCATGCATTCAACGCGCAACAATATATTATGCAATGAACACATCCGAAACGAAATAAACCTTGCAAAAAAAACGAGAAAATTAATGCGGATCGAAGGTGACGTTTCACATAACGAACATTTTAAATGCACTTTTCGACAAACTAAGAAGATTGTCACTTTTGGCTACTAACGAGTTCATCACGTTCAGACACCTGTAAGTGATGAAACATGATCTAATCCATGTTCTTGCAACCGAGGCGTACAGCATTGTTTTTCCTCATTTGAGATCAGTACGTGGAGAAGTTTGGGCGAAACCTGCTTTCGATCTTCGGAGTTGTGGGAGTACAAATGCCCACTCCGTCGACTAGCGAGAGTGGTGGGAAAATGAGCAGCATTGTTTTTAAATCGTATTATCCAGGTTAGAATGATGTTCTAATGTCAGTGCGGAACACTACGATGTTCAATATACACTTTACATCGACAAAAGAATAGCCAGCAAGCACAGCAATGCAGAACCCTAACCACCGGATCCAAACCCATGGTCTTGGTCGTGAAAGTCCGCCCCTGCATCCACTCAGCCATCCAGTCGCTGTCCCCTTGCTCGTGAGCGGCGCACCTTAACGTTCCATTTCGGTTACTGTATGGCGCCTTTCAGGCGCCTTTTATACTCCCGCCGCGGCGCGGCGCGGCCAGTCGCCCCGCGCCCCGATTTTGACGCGCCGCTGCGCGATTGCAGTTAGAAAGGGGAGCGTCAGTAACGCGCGGCCACGAGCATCTGCGCACTACTGCTCGTGCTCCGGAAACGGTCCACGAGTCATTGAGGGACCAAAACAGAAAGGATTTTTTGGCCGATCAGCGCAATGCATCTTGTCAATGTTTGTCGTGGGATTCCTGTGGGGAGCGACGAATCCTCTCTTAAGCCTGGAGTTGAAGTCGTTCGCTCAACCAACGGTTGAAACCGGTGAGTGTGGTATTGAGACGAATCCCCTGCAATGCAAACGGCCCTAAACCACTCCTTATTTTGCGACATGTGCGGGTCCAAAAGTAAATCAGCTGGAACGTACCCATCGTCAAGAATCACTCAAAATTCTTTCTCATATGGCCATTCTAGGGTCACTGTGCACTAAGCATATCTTTAGCGTGATATATGAAGCTTCGTGAATGTCTACAGATCTCTATTCTCTTCCTACGTTACAGAAGGTACGGGCTAAGGTCATGGTCACCGATTCCGCCCAAACTTCCTAATCAACCGAACCTACCGTAATCGCCCGTTACTTCAAAAAACGATGTCAGATTCGTGACCAACACCCTAAACCCCCTCCCCCTCCTTCCCAATAGGAGAAGTTTGGTCGAAGAGGTGAAATCTCCCACTCCACATCGAGTCTGCCGCAGCTGATCGCGCCGCTGGTGCGAAGGACGCGGCGCGGCGCGATCAGCTGCGGCAGACTCGATGTGGAGTGGGAGATTCACCACAGAGATGAACATTTTGCTATGTCCTCCTTGTTTTGGCTCCTCAACTAACAAAACAAAAAAGGTGTAGCAAAATTATGGCCCTATTGCACTTTCAGGACTCCAGAGGTCGAAGAGAGGTCGAAAAGGCTTTTTGACCAAACTTCTCCAGGGGGGGGGGGGGTGTTTAGGGTGCAGACCACGAATCTGACATCCGTTTTCGGTGACCATTGCCTTAGTTTAGTCACCCGTACCTTTGGTAACTTAGGAAGGGGAAGGAGATCTGTAGACATCTACGAAGTTTTACCTACTACGCTAAAGATGTGTTCAGTGAACAATGACCACGGAATGGCAATACGAGAGAGAATTCTGAGCGATTCTCGACAATGAGTACCTTCCAGCAATTTTACTTTTGAACCTGTACATTTGCAAAATAAAAAGTCGTTTAGTGCCATTTGCATTGCAGGGGACTCGAATCAATACCACACTCACCAATTTCAACCGTAGGTTGAGCAAACGACTTCGACCCCAACTTTAAGAGAGGATTCGTCGTTCCCTACAGGGTTCCCACCACTAACATTAGCCAGAGGCATTCCGCTGATCGGCCAGACGAATTCTTTCTGTTTTGGTTCTTCAATAACTCATGGACCGTCTCTTCCGTCGTCGTTTATGGCGTGGCGCACGGAACGTAGTACGTAGAAGTTGGTCGCCGCACGTCGCTGACGCTCCCCTTTCTAACTACAATCGCGCAGCGGCGCGAATGGCCGCGCCGCGTCCCGAATTGACGCGCCGCTGCGCGGCGGGAGTATAAAAGACGCCTATCGCAACAAGCGAACTGTGAGATCGCTGTCATTGCGCTACTGTTCCAACCTCAAACCTCTTGTAGGTGAAACTCTAACCACGACATGGCAGTTGCAGACGTCAGTTCTGCTTTATCGCCCGCACTGAAGTACAGTTTTTTTGCAATTTTTGACCTACCCAGGTGTCCGCAGAAAATTTTGAAAACCACTACGGTGTTTCTCAGAAAACCCCCTACAGCCCTCAGTAGGTCACTTTTAAAATTGCCACGGGAAGTTCTTTGGCTTTCCTTGTAAGGGCACCTTAATCCTGGTGCAGAGCGGTCAGCTGATTCTCCCTATATACCCCTCCCCGAATTAAGTGTATGTAATGAGATACACCTTTTCCATGTCATTCAGTCACTTGCACTTCCAAATAGGCGGACAACACAGGATGTGGAGAGGCCTGCGTGCTGTGACCTCGCGTTCGTGTGCCAAGATCGTGACCGACACCTCAACCATCGCGCTACCAATTCTACGGATCCTGTGTTTCTCCAGTAGACACATTAAACTTTCTTAGGCCATCTAAGAGCTTCTTAATCTTGGTGCAGAGCGGTCAGCCGGTCTTCCCTATACAGGGTGAACCAAAATAACGTGGACAAGATTTTTTTGTCATAATTTTAAAACAACCAACAATTCGAGAAAACGACGACTAAATTACAACAATACAAACATTAATGCACACCATGTTTAAGTGGTTTCGAAGTGGCCTCCCTTGTGGCGATGCGCCGCAGGTCATCAGGAGACAATCACTCCCACTCCTGGCGCAAGGATTCCTTCAGGGACTCGAGACTGTGGTGGCGTTTGACGCCGACCCTAGCCTCTAAAATGCCCACACACTGTAGTCCATCGGATTCAAATCCGAAGAATACGGCGGCCATTCCGAAGGCGTGATGAAGTCAGAGGAATTGACCTTGCACCACGCCTGCGTACTCTTCGCACTATGTGCGGGTGCAGATCCTCTTGGAACGTCCAATGGGCATCACCGAAGTGCTACTGGACCCAAGGAAGAACTACGACTCGAGAATGTCTCGCGTCGCTGGCGCAGATTCCGCCCCAAACCATGACAGATTGTGGGTTTTGGACGGTAGCAGAGGTGCTTGGAGCCTCTGTTGACCAAATCCTACCATTTTGACGACTGTATGCCTGCTCCACGGTGATCAGCTTTAAACCACTTTCAATTCAAACTGCACCTTGCTTCTCTACTCTACTTCTAAAGAATGCCACAAAAAATATCTTCTTTTATAATTTTAAGTCTAAAATCCGACTATGATGAGTGTCCAAAATGTGATCATACTCTTTCAATCGTCACAGAATTCCTTCCCGTCTGCTACAAAAATACTGTTGGGTGCAATTCAAAGTGTCGGAAGGCTTAGAACTTTGGGTGTGTCATACCATAGAAATGTGCCATGCGCTCACTCAGTAGGGGATGCTTGTTGGATTATTTGTGCAAATAATGCTTTCTTCGAGTTGGTCAGCGATCATTTTTTTCGATTTTGGATGGAACTGTTTTTGTTGGGTTACTCGGAGTTGTTGCGGTTGTTTCTACGAAGTCATAGTTTTATATGCAAGCCAATGGCTAGTAGAATGATAAACGTTTTTGACCGTCCAAGCAGTGAAGCTGTTTATTTGGGCACCCTGTATAGACGCCTATTAAGATAGCGTTTTTGAACAAGCACTTTATTTTGGTTCTCCAAAACTTGTCCAGCTTGATTTGAAAGGTGCTAGTTGATTTTAGTGGCTTCCATATTAATTAGAAGTGTCCAGCTCGAGCTGAGAACGTCTCAATAAAACACAGTTCTTCGATTAGCTTTAGAATAATAGAAAAAGCAAGGAAACTGCATGCGTTATAAGTCAGGCACCTTTTACGATTTACGGTTTACGATTTACGATGTACGACGATTTTTTTCGTGTTACGATTTACGATTTACGGTTTACGAAATTTCGGATTTCATTTACGCACACCCCTGATACAAAGTATTTGAATTGAACATTTGAGGCGGAATACCGTCGGCAGCCGCGCCAGCGGTCATAGATGTGTAGGATGCGTTGAAAACTGTTTTTCGCTTTACCAACTTTGCCGACGGGTTCGCGAAGGCTTTGGCTGCCCATGAAGACATGGAAGGACTGCCTGAAATATGAAGAAAGGCAGATGTATCACAAGCGACATGCACAAGGCCCTTGAATAAACCCAGAATGTGCCGTATCCGTTCAAAATGTCCTGTTCAAAAATATTGTGTAGGACGCCATTCTCGGATGCAACCCTACGGCCAGCGAGAAGTGGTCACTGTCGACGACATCGGCGACGGGGGTACAACACAACCTGCGGAGCTGTCGCCGACGCGTCGCCGAAGTATAACATAGGCCTATGAGAACTTCCTTCTGTGGGTGTCCGTGTTCTTCATAAACACTTTTCGAATTCATCGGACTGCTCCTCTTTCCGGAGATTCTAACGTCACGAAGTGCTGTCTGGCTTGTCCAGAAGGTTTGGTACTGGACGTAGGCTTTCCCAACTTTGATCCTTTCTCCACTGTGAGCTTGTCGAGAATAGACGTGCCGTGTCCTTCTTTCTCACAAATCCTGGAGCGACCTCGTTGGCAATCGCTTGCCATGTTATTCGGCCCTCCGCAATTTCTGCACTGTGAGCGTTTCTTGATAACTTCTAGTCGTTCTGTTCGTGACCGAAACGTTGTGTAGTTACGCGGTACATAGTCCTTTCTGTCATAGTAGAAGCAAATGGGAATGCTTCTCCCAGTTCCTTGTTGGCCGTAATCGTCTTTCGGTAGCCTTCGCCCATGTTGTCTCGCTAGCGGGGCCTTTTGGGCTTGTCTATCATCTCAAAGTTCGACCACTCCAATTTCCATTTCTGGACTTATGTGGTTTAACACTTCCGACAGAAGCTTCTTTGTGAACCAGTTCTCTCCCGGTAACTCTTGCCTTTTTCGAATAGCAAGTCTTTGTATATCTTCATTGAATTTTTGACAAAATCTGCTTTTGCAGCACTGCGCTGTCGATTTTTTCTTCTTGAAGCTCCATATGACCGGTAATTCAAGAGAGTTCTTCGCACAGCATTCTTGGGTCCTCCAACCTTCGGCTTTTGACTCTTCATCTTTCAAGTCACTCAATCATTCTTTATATCAGAAGCTCTTTATTCCCTCTTTGTACTTCTTCTTTAAATGTTCTACAGCCATCGAGTACGTCTTTCCACTTAATTTGAACTGCATGAGAGACCCTCGTCTCGAGCATCAGTCAAGTAAGCCATTTTGTGAGTGCCCTCCATATTCCTTGCATGTACTGAGTGTTCGAACGAGCTCCAGAACGAGCTCTCTCCCACTCCCAGATCTTGCCTGTAAACATTGGGATTGGCATTGGGTTCAGCTGGACTTTCGGCGTTTTCTCCGTTGAAGTGTTCGTATCCAATCACATCTGCAAATCCGCGATTGCTTCTTATACGTGGAATACTAACTCTTGTGCCATCAAGGAGTTTGTCTATATTTTCTCCATGATTGCCTGGAACTGCAGGGTTTCGCTATTTATGCTGTCTGCTGCTTCGGTGTAGTCTTTCAAGGCGCTGTCCACATTCTTAACCGTCATTTATATGGGCTTCTTGAGAGTCTTCAGTCGGATTGTTCCTCCTGTCTTTTTCATTTCTCCGGCTGGTCTTCGGCGAATTCCTTGGGCAGGATTGAGTCTCCCGGTTGTTCGTGTGAGTAGTCCCTGTCTGGTGGGTAGTGATGATGTCACACTGCCGTTCTGCCGATGTCAGTTCTTCGTCTACTTTTCAGCTGCTCTCGATGAGTTGGGACCGGCTAGTTCGTGATCCGAGTTCCTTTGTTGAATTGCTTCGACTGCTCTCAATAGTTGCGAGCAGCTCCAGCTTCCCTTGTCGAACTGCAATTCTGCTTCAGCGGCCAGAGCTGTGGCGGGGGGGGGGGGGGCGTTCGTTCCCTACACGACCACCCGCCGCCCACTTCCCGCCCTATCCGCCCGCCCTACCTGGACAAGTTTGCGGCGCGCGAAACCGTCGTTAGTTGGCATGACGTCGTCCAAAAACCCAACTGCGGATAGGAGACGATTGGGAAGCGCATCTCATGGGAAACTTCGAAGTCATTTTTTAGCCAGTTCGGTTGTGGAGGCAGTTGAGCGAAGGATGTGGACTCTTCAAATTTTCGCCACAACTAGAGACTATGGGTGGTTCCGATCAGTAGATGGTGGTCTCTTGAAGGTCTATCTGAAACTGTGCGCAAAACCGGCTCACCGTCTTCTCATTTTCAGGGACCAAACAATTCTCCTCATATTAAAGAGTTTTCTAGTGGATGATCGTGTTGTCAAGACATATCTCGTTAAGATGTTACTGTACTTGTCGGCAAATGCGGACGTCGCCTTACCAGGGAATGCCGTGAGCTTCCCATGGAACTTCGGATTGAGACCTATATCACGTGAAAGAGCTCGAGACGCTGATCACAGATATGTAGACCAAATTTGCTAAGTGGATCTCCTGGGCAGGTTGTGGCTGGCGGAAGCCGCGATGTCTTCCGTATGTTGGGCGCGTTCAATCAGCGTTGGACGCGGTGTTACGTAATCAGGTCAATTAATTAATTGCTAATTAATTATTAATTATAATAATAATAATTAATAATTAATTGGTGATTAATTAATTATTAATCACTGCCTTGACTTTGGTGTCCCTCGCTCTGACGGCACGGCCAGCGCGACACACGGACAGATTAGAGGAAAAATGTTATGCGCCACATTTTAAGAATTGATATGCACCAGATGCGTTTGAAGTACAGCGCTATTTTTGAAATTATGTCGAAGCGTATGGTATTCATACCAGTTTACATCTGGAAGAGTTCAAGAATAGCACTTCATTAAGGAGTAGGATAAGAGGATATACAACATCAATTCTCCTGGCGTTAGCCTAAGGGTTCGGCATGACCTTTACAAGTCTCACAGGCCTTTGCCAATAGGCAAGCCAGGTCCTTAACATTTCTAAAAGGGTTGGAACCGATGTCCGAACAAGATGGAAGGCTTAACTTGCGATGGTTTGGAATTTAACCAGAACATGGTATTCGCCCGGTTCCACCACAATGCGGGTTGAGCTTTTATCCGATTTTATCTTAATCGTCGGCTTTTTGAGTGCCCCCGATCTTCGGATGATTCAGTTGACGGCAGTTTTCGTTTTATCGGGTTTTTGCATAACTCAGACAACGCCATTTTCGGCGAGCCAGATTACGGATAATAGGAAGCCGGATAAATTCGATCAGATATCCGAAAATGCATGATTCGGATCCCATCTCTAGTATTTGCATGTTTAGTTATGGGCTCTCGCAACAGGTTTTTCTCAGCATTTTTCTCAGAACAACGGTTGCTGATAAGCCCAGGAGTACCGCTGTTCTCGCCGATTCCCGCAGAAACCGAAACGTTCCGAAATTCAAACTATTCAATTACGCAATACAGAGGTAGTCGTTAGTCACATAAAAACACTTTTCAGGCTCTGCGTTTAGTTTGTGAGGTGCCGTCAAAAACTGACCTATTGATTTCGATTCTTGCTGCTCTCAGAGAGCTAGAATGCAAGTTAGTTCGCCTTTATTTCTGTTCAAACTTTGTTTTAGATTTGTTTTTTTGTTGTTTTTTTTTGATGAAAGCGGAGATGAACCATTTGTATAAGATGAGCCGTAGCTTCATCTCTTTTTTCTTTTCTTTTTTTTCGCTGTTGTTGATTTGTCTTGTACCCTCCTTCTTTAGGTTTCTTAGGACAATGACAAGTGATTGCATCGATCGAAAGATAAGTGGTATGTCATATGCAATTGGGCAGATGGATGATCTAGCCGCTTGCGTGTCACGACGATTGCATCACTTTGGGTTGAAGGACAAGCTTGGAATAGCGCACTGAAGTGTATTAGAGTCTTTTCGATGAGAAGTTACTTTCTTCTTTCGTCGTTTTAAAGGTGTGTTTTTTATCATTGTATTGCATTTCACACAAACGCCAGTTTTTAAATAAAATGTCTAAATCGTAAGACATATCCGCCTCGTAAAATATAACGGTTTAATCCTAGAGATTTTCATTAGCTCGAAAGTATGTATCCATAGAACAGTGAATTATTGTTTTGTGGCGTGGTTGTAAGGTATCTCTTCTCACAACTTCTATCTACGAGAGGGAGCACTCCGTGAATACATAAGGCTGACAAAGTCGAATTGGTTTCGGTATCCTCTACCATTTTCTCAAGCGTAGTGGTTTTGGTGAAGTGAATGTAAACCGAACAGAGCCAAGTCTTTAAACACTCCAAGGGCAGCCGAAGTTGTTCCTGTGACACCAAATGGATGTATAATACATAGCAGATTTCAAGGGCTACTGTAATTCTGAAGCTTATTATAGCATGTTATTCTGGATCCGCCTGTAATGTCTGTTCAACCGATTGCCCGCCTTTCGAATCTACATTTTGAGGGGGCTAAACAATGTACAGATCATTCGGTAAATAAGCTTAGGAAGCCATCTCAAGCGATCTCATACTAAGGTTTAGGCGATTTGAAATTCCTATTCTTGACACATACCTTTTTGCCGTCGGAATGTTTAAAAAGGGTGAAGGTTGGTGGTGTCAGTTCCTGCTTGAGGGGCGGAACACCTCAAGCAGGAGCTGACACTGACACTTCTATATTAAGTGATACCAAACAGTCGTTTTGAATGCTTGTTTAGCCTATACAACGGCTTGCAGCGGTTAGTCTATGAGCAAGTCAGTGTTATACATTTCCTACATCAAGGCAGTCTCATCGTCGTTGCCGGGGTGAAGGCGGACCCGGGCAGGACCCGAGCCTTCAATCCTTTTGGAGTGCACTTCGATTGCGCTACACATGTTCAGAGATAGTCATGGTGTACAATAGCATCGCAGAGTTCCATATCAACTCCAGTTTCGCCCGGCAGAAGGCACCATGATTAAACTCTATGTTCGCTGTTTACATTGTGCATGGCTGCCTAGTCGTCTTTCCACCTTCCACTTTGTTGCTCTGAGCTGCGTTGTGAGTTAGTATCACTCTTGGTTAGTCCTGGGCTCAATCGTGGTAGGGTATCATCTTACCTTCCTGATTCTCTTAAAGAATAAATATCAGGGAACGCTTCCCCGTTGCTGCTTTGTTGCCCTTGTTATCGCCCTCTACTCCGCAATATAGAAAATGCGTAGATTATGCGTTGGTAGTCGGGTTAATACCAATCGCTTTCATTGTTCGGTGTTTGTTTTTATCTGAAGTATAACGTGTTTTTGTTCTACATTCCGTTGCTGTGATTATTGTTGTGCAGGTTTGCTGTTCATCTTGTTCGGATATTCTGTGCTTTATTTACGTTCATGTAAAATAATAAACTGTAGCATCTTGAACTAATGGCAGGTGCTGTGTCGATACAGTAGCAGAGAGAATTAGTCCACATACAAGAGAGGTATCTGGGTTTTAGGTCTGCTAGATGGAAAGGCTTGGATGTGCAGATTCGATCCTCGTACGCAAAGGGAAACACCTCGTATCTTCTTTTTCGAAATACTCTGGCGATTTTAGTTTTTACCTCGTTACGTCTTCGCTTCGAAATTAAAGTGAAAAAATTGAGGAGTGATTGTCATAAATTCGAATTCCTTAGGTTTGAACACAGACAACTCCGAGCCTGGATTACCTTTCGCATCGACACCATCAGTAACTAACTCCACGCTTTCTTTCATGGAGAAGATTTGACATGAGAGGCCCTCATTGCTCAACATGCAAACGAGGTGTATTTGGAACAGTAGAAACGCGACTAACTGGCATTGAAGACTGTAGAATTTGGAGTTTAGTCATATTTTATTCCGTTTCGCTTACTACTGCTTCGAGAAGCTGGCAACCTGGAAACTTTCTGTTTGCAAGCGGACTTCGTGTCGTGCTTTTCGAAGGCATTCCTACATCCATCCCTGTTCTCGTAGTTACATAGTGCCTGCGGGTGTTTTTGAGCTACAAATGTTAGTAGCCGAACTTTACTGCTTGTGCTTTGTCAGACCATAACCGCTGCGATGACAGGGGTGCACCGATTCAGAGCCGAAAGCGCCATTGAAGTATAAATATATCATAATTAAGCCTTAAAAAATGTCCTGTCATTAGATGTAACGTTTGCTATGCATGCTGACCGTCATGCGGACTCATACGTGATATCTCAAAGTCGTTGTGCTGACACAAGGCACTCTTGACATCCTTGCGGTCATCGTAAGATTTCTACATAAAGTCTTTTCCAGGTGTTGGCAAAGTAACAGCGCTCTAGCGGAATGTTCTTAGGATAACGGCAAATATCCGATCTCAAAGGTTTTTGCCATCAAAATTCCACTATATTTGTTGACTCTCACTGAAAAATGAGCGACCCTAGCAAAAAATCGATGATATCGATCGATACTGTCTTCGCAGTCGACCTTGTTCGCTTGTTGTCAAGAACAGCCCTGCCACCGCGCACCATATTCGTCTATTTATCCTTATAATCGGACGCAGTAATTGGCTACAGCACGCTTTATCTGCTGTTCTGGATCGTCCATACGCAGTCTGAGACGGTGTTAGTCATCGAACATATAGGTATGGGAATATACTGGCATTCATATGTACCATTTTCACATCAAATTGGGCACTCTTCTAAGCTAGCCTAAGACTTTTGAAATTAATACGAACTCTTCTAAATCGAAATGAGCTTCTACATTAAACCAGTGACTTTCCAAAAAGGCTAGAATAATTTTGTGTTCTAGAAAAATTTTAGTGTAACTTTCTTTGAATTTTTCATTCGTTTCCCAATAAGAGAACACATAGTTTGAAAGTTTATTTAAAAAAAAATGAGGAGAAATAATGGGTTAAAGCTTGTTTTGGAGAGCGGGAAGGCGAACATTTCTTATTGTCAGAGCAGAGATTACGCCATGGCTTCGTCTGAAACTTCGCGATTTCTATTCGATTCATAGCCAAATTTCTGTTTTCTGCATGGAGTTTCACGTCTGCAAACGGTGCAACATGAACAAATGAAAAAAACACACATGTCCTCACTTTGATGCTGCATGCAACACTATCAATCAAACAAAATTGTGATTTGCAGGTGAACTAAAAAATATCAAAGAAAGCTCTACCGAATCTTTCTTGGACAAAAAATTATTCTATCTTAGTGAATCTGTAGTTTAACCTGCCTAAGGGTCATTTCAATTTTGAACAGTTAGCCTTGATTTCAAAAGTGTTAGGCTAACCTAGAAGAGTGCCCATTTTGACGTGAAAAGAGTCCAGCTCGACGTGAAAATGATCATGTGTTTTTGTCGTCAAAAATTGGGTGGGCCAGCCACGTAATGCGCTTCGCAGACACCCGCTGGACGAGAGCCGTCACAGACTGGATTCCGAGGATGTCAGGAGAACACCAGGACGCTCACCAACGCGTTGTTCGGACTTCTTCGTGAAAGCCCTGATCGAACAGTATGACGCTCTTCGTGTCCCTCGAGCGAGGAGGATCCATTGGAGCACTCTGGCACGCGACAGGGAGGAATGGAGACGCTGCTGGCGCCCGCTTAAGCAAGTCGATGATCAACGGGACGACAGACGATACAGGTGATTAGTTTGTTGTTAATACGCTTTCTCATGCTCACAGTAGTCAATTTTAGACCACCAATGCTTACAGCAAACTAAGGCTGTCTATTTGCGCCTTCATGTGTGCTAGTTTTCCAATAATGCCTATCTGCATCATATCATATCTCTGGAAAAAAGTGCTGTCGATGATCAAAGGGACGAATAATGAGGTAGTGCTTCCCGCTATCCTTTCGAGGGAAATGCAGTACACTGAAAGGATGCAAATATTAGTGAGTTTTTTTCATAGAAGAGAATAATCAGCGATAAAGAAATCCGGCAGAAGAAACCTAACATTGATTTACAGAACGTCTAGATCTCGCATTTTTGAAACGAAAATTAGATTTATTTTTTCAGTCTCACTTTAGTATTGGAACCATTCGGCGATATCGAGAGCTCGTAAGATGGCAACCTACTCGCGTTGATTGACGGTGAACTATAGCTGTGCCCATGCGTTGTGAAGCTCGTCTAACGGTCATTTTGCGAGTGCGGATGAACAGACGCACGCATGACTAGATTAGGCCATTTATAGCGGAGAGGTTGGAACAAGCATCTCCTTTTCAACCAGTTCCGGTTCCAAGTCGACGGATACAACAGTACCACTCTCCGGGATGGAGGACTTCGTTGGCTGGACAGCGAGCCAAACCTTCCTGAGAGTGCGGTTGTCGTCTCATGCGATGCTCTGCGTTGAAAACTCACCCTACAAAAGCCTCAGGTATTGCTGCATCCACTCGAACGCAATGCTTACTTATAAGAGTGAACGATTCCGATGCATTCGCTCCCCATTTATAGTGAAGCTGGAACGGGAATTTTCCTGACGAGTGTGCAAAACCAATTGACCACCTAAAAATTCCTACATTTGCGTAAGGGTCAGCCGGATGTTTTCGCTGTTTTCAGATGCCGGATGGAAATGATCAGAGATCTGCTGCGCGCTAACCCTTTAAGTGGAAATATAGAGTACATAAAATGTACATAAAGGAGAGTGACTGAGCGCTGACCCATCATTAGGACTCTTATTTGCTTCTAGTACTCTCCTGACTAAATACTTGAAAACATTGCTCAGGGGACCATTGATGGTGATCTTACCTCGACGATGGTGAGCCCGTATAAGTTGATCCCAGTCTGAAACGCCATGAGTTCCTCTCAGACTGCTTATGGGCTATGTCCTTGCATTCGTTCGTATAGAGAGTACTGGTGTCAAGCGACCGTAAGCACTGCGTCGTCCACAGTAATCCGGTGGAGTTTTTCGAGGAAAATATGGTCTTGAGAGGCGTTGTAATGTCTCTAAGGAGGCTTCTCCTCAGAAAATCCCTTTCCGCATGGTGTTGTGACCTTTAGCGGCGCAACTCAAGTGTCTTTTAAAAGTCTTCGAGTAAGGCGAAACCAGCAAAACATAAGCCAAATAAATTGCTGCAACAATCTTGGAGCACAGCTTTATGGAATCCACACTACAAAGAAAATTATTCTGAGATTCAGAAGTTGATCATTAGTTTTTCTGAACAAGAGTTATTCAAATTCTACGCTCCAATGTTTATTTTATTTTTAATAATTTTTGGTTGTTTCAGCTCCTCAAATTCTGCACACGTCTGGCAAGGGACGAGAGGAATATGTGAAACTTTTCCGTGCAACGTATACAACTGTCTTTCAACAAAACGCACAGCTCAAAGTGATTTGTGATACATAACAGTGCATAACAGTTAAATAATATCGTGCATCATTTATCTAACCATTTCAACATGAGCTACTGAAGGACTGGACGCTCAGATGGAGGAGGAATGCTGTTTTAAGAGCAATGTACAATGAAGAAATGTCGGAAATGCTAAACACTTGCGTAACAACGTCAACAAATTCGAGCACAAGTAAAGAAATCCTTGTCAGAAATAGAAGTTCTCTAACTAGAGAATTTCTCTTCTGACACAGAGGTTTTCCTGTCATGCTTGATAGCGATGCCTATACAAAACGCGAGTGTAGTGTCTCTATCCTACCTGCATCGAACCCATCTTTTCGAACGCTTCTTGCACCGACGGGTGTGTAAGGCTACTTCGATCGTCACGTCTTGCTGCACGCGTCGATGTGAATGAGCTCCTCAGGCTTCGAAATGGTCACATGTATTCACCACGTTCTGCAAAAGTGATATCATACTTCATCTCTGCTAAGCGAAATAAGGACTTACATGTTTAACAGATCTTCTGCTCATGCCGACTCGCTTGCGCTGTCAGTGTTAGATCGGCACCACAACACTTCATCCTCTTTGTTCGCTGAGAATCTCCCATAAATATGCGAACACTGTTCCTTGCTCCACAAAGAACAGACGTGAAGTCGGAATTCTTGGTCAAGAATAAGGTAGACGAACAGATTCAGTCCGGAATTAAGACAAGTCGCCCATACAGCTGGCTTCGATATGCGATTTTGGACCTAATCACGACATCGTCAACACTTTCACTGCACAGCATTTGGAGTTTGTTACAAAAGGTTACCGAGGAAATCAAGACACTGAAGATCGACAAACAGTTGGGAATCGATACCAGAACAGTCGACAACGACGACACAATGAGACACGTCCGGATTTGGAGAATCCGGCGATCCTCATATCTGGAACAACTTCTTTAGATCATCAGCAGTGGTCAGGTTGCTCATTTCACCTAACATGTATGATGCTAGATTGGCCGAACTTGAATGATAATCGAAATTGTAATTTGTCTATTTAACGTAAGCCTACTATATATACAGGGTGGCCCATAAACACTGCAACAAAATATGACAGCCTTTTTAAGAATCACTTGCTAATTGTCGTTGCTCCTTGAACTCTAGGCGAAGTTGGTAACAGAGTTTATTAGGCTTACGTTTCGGCGGGATCGCCTTCTTCAGAGCCTAACCACGGATCGACAGGCGATCAGGGCAATGAGGGTACCAAAGGAGACCGTACCTTGATTAGAATGCTAGTCGGAGGTTTTTTTTTGGTAGTGAGTTGGTACGTCGTTGAGTAGTTGCCATGTCCGACTTGCTAATTGTCGTGAAAACTACAGCAAATTCTGTGTAGAACATTCTTGGTATTACCGTGACCAGCTACCGGGTATACGGTATGCATAGGTGAGGAAGGATGACAATGGTAAATGTTAAGAGGTCAAAACTTTCTCAGGAGATGCATTTTGCAATTTTAACCTATTTTTTGTAATCAACATTCCAGATTCTATCCACCTTCTATGTCTCTTTTCAAAGCACCATTGAAGATTGAAAACCTTTCAAGATGAGTGCCCATTGAAACCTAAGGACAGAGGTGTACAGAGAAGCTTGTTATGTACGACGCTAATGGGGTAGCGAACGCGTCTTTGAAACGTTCTTTGCATTTCTGCTCTTTCTCAGCGAATTTCTGTTCTTTTGCTTCTGCTAAATACCTACATCTGAATGTGAGCTAGATTTCTGCTGTTCATGTAAATGTCGACAAGTGTTCGAAAAAAGAGAAGAGTATAAATAAAGGGAATCTGAATCTGAATTCTAATCTCAGCGATCTGCATCTTTGATTACATCTTATTCTTAAGGAACAAGGCTGCCTTTCGGCTTAATTTTCAGTTAGTTTGCTTCAACAACCGCAACAGTTTTCAAAGGAATTCTTCAAAATCGAAAGCTACCAGTACGGTTACGCACTTCGGGTCGGTCGAGCATTTCTTCGATAAGAACTCGATCCTTCGTAATGCGAGTGAGTTGAGTAACACACCTGCGGCGTACCCGACGACGTTGTGAACATAAATGTAACTGGAAAGGACCCTGCAATTCTGTTATACAATGAGTACATAATTCAGTGTGGCAATCGAATTTGGTCCTAAGTAATGGTTGATTGTACGAGAGAAGCACCAACTTGCCAAACGTCGCCTTTCTACCGCAGAAGTACTTGACGCTTCCATTATTACGAGAGATGAAAGCGAACATATAGCCGCTGCCAACCACAGTGATGACAAAAATGGCGCTTACAGCTAGGAGAACTTCCGATGTTATCCTGAATACTTGAATTAATACTTCTCGCCTTTCAAAAATTATTCTATTAGCTCTTATAATATTTTTCAAAAGTGAGTAGAAAAGCACAAAACTGTATGTAAATGTTTCCCAATCTTTATACTACTGATGCGATGTGCGGTCAGTTCCCGCGATTATTTTCATGTATGGTTTCATAAAAGATATGGAGGAGGGGCTGGTGGATTTCTCGCGCGTTCACTAAGATATGTTAGCCGAAACGTAAGGAGATCAGTCCGGCATGCTTCCAACCATTACCATGCTCCTTTTCTGACCGAGGTCAGCAACAGAAAGGTATGGACGCTGATGGAGCAAACTAATGTTGTTGTATTGCTTCTTCTTCTTCATCAGCGTCTGTCCCGCTTCGTAGCGGGGTCCGCAATTCTGGTGTCATGACGCCACCTCTTCCGATCCAGCGTCAGATCAGGGTGGACACCAGCAACCTTCAAGTCCATATGAAACGTATCAGACCAGCGTTGCTTCGGGCGCCCTCTAGGCCGCTTTCCAATTACCTCGAAGTTAAGGCCTGTCTTGCGGACGCTGTCTTCTTCTCCACGCAGAACGTGGCCGTACCATCGTAAGCGAGCTTCGCGCATCTTGTCAGTTATCGGCGCGACACCGAACTTCTGCCGAATAGCATCGTTTCGAATGCGGTCCATGCGCGTGACTCCAGCCGTCCAGCGCAGCATCTTCGACTCCATGACGCTGAGGCGCGTTTCAGCTTCCTTGGTCACAGACCAACACTCAGTGCCGTGCGTTGCTACTGGCCGGACGACTGCTCTGTAGATCTTTGACTTCAGGTGCTTTGATATATTCCTATCGCAGAGCACTACAGTCAACGAGCGCCACTTGGACTGAGCTGCACTAACGCGTGAGTTCACTTCAGTCACCAGATTGCCATCATATGCTACTGCTGATCCCAGGTACTTAAAGACCGACGTGCATGTAAGCTCGATGCCATTAACCCTGATGGAGCTGGACTCAGTAACGTCCGCCGTTAGATATTCGGTCTTCTTCACGTTCGATTTGAGTCCAAATCGCTCCAAACGATCACACCTAGCTTGCACCTATCGCTCGAGTTCACCTTTATCTTCGCTTGCAAGCATTACGTCATCAGCATAAAGTAACGTCCAGGCGATGGGCTTCTGAAGATCTCGTGTGATGGCATCCATGACGACAACAAAGAGGAGTGGGGAAAGAGCAGAACCCTGGTGCTGCAGATGGGGAACTCCATCGAGCTGCAGCTTGAACTCTGCTCTTCATGAAAGAGTATAGGATTTGCACCCACTCTATGAGCTCTTCAGAAACTCCATGATGTCGCAGGGCGTACCATATCACTTCACGCGGTATTCGGTCAAAGGCCTTCTCCAAGTCGAGGAAGGCGATATGCACTGGCTTCTGTTTCTCGCGATGCTTCTCTTACCGGAGGCGGGAGGCGGGTATGGCATCAATGGTACCACAGCCAGCAACGAAGCCGCACCGATTGCTGCAAAATTGGACGTCACGAACTCGTCCGTCGACAATTCGCTCAAAGGTCTTCATGCTGTGCGAAGGCAAGCGAATCTGGAGCAGTCTGCAGGACTGCCCTTCTTCTTCCAAATCGGAATCGTCGTACTTTTGCGCCAACACTTAGGCACCTTCTTCTCCGCTACAACCTGGTTAAAGAACTTCGCCAGCCACTCAGCCGGGTACCAAAACTTTGACTTCCACAGGTAAGCCGCCACGTCATCGGACCCAGTCGCTTTGCCCGGCCTCATCTTCTTCAAAGCCGCTTCAGTCTCCTCCACGGTGATCTTCTGCACGGGGCCGTGGGTTGGAGCCGTTGAAGGGATGGCTGGATGAGGAAATTCTACCGTAGAGATTTCCTCAAAGTAATCGCGCCATCGCTTCAATGCTTTCTTGCGGTCCATAAGAAGATGGCCGTTCTCATCATTGATGCCGAAAAACTTTTCAATGTCCTCGGTCTGCCGATGGCGATTCTTAGCAAGCCGGTACAGATACCGCTCGCCATCGCGTGACTCGAGCTTCTCGTTGATATCTTCATAATGAGTGGCTTTTGCAACAGCCACGGCCTTCTTTGCAGTTTTCCTCGCTTCTTGGTACTTCCGCCAGTTATCGGCTGCCTTTTCACCGAAAAACACGTGATAGAGCGACTTCTTCTCTCGAAACTTTGCCTTCACGTCGTTTGTCCACAACCATGCCTGCTTGTCGATCTTTCGTCGCCCAGGCTCCGTAATGCCGAGTTCCGACTGTGCAGCTTGACGAATCGCGTCGGTCGCCATCTTCCAAGTTTCTTCGACAGTTGTGACCGTCGGTAACCGCACGCGAGAAATCACAGCTGCTTCCTTCTCTCTCATTCGCCACCACTTTATTCTTGGTGCACCGCATCGCTCGACCTGCTTCTGCCTTGGAGGGGCGATCTTCAAAGTGCAGCGCTGTGGCGCGACCGTCTCATACGGCACGATCTTCGCGTCTGTGACAAGACATCGGTCACGATCCTTCACAAGGACAAAGTGACATGTGACATGGGTCTTCGTAGGCCGGCCTGTCATAAGGGCTTGTCGCCTGCAATCGAGTGTCCGTGCTTAGCTTAGCTGGCAGAGCGAGCAGTTTCCAATGGCACTACTTGGAGGAACGGATAGGATGTTGTTCTATTGCTTAATGCTTTTAATTACCTTCGGTTAATAAAAATTATTTCTCTTAAGCTTGAAACGATTGCAGGCCTAATAATATTTACCAGGAGCAAAGCAATGTAATTTTGGAAGACACAGCTCTTACTATAATAACCTCAAATTATACCCGGTCCAAAACACTTTATGTCATAATAATTAGATTTTTCACAGAAAATCGCGATTCGCCCAAGAGGAAGAAGAGCTGAGAAACCGGGGACATTTTCATCCCTTTTTTATGGTTTATAGATTTTCACAAAAATCCACTTTTAAATCAAATGGGTTTTGATTTACCCCATCGCTGCCGGCCGTGATAGTCACAGGATGAAAATGTGCGCACCATGAAACAGCCTTCGGGCACTAAGTTTCAGAAGGTGGCAGCTTCATCCCGGAAACATTTCTGAAGCGTGTTTTTACCTACGTAGAAATCGTTGCCTTTCTTCGAACACTAAAGCACTCCTAAGCTACTGCATTTGAAAAGAGACAATGATAAGCCGCTAGCTTTTATATCGGATGGCTATAACAAGTAACTGCGCATGCGAAAGGTTGCTGCGTTCTCATAAGACTACTTGGAAGTAGAATGTAGAGCACATTTCAAGTGCGATTTACAACAAGTCTTAACGTAGCTGTTGCATACCTTTTATGCAGTCGCCTTCTCCTGTAGACGGAGAGTAACTGCTCCGTTCCCATGAAGCACTGCACAACTGGAGGCCAGACATCGCCTACAAAATGGGTCGTAGAAGAGAAATAATATCTAGAGTATTCTCTCCAAGTAGCGGATTCTTGCAGCACTAATGATTAATGCAAACTGCAAATGCAAATGCAAATGCACTAATGACTTGGACTGGAATTGTCAACTCTGGTACTACAGTCGATCAGCTATGCGAAACGCTCATTGCAATTGTTCAACATACAAGTGGATTGTATGTTCCTCTAAAGCTACATAGAGGTGGTGAACGGGGTTATAATGCTTCATCTGAGAAGGCTAAACTACCGTCGCTTCCACTGATGGAAAAAAAATGTGTTCCATTGGTGAAAGCGAAGACAGGGCTTCGTTCGACTTCGCGTCCAAAAAACTTGACAAAGCCCTTTACCGGTACAATGCTTACATAAAAATGAAGGTTGCTAAATCTAATGACACAGCATTTTATAAGGTCATCAGACTGCGAACTAGTAGAAATAATGAAATCCCGGGATTGGTAAATGATGATGGAGAACTGGTTTTACACCAAACGGTAAAGCTGATCTATTACGCGAAGTATTTTAGAAGACGTATGCTAAGGCACAGAATGTTGAGGTGGGAAGCCTGGTAGTTAACTGTAGAGAGGATTTGCCGCGTTTTCCGCAAATGAAAACATCTATCTCGTTTCATAGAGAAGAGATTTTTGAGGTTTTGTCTAAACGGCCAAAATCCTCATCGGTATCGCCCGACTTTATTCCTTTTAGCTTTATAAAGAATATCGATCACTATATAGCTAGGCCTTTAGAGCAAATATTTAATCTCAGCTATATCAGAGCTGAAGTTCCTGCTAGATGCGTAGACATGCGTTCGTAACACCAATCCCCAAGAAACCTGCCCTCAGCGATCCGAGGAGCTATCGACCAATTGCCATTATCTATCTCAATTTTTCAGGAAACTTTGAGAAGATTCTAAAGAAACATATCTTACTCCATCTTGAATGCAATGGCATTAGCTCCAAAAATCAGTTTGCTTTCCTTAAGGGAAGATCTGTCGAAACGGCTGTTCTAACTTCTCTGAATGACTGACTGGTCGAGGACTTTTGATGATAAAAGATGCACGAATGTAGTGTATTTGGATTTATCAAAAACATTTGACAAGGTTCCTGTAGAAAAAGATATTTAAGATAGAGGTACTAAGAATACATCCTATAATTTCAAACTGGATTCGGCAATTTTTATCTAATAGGACATATCAGGTTGGGATTGAGGGTCATTACTCTAAAGTTCTTCCCGTAACAAGCGGTGTTCCTCAAGGTATTCCTCAAGCATTAGCGCCGATCTTATTCCTGCTTTATGCTTACGGACTTCCTGACTGTATCACCAACATGGGAGTCACGTGTAAAGTGCATAATTTAAAGTCAGATAATTTAAAGATCTATAAAAGAATCGAATACAAGATTCAGTGGCTCTCCAGTCAGCTACTGATTTCATTAGTTGCTGGGCAGAAAAATGGGAACTACCATTAACATTGGAGAAGACGCACTACCTGCCTGATCTGTAGATTTTTGAAAAAAGGGCCAACTACCGCGTCTACAATCTCTTCAGGGCTCAAAAGTCTAACCTCTCTGATGTCTATGTACGCGCGTTCAAAACTTATGTACGACCTACATGTTGTGGAAACGGGACGTCGTTGTTCAGTCTAGCAATGGAAATGGACTTCTGGAGAGCATTCAAAATAGCTTCACTAGGAAGCTCATGATGAGATATTTTTCAATGGATTACAATATTCAATGACGTCCGCAGCGAGCAAATTTGGTCTTCCTATTTATTTATTTGGTCTTCCTTCGCTGAAGAATAGAAGAAAGATTGCTGATATTCTAATGGTGTACAAGATTGTCGCTGAAAACCTATTCATGAACCCAAACGATTTCTTCGATGGGATAGTGACAAGGTGTGTAAGAGGTAAGCTGAAACTTAGGTACCGGTTGCTAATCGCGTACCAGGTGTGACGTTCCAACTTATAGAGCTCTCAAGGTATCCAACATTTTTGGTTGGTAAGCACGAAGACCTGAGGAAACTCTCTGTTCAAGCCTGTAGAAGGTGTCTCTCAAGGTAAAAATTCTCGAGTGTTTCGTTATGTCAAACGGCTTGGTGGTGACGACGTTTTGTTTCACTCGGCTGATGCTTTGACCCATATGTTGTTGAAGTAGTGTGTCTGTGTTTTTGTATTGATTTGTTTTTATTTTCCTAACACTAGACCCTGGTCTACGCATTGAATAAATAAACAAATAGGTAAATAATGACTCTCCGACTCAAGATCACTTCACGCAAATGCAACAGCAGTGTTCAACTTTCGGATGATTTGAATCCACTACGTTTGACGTAAGTTGAGTGAAAAGTCGGCCTACCTATGGTCTTTACTAGGAGCCAGAATTGCTGCGCACAGGTCCAGCTGCTTTCTTCTTCGTACCGTCCCGTGCGAACAATGCCTTCATATAATGTATACCTGAACGCCTGTTACAGTATGTTACGAACAGTAAGTCTACGGAGAATGACCAAAAATACAGCCTGGACTTTCCCACTTTCCGTATGGGTGAAGGAATTGAAAAGCTTTGACAAGGTGAAACATGCAGCAAAACGTCTAGCTGATTATTCACATGTATCTAAACTACGCACTAAATTTTCATAGCGAAAGCCAAAGAGGAGTAAAAGGTAACAGCAAAAACGAACAAATTCGGGTGAAAAATAATGTGTCAAGTTGGTAAATATATTGTAGGTGGAGGATCTGAAAAACAGAACAGAAAGGAGAAATGGTCTCGGGAGCGCAAACAGAAAAAAAAAAGAGGGAGGACGTTTGTGTAAAGGTAGGGAAAGTATAGCCAACAACAGAGATAGAGAAAAACAACCTGCCTATGTGCACCCATCAAATATATTCCGAAGCAGTTCACTGTATCCGCAGCTGCCAATGCAATTATGAGCTGAAATGCAAAATGTGAATACACACACGAAGACGAAATTAAATTTAAATTCTGCTGGAAAATTGTGACTATTAGAAAGCTACAGCATTTAAGAACCTGTCGACAATTCATACATCTTAGTAATATCAAACCTAGGAAATGAGTTTCCAGAAGTACAAAGGCAACAGGGTGGTTCTACTACTAAGCGGCAAACACCGCCTGGAACACGAACATGCAACGACCTTTTTAGTGCTTCGAAACTGTTGACTCGAAATAAGAAGACCCATTAAGGTGGCTGAGATAAAGGCGCATAGCGCGCCCAACTTCATGTTGATGTTGTGATAGCCCATCAGTTGGATGAAAGACGACTCCTCGCCCGTAATTTCTTTCTGCAATCGCGATTCAACCATTGTCTGAAATCTGCTTCTCTTCAGCTTGTACTTATTATTCCAAACCAAGGGGTAATCTCGCTGGTTATTGAGGACTGACGTGAAGTAACGCGAAGATGAATTGGGTGCTCTCTCGATGAAACAAGACTACGCAATTAACATCAAATACCTAGTTAAGCAAGCACCAAGGACATGGATGTATAGCTTCCTCAATAGTTGTGCCTGAAAGGCATAAGAAGACGCCTAAAAGTGACCTGAGGCTTGAAATCGCAGTATTCCAGTGTCAAGAAATGGAAATTATAAATCTACACTGACCATGACCTGGCTATTCACAATGCAATGAGTAATGAATGCTGAAGAGCCTATCAAATTCCCCAAAAACGATTGCAATAAGAGATGCGCACATGTGCCCTTCTAGGGCGCATATTTCATAGTGGAAAAAAGTGTCGTTTTCGTGCGCACGAAGAGTTGACCTTGGGTGCGCTTTGAGTAGGACCAGTTAAAGCTCCCACGTCTTCGTTGTCGGCTTCGCGCTTCTCAGCCTTGTACATGAAGCAGAATGCGCTAATTCTTCCATCACTATGACTTGGAAATGTTATTGTGAGCGACGAATACTCATTTAAGTATAACCTATAACCTTTGCCAAAAGCAGAATGTATGGCGCATCCTAAAAGAGATACCGGGTCTATCCCTGTGGAGGCGGGGTAAGCAGTTCACAGGACTGTCCAAGTTTGGATTTCAGTAAATCTTGGCATAACGTTGTCAATCTATAGATGAGATTGTTCAGCTGTTGACCAAGATTGTCATCAACTTTATTACGGCTGACGTTTCGGCGTCGTTGCCTTCTATCTCGTGTCGTGCAATGAGTGTGGGAAGCACTATATAGGGGAAACGGGCAGACCCCTTTGTGTCAGGATCAGGGAGCATCTGGACGGCCTTGGGAAAGCCAATGTCCGCACTCCTTGGGGAGAACACAGCGTCTTGCGCCATGGGGGCACGATGATTCAGGTGTCCGTCTCGATCCTGGCGCGCGAAAGTGACATTTCGGCACGCAGGACGCTAGAGGCACTTTGGATTGCGGCGAAGAATCCGCAGGTCAATCGCAAGGAAGAGTGCATCGCGATTACTCAAGAACTGGCACTCTTTGTGGAGCTCTGTGGGTTTTGATCTGCTCGATCTGACCCCCGGGATACTTAAGTCGGGTGGTCCCTAGGACCACAGCTCATTCACCCACGATTCCTTCCAGCTACGGGTGTCTGGTGGTCCAACGTCATCCACCTCTAAGGTTAGTTGTATCTCGGACATTGGATCCTGCTCTATCTTCCTTAGGAAGAGTACTCTGTTGTAAGAAACGGTGTTTGTGGGAACAGTTCCACAAGTGCCTCTGACTTTTCCAGGCTCTGAGGAAGGCGACGACGCCGAAACGTCAGCCGTAATAAAGTTGATGACAATCTTGGTCAACAGCTGAACAACCTCATCTATAGTTCACAGGACGTGTGGACAACGGAGGGAAAACTGAAAGCGGACGAGTTTATAAAGACAATACGGTGAACTGATCTAGAAGAGAACCTTTCTTTGCAATTTCCTTGCCGGGAGATGCCACACTATTTACGTTTGTTTCGTCTTTCTAGCGATTTTCCCCCTCCGACTAACAAGAGACCAAGTGTCAACACCTATACTTCGTGTTAGTCGTTGATTAATGGATGGTTGCTACGAATGGATGTATGGTATACCTTAACCAATCTTTCTACTGGCTGCGCCACAGGGACATTCTGGAGGTTATTTGAAGGCTATTAAACCTAAGCGGCAAGTTGATGTGGTCATCCGATGAACAAGACAGCGCGGCAGGAGGTGCACCCGCCCCCCCCCCCCTTCGCTGAGGGGCGTGGCGTCAGGAGGTACAGCCGCTGCTTTGTGGAGCGGAAACTTTTGTTTTGCGTGTCAAAAGTTTCGTAAGATAGCCGTTAGACTCTCGGTGAAGCCTTGGAGTTAGGGGTGGGTGAGCAAGGGGGAAAAGGATGATCGGACGCCCCTAGCAGGGGGCGGGTGTACCCTCCAGACCGTCCCCCGATGCACAAGTCACCCTTGTACTTTTCCAGAAAGTCTGGCACCCATTCGTCGACTACGAGGAATCGAACATGTGTTGGTCTGGACGAGGCCGTTCCAAGAATATGTGTTATGCATCAGGGATTGGCGGATTAATCGTTACCCGTTATCCGGTTTCCGGGGGGTTTTGGACTATCCGTCTTGCTGATCGTTATCCGGGCATTTTAGGCCGGATAACGGACAACAGATTAGCTGACTCCTCAGGCTTGGCCGTGATGCTGTACGGTCTGTGTAGAAGATAATCATTAGAGTGATCGTGAGCAACAACAGAAGTCATTCAGACTCAAAAAGGTTAGGTGAGGCATTTCCCCACTTGGGCACACGATACAAATATAGTTGTACATTAATTAGACTTTAAATTTCATCCCACCACAGTCACTAAACTTGTACCGTATATCTATAAGACTTACTAAACATTTAGCCGATTATCGACTTGTCACCGCAAGTCATGTGCGAATAGGGAAATATACAAGCTGCCTCGATGGTAGTTATAAGAGGAGAGTCTAGCGCATCCAAAGAGGAACTGTTTCGCGTCGACCTTTGCATCCTACTTATGTGGTGCCACGAATGTAGTCCGTTGGATTTGGTTGCATCCGGCAATGGGGCACTATGGGTGATAGGCTGTTGTAAGGCATTAAGAGAATACTTCAGTATAGTAGTGAATGCGACGAAAATGGGAAGAGATTTTAAACTCCTCCGTCCCCTTCACGCTAACAACGGTCGTGCGCCCATAATGTTGAGGCATTGACCTTCTCTTTTAAGAATCTGCGTTGTGCAATTAAACTATACTATTAGGTTGTAACGAATTAAATGGCACTGGCTCGCGCCATTTTTTGGCGCGTCTTTACGCGCTTGATCAAGAACAAACCGTAACATGTGGCATATCATTTAGAAGCGCAAACTTTGCTCTACCGGTGAGTACCAAACAGACCACCATTCCTTCAAGCATCTTGGCGACTTCTTGGTAGGGAAAATATCCAAATACCAACAGGATGCCGAAAGTGCCTTCGAAGATTTCGTCAATTCCAGAACTTCTGATTTTTATGCTACTGGGATAAAAAGGCATGTGTCACGTTGGCAAAGATGTGTAGAATCAGAAGGTTTTTATTTCGATTAATAAACTTGCCTACAAGCCGAGATATTAACTCTTTAAATTTACAGTGGTTCAGTGCCATTTATTTCGTTACAACCTAATAAATTGACTTTTCATCGCTGGTGTTGCACCACACGCAGATTAATTCTGTTTGTGAGTTTTTTTAGTGAAATTTCTCTTCTATAAAAAAGCCATTCCCTATAAGGGATGCGCCGAATATTCTGTTCCTATTCTATTTGTATGTCACTACTCTTTGAACGATCGACCTTTTGTTTGGCCCACATAATAGTTTACCGTGGCAAGCCGATGAAAAAGCTAATACTTTGCTCGTCCCAGATAATCTAACTTTAAGTACCTTGGATGTTGGCATACTGTAGATCAACTGTTGTGGTCCCATCAAGCTGCGGAACCAAGATTCTTATGTAGGCTTTATCAGTCTCATGTTTCAGCGCAACCGACTTCTCTACAACACGAAAATTGTTTACAACGAGAGGTCGGAAGAACCAGTCATCCATGGATCAATCTATTTGGAACCAGCTCTAATAGAAAAAGAACTAGGCGGCCGCTTAGTAAAACAACACATTGACCGTGACAAAAACCGACACAAGTGGGCTAGCTGCTGCCAGATCAAGATTAATGTGATTGAATAAGAGGTGAATGAGCCTCACACATGTCTTCCTCCTGGAGCCACCACTTACCGCCCTCCAACGGTGAAAATGCCGCCAAATACCGATGCTGATGAATGCCATATCAGGGGGTTTGGCGGTATTTTCACCGCTAGGGCGGTAAACGGTTGATGAATCTGGCCCACGGATGACTCGTCAGCCTTTCAGTTGCTACCATACGGTCAGCCAGGTTGTTCTACGAATATTTCGTCTCGTTTTCTCTCAGTTTTTCAGATTGCAAATAACAATTGAAAATTATTAACAAAAAATAAGCAAATTGTAAATTGTGTAATAAAATGATCTTTGGTCTAATAATTTCTCAAGCCAAAACATTGGCCGAGTGGCAAAAATATCGCATTGCAAAAGAGCATTGATTCCAAAGCTTGAGGGGCCTTCCTATTACTCCTCCCCGATAAACTTGGTGTTTCGGATGGCCTGGGCGCAAACTGAAAGTGAAGATCGATTTGGGGAGCGCACATCAAGCGGCTCCTCTTACCTACTGACCCAGGAAATCCCATAGAGGGTTGATAATGTAGTTACTGCACTATATTTCAAAGATACCATAGAAAACTGAAAAAGAATGTCTTTCAATTGAAAAGTGCTTGAACTCATGATCTGCTGTTGAGCGATTTTAACCGCTTTATTTTTTGTT
>OX377201.1:71069315-71095593 GCA_947396885.1 Heligmosomoides polygyrus polygyrus | reverse complement strand
ACATAGGCCTGTGTTATACTCCCGCGGGAGCATCCGCGGAACCTCCGTGGACGAGGGGTGCACCGCGGACGGCGGGCGTGGCGGGGGCGCGGTGATTGGCCAGGTGAGGGATCGATTCCCGCGCCCGCGGGAGTATAACAGAGGCCATAGATTTTTCGGCAATATTCCATCGAGGACGTGGCCCTAGGCCGAGCTGCGCGGACGATGACGTCATCAAAACCGGTATTTTGGCCAAATCTCCTCGTGCAAACTCCGTCCAAAATCATCTAGGGATTAATTGGGGTGCTGATTACGAATCCGACGTCAGTTTTTGAAAATTCCGTCGACTTCGGTAGGTTTTGGATTTGCTTCTGGATAATTGAGGGTGGTCGGGTCAGGATCATCGATTTTGTTCAAAATTCGTGTAGGGTCGGGGACTTATTCGGGGGTGCCGAACACGATGCCGAGGTACATTTGTACGATTAGGGCAGGAGAGCCCTCATACCGATAACTGAGGGTGATCGATGATCGTGACCCGACCACCCTCAAATGGGAAGCAACCTGCTGATGTCGACGGAATTTTCAAAACGAACGTCGGATTCGTAATCAGCACCCCAATTAATCCCTAGATGATTTTGGACGAAGTTTGCACGAGGAGATTTGGCCACAATAAGTAAGAGTGCAGGAAACTTCAATCGCTAAGTCCGCCGCCCTAAAACGGCAGATGGGGCTAAGGCAGTTTAGGCAGCTGAGAAGTTCTGATCACGTCATCGTAAAGTACCGTACCTTAAGCGCTCTGTTCGCGTACGCATTTTGAGGCTTTAGCTCGCCGCGTCTTCTCGCAGTGGTTAACCGAATTCGGAAAAAATGCATCACGCAAGCCTCACCTGCATTTTCGCACCGCTGTAACATTGCCCCCTCCTAAGCTAAGCCATTCTACTTTAGTATACTTATATATCGTTCTACTGCCTACAATAAACACAAGTTGCAGCCGAAACGATTCGAACTCGGCAGAGTTATTGTGCTCCGAACACGCCCGCGCGTGCAATTTAGCGCTACAACGGCAGACGCTCTCCGCGCTGTTTCTCGCCCAGATTACAGTTTTTCCTACTCTAAATGACACGATTCAATTCAGCATGAAAAGCTCTATCGAACGGTATCAAGCATGGCCCAACTCGAAGAGATCGTTTTTCGATGACGTCATCGTCCTTCCGCCGCGGCCTCGTCCTCTATGCTAAACAGTCAAAAAATTGATGATTCCAGAATCGGTCGAGATTGACACCGTTCGATAGCGCTTTTCATGCTGAACGGAACTGTGCCATTCCGATTGCCGAAGACTCAGATCTGGGCGAGTAGGAGCGCAAGAAACTCTAACCGCTAGCTTTTGCCGCTCTAAAACGCCAGCCGAGGCTAAGGCAGTTTAGGCAACTGAGGACCTATGAGCATATCATCGTAAAGTACCTTAGGCGCTCTGTTCAGGTACGTTTTTTAAAGCCGTCAGCTCGCCGCATCTGATCGCAGTGGTCCACGGAAATCGGAAAAAATGCTTCACACAATCCTCACCTGCATTTTCGCACCCCTATAACATTGCCCCTTCCTAAGCTAAACCATTCTACTTTGGCGTACGTACAGAACGTTCGACTGCCTACAAAACATACAAGCTGCAGCATGAAAGGTTACAACTTGACAGAGCTATTGCGCTCCGAACACGCCCATTCGTGCAATTTGCGAGCGGTCGCCCCCTTCGATTGAAAGGTTCAAATCCGTATGTATTGTTCACGGCGCACTTCAAAGGCTCGCTAGACAGCCTTAGAGCAACTCCTGACTAGGGCTGCTGCAAATTTCTGATAAAACTCCCCAAACGCTCAGTCTACAAGCTGTCCCCCCCCCCCTTGATTGAAAGGTTCGATTCTGTATGCATTGTTCACGGCGCACACCAAAGTTTCGCTGGGACAGATTGGAGCTAATCCTGAGTGGGGTGGCGGGAAATTTCTGATAACATTCTCCAAACGGCTCGAAATAGTCTTGAAAACGTCGCAGTTCCCAGTGAGAGAAGATAGAAGCGCAGGGGACATGCGCTGACCCACTCGATTGATAGGTTAGGTTCTGTGTGCATTGTGCACGACGCACTCTCGTGGCATTCCTGGCATGACAGAGCACTGGCGACGTACGCCATCATTGAGATACTCCGAAAGCACGCATATCCTGGGAAATAAGCTGCTCTAATCGCCCGTCCAGACAATTTTGGACCACCCACGGCGAAAATACGGGTGTTCCAGTAAAGTTTTACATATGTTTGTGTAGATCTCGAAGAGGCAAATCGAATGGTACCAACCTCTATTCAAGAAACCTAAAACTGAAGGAGTTATGAGCGTGCGACGCTTTGCGACGCTATGTTGGCGTTTTTTCGCCCACTTTTGACCGTGCGGCGCGAGCGGTATTGTATGTACGCGCGTTCAAAACTTATGTACGACCTACATGTTGTGGAAACGGGACGTCGTTGTTCAGTCTAGCAATGGAAATGGACTTCTGGAGAGCATTCAAAATAGCTTCACTAGGAAGCTCATGATGAGATATTTTTCAATGGATTACAATATTCAATGACGTCCGCAGCGAGCAAATTTGGTCTTCCTATTTATTTATTTGGTCTTCCTTCGCTGAAGAATAGAAGAAAGATTGCTGATATTCTAATGGTGTACAAGATTGTCGCTGAAAACCTATTCATGAACCCAAACGATTTCTTCGATGGGATAGTGACAAGGTATGTAAGAGGTAAGCTGAAACTTAGGTACCGGTTGCTAAATCGCGTACCAGGTGTGACGTTCCAACTTATAGAGCTCTCAAGGTATTCAACATTTTGGTTGGTAAGCACGAAGACCTGAGGAAACTCTCTGTTCAAGCCTGTAGAAGGTGTCTCTCAAGGTAAAAATTCTCGAGTGTTTCGTTATGTCAAACGGCTTGGTGGTGACGACGTTTTGTTTCACTCGGCTGATGCTTTGACCCATATGTTGTTGAAGTAGTGTGTCTGTGTTTTTGTATTGATTTGTTTTTAATTTCCTAACACTAGACCCTGGTCTACGCATTGAATAAATAAACAAATAGGTAAATAATGACTCTCCGACTCAAGATCACTTCACGCAAATGCAACAGCAGTGTTCAACTTTCGGATGATTTGAATCCACTACGTTTGACGTAAGTTGAGTGAAAAGTCAGCCTACCTATGGTCTTTACTAGGAGCCAGAATTGCTGCGCACAGGTCCAGCTGCTTTCTTCTTCGTACCGTCCCGTGCGAACAATGCCTTCATATAATGTATACCTGAACGCCTGTTACAGTATGTTACGAACAGTAAGTCTACGGAGAATGACCAAAAATACAGCCTGGACTTTCCCACTTTCCGTATGGGTGAAGGAATTGAAAAGCTTTGACAAGGTGAAACATGCAGCAAAACGTCTAGCTGATTATTCACATGTATCTAAACTACGCACTAAATTTTCATAGCGAAAGCCAAGGAGGAGTAAAAGGTAACAGCAAAAACGAACAAATTCGGGTGAAAAATAATGTGTCAAGTTGGTAAATATATTGTAGGTGGAGGATCTGAAAAACAGAACAGAAAGGAGAAATGGTCTCGGAAGCGCAAACAGAAAAGAAAAAGAGGGAGGACGTTTGTGTAAAGGTAGGGAAAGTATAGCCAACAACGGAGATAGAGAAAAACAACCTGCCTATGTGCACCCATCAAATATATTCCGAAGCAGTTCACTGTATCCGCAGCTGCCAATGCAATTATGAGCTGAAATGCAAAATGTGAATACACACACGAAGACGAAATTAAATTTAAATTCTGCTGGAAAATTGTGACTATTAGAAAGCTACAGCATTTAAGAACCTGTCGACAATTCATACATCTTCACCTGTATCACCTGTATCACCTGTCGTCCCGTTGATCATCGACTTGCTCGAGCGGGCGCCAGCAGCGTCTCCATTCGTCCCTGTCGCGTGCCAGAGTGGTCCAATGGATCCTCCTCGCTCGAGGGACACGAAGAGCGTCATATCGGTCGTTCAGGGCTTTCACGAAGAAGTCCGACCAACGCGTTGGTGGGCGTCCTGGTGTTCTTTTGACATCCCGCGGAATCCAATCTGTGACGGCTCTCGTCCAGCGGGTGTCTGCGAATCGCATTACGTGGCCGGCCCACCTAATTTTCGACGACTTGGCCCATGCGACAGCGTCTCTGATCTTCGAACGTCGGCGAAGCTCGGAACTCCGGAGGCCTTCTCTCACTTGCGTGAGTCGTGTCACTCCGAGCATCGTCCTCTCGATTCCACGCTGCGCGACGCTGATCGCGTGTTCATCCTGCTTTCGTATAGCCCAGGTCTCTGAGGCGTATGTTAGGGCAGGAAGAACAGTGGAGTCGAATAGGTGGGCACGGAGTCGGACGTTCTTCGTTTTCTTCACGACTTCTTCGACGCTCTTGAAAGCTCCCCAAGCCGCTCGTTTCCTTCTGCTCAGCTCAGGTGCTAGGTCGTTGGTCATGTTGACTTCGCGACCCAGATACACATAGCTGGAGCATTCGGAGATATTCGTTCCGTTGAGCGAGAATGGGGCATCAGAAACCCATCCGTTCTTCATGAACATCGTCTTCGTAAGATTCAGCTGCAGTCCAACGCTTCCACATACACGATCGAAGTCGGCCAGCATTCGTTCCGCCTGACTGATGCTCGGGGTTATGAGTACGATGTCGTCAGCGAAGCGAAGATGGTGCAGTTGCCGGCCGTCGACCTTCACTCCCATGTCTTCCCATTCTAGTTCGCGCATGACGTTTTCGAGGGTGGCGCTGAAGAGCTTCGCGGATATGGTATCCCCTTGTCGAACCCCTCTCTTCACGTCAATGACGACGTCGTTGTAGAATGGTGAGATCTTGGTCGTGAATCCACTGTACAACTCTCGAAGAACTCTGATGTACTGAGTAGGAACGCCCTGGGTGAGCAGGGCTTCCATGACCGCTTCAGTCTCGACGGAGTCGAATGCCTTCTTCAGGTCAATGAACGTAAGGCACAGCGGCAGCTTGTACTCTCGCGACACTTCGATGAGCTTCGTAATGGTGTGTATGTGGTCGATCGTGCTGAATCCTCTCCGAAATCCTGCTTGTTCGCATGGCTGTCCTTCGTCCAGCGTTCTACTAATCCTATTCAGGATGACTCGAGTGAACAGCTTGTAGACTACGGACAACAGGCAGATCGGGCGATAGTTGCCAATGTCGTGCACGTCTCCCTTCTTGTACAGCAAAACGGTCTTGCTGGTCTTCCACTGAGATGGAACCTTGCATTCGGACAGGTAGCGTGTGAAGAGCCGCGCCAGGGTGTTGATGAGCGCTGGCGGGAGGTTCTTCAGGTGTTCAGCTCTGATCCTGTCAGAACCGGGTGCTGTACGTTTCTTCACCGACGAGATGGCGTGTCGGATCTCGGAAGGGAGAACAGAGGGAACAACGTATCCATCCTGCGGAAGATGGCATGGGGGCAGGTGGACGTGGCTATCGAAGAGATCGGAGTAGAAGTCGTGGATGACTTTCTCCATGGTCCTTCTGGAAGAGGTGATGGTTCCGTCAGGACGTCGGAGAGCGGTCATCTTGGTCTTGAAGTTGGCGAAGTTCCGGCGGGCATTGCGAATGCTCAGCCCTGCCTCTGCTGCTTCAGCCAACACTTCCGCCCTTCTCTCCTTGAGATCTTCCTTTATCGCCGCTCTGCATAGCTTTGCAAGCTCGGACGTCAGTTGGTAGTTGCCTGACGCTCGTGCTGCTCCACGCTGGCGTATCAGCTCGAGAGTTTCCGGAGACAGGCGTCTCTTGGTGGTCTTCAAGCTCTCGGCTCCCTTAGCACTATCGTGGAGATGGTGCACGAAGCGATCGTATTCCTCGTCGACGTTGTCCATGACGGCATCTTCCCAAAGGCCGACAAGAGAGGTGTAGAGATCCCAGTTGATGGTCGTTCTGGGATTCCTCTTCTTGAACTTCGCGGCCTTCTCTCCTTGACGCGAAAAGCGGAACCTCGCGCGAAGGAGGCGGTGGTCCGATCCCGTGTAGAACTTGGGGACAACGGAGACATCGGTCAGGCAATACTTGCGATTGAAGATGATGTGGTCGATCTCGTTGTGGAACTGGCCACCGGGGGATTCCCAGGTCCATCGTAGGGAGGGAGGCTTCTGGAACTGCGAGTTTCCATGGATGGTCTTGGTCGACATGATAAACTCAGACAGCCTTTCACCTTGCTCGTTCCACTCCAAAACGTGGGTTCCGATGTGAAGTTCTTCCGGCGACCTTCGTGGCCCGATCTTGGCGTTGAAGTCGCCGACGATCACCTTGTAGAAGGTGTGATCTTCCTTATAGAACTTCTCCAGCTCCACGTAGAAGGCCTCGACGTCTTCGTCGTCGTAGTCGGATGTTGGGGCATACGCGACGAACACAGTCAAGGCTGGCACGGAGCCACATCGCTTCAGTCGCAGACGTCCGATTCGGCTAGTCAGAGACTCGTACGAATCGATGTTCATGGCCAAGTGCGTGTTGACGAGGACACCAACGCCGCCTACTCCCCTGCTGTCGCATGTTCCGAGGAACAGTTCTTCTCCGGAGTCGTAGGCGGCGTGTAGGGGGTGGTGTCTTCTCGTCTCGGTCAGTCCGATGACGTCGTACTTGATCTTCCTGGCTTGCATCATCAGGTCCTCGACGGATGCTTCGGACGCAAGCGTGCGGGCGTTGTAAGTACAGATCGTCATCCTAGTCCTTCTCAGTTTGCGCAGCCTGGTTAGGCCCTGAGATTTTAGCAGCCTCTCCGTACTCGTCCTTCCCATCGCTGCAGAAATGGGGGCTCTTTCGGGGTCAGGGGAATGAGGCCCTTTAGTGCTGCTGTGTTTGACTGGAATACAACACGGGTAGCTAGTCAGGCTCTGTCGTGCGGGCGGGGTACTCCGGGCAGCCAGCCAGACTGCCCGAAGGGACGGGGCGAGACTTAAGGCGGCCTCGAATCGCCTTACATGTACTCCCAGTCTACCGAGTGCAAGCTTTTGGCCGAGCCGACACAGTTACAATCCGCACAGTCACGGACACATTCACGCACACTGTGCACGAACATGCCGCTCCCACGCACAAGGAACGCATCGACCCGACACAGCAGGAGCAAGGAGTCCATCCCCTGCATCCCACCTGCGTCTCTGGGCAGTACACGGTCGCATTTGGTTCGCGTTTAATTCCCCTATCCACCACCCGGGGACGCGCCACGTGGCCCTGCGACAAGCGGCCCGAGATCCCTCTTAACAAGAGAGCCCGAAGGCTCTCTATCGAGGGAGATCCGTTCATACATCTTAGTAATATCAAACCTAGGAAAATGAGTTTCCAGAAGTACAAAGGCAACAGGGTGGTTCTACTACTAAGCGGCAAACACCGCCTGGAACACGAACATGCAACGACCTTTTTAGTGCTTCGAAACTGTTGACTCGAAATAAGAAGACCCATTAAGGTGGCTGAGATAAAGGCGCATAGCGCGCCCAACTTCATGTTGATGTTGTGATAGCCCATCAGTTGGATGAAAGACGACTCCTCGCCCGTAAGTTCTTTCTGCAATCGCGATTCAACCATTGTCTGAAATCTGCTTCTCTTCAGCTTGTACTTATTATTCCAAACCAAGGGGTAATCTCGCTGGTTATTGAGGACTGACGTGAAGTAACGCGAAGATGAATTGGGTGCTCTCTCAATGAAACAAGACTACGCAATTAACATCAAATACCTAGTTAAGCAAGCACCAAGGACATGGATGTATAGCTTCCTCAATAGTTGTGCCTGAAAGGCATAAGAAAACGCCTAAAAGTGACCTGAGGCTTGAAATCGCAGTATTCCAGTGTCAAGGAATGGAAATCATAAATCTACACTGACCATGACGTGGCTATTCACAATGCATAGAGTAATGAGTGCTGAAGAGCCTATCAAATTCCCCAAAAACGATTGCAATAAGAGATGCGCACATGTGCCCTTCTAGGGCGCATATTTCATAGTGGAAAAAAGTGTCGTTTTCGTGCGCACGAAGAGTTGACCTTGGGTGCGCTTTGAGTAGGACCAGTTAAAGCTCCCACGTCTTCGTTGTCGGCTTCGCGCTTCTCAGCCTTATACATGAAGCAGAATGCGCTAATTCTTCCATCACTATGACTTGGAAATGTTATTGTGAGCGACGAATACTCATTTAAGTATAACCTATAACCTTTGCCAAAAGCAGAATGTATGGCACATCCTAAAAGAGATACCGGGTCTATCCCTGTGGAGGCGGGGTAAGCAGTTCACAGGACTGTCCAAGTTTGGCTTTCAGTAAATCTTGGCATAACGTTGTCAATCTATAGATGAGATTGTTCAGCTGTTGACCAAGATTGTCATCAACTTTATTACGGCTGACGTTTCGGCGTCGTTGCCTTCTATCTCGTGTCGTGCAATGAGTGTGGGAAGCACTATATAGGGGAAACGGGCAGACCCCTTTGTGTCAGGATCAGGGAGCATCTGGACGGCCTTGGGAAAGCCAATGTCCGCACTCCTTGGGGAGAACACAGCGTCTTGCGCCATGGGGGCACGACGATTCAGGTGTCCGTCTCGATCCTGGCGCGCGAAAGTGACATTTCGGCACGCAGGACGCTAGAGGCACTTTGGATTGCGGCGAAGAATCCGCAGGTCAATCGCAAGGAAGAGTGCATCGCGATTACTCAAGAACTGGCACTCTTTGTGGAGCTCTGTGGGTTTTGATCTGCTCGATCTGACCCCCGGGATACTTAAGTCGGGTGGTCCCTAGGACCACAGCTCATTCACCCACGATTCCTTCCAGCTACGGGTGTCTGGTGGTCCAACGTCATCCACCTCTAAGGTTAGTTGTATCTCGGACATCGGCGGCGACGACGCCGAAACGTCAGCCGTAATAAAGTTGATGACAATCTTGGTCAACAGCTGAACAACCTCATCTATAGTTCACAGGACGTGTGTACAACGGAGGGAAAACTGAAAGCGGACGAGTTTATAAAGACAATACGGTGAACTGATCTAGAAGAGAACCTTTCTTTGCAATTTCCTTGCCGGTAGATGCCACACTATTTACGTTTGTTTCGTCTTTCTAGCGATTTTCTCCCTCCGACTAACAAGAGACCAAGTGTCAAAACCTATACTTCGTGTTAGTCGTTGATTAATGGATGGTTGCTACGAATGGATGTATGGTATACCTTAACCAATCTTTCTACTGGCTGCGCCACAGGGACATTCTGGAGGTTATTTGAAGGCTATTAAACCTAAGCGGCAAGTTGATGTGGTCATCCGATGAACAAGACAGCGCGGCAGAGGTGCACCCGCCCCCCGCTGAGGGGCGTGGCGTCAGGAGGTACAGCCGCTGTTTTGTGGAGCGGAAACTTTTGTTTTGCGTGTCAAAAGTTTCGTAAGATAGCCGTTAGACTCTCGGTGAAGCCTTGGAGTTAGGGGTGGGTGAGCAAGGGGGGAAAGAATGATTGGACGCCCCCTAGCAGGGGGCGGGTGTACCTCCTGACCGTCCCCCGATGCACAAGTCACCCTTGTACTTTTCCAGAAAGTCTGGCACCCATTCGTCGACTACGAGGAATCGAACATGTGTTGGTCTGGACGAGGCCGTTCCAAGAATATGTGTTATGCATCAGGGATTGGCGGATTAATCGTTACCCGTTATCCGGTTTCCGGGAAGTTTTGGACTATCCGTCTTGCTGATCGTTATCCGGGCATTTTAGGCCGGATTACGGACAACAGATTAGCTGACTCCTCAGGCTTGGCCGTGATGCTGTACGGTCTGTGTAGAAGATAATCATTAGAGTGATCGTGAGCAACAACAGAAGTCATTCAGACTCAGAAAGGTTAGGTGAGGCATTTCCCCACTTGGGCACACGATACAAATATAGTTGTACATTAATTAGACTTTAACTTTCATCCCACCACAGTCACTAAACTTGTACCGTATATCTATAAGACTTACTAAACATTTAGCCGATTATCGACTTGTCACCGCAAGTCATGTGCGAATAGGGAAATATACAAGCTGCCTCGACGGTATAGTTATAAGAGGAGAGTCTAGCGCATCCAAAGAGGAACTGTTTCGCGTCGACCTTTGCATCCTACTTTTGTGGTGCCACGAATGTAGTCTGTTGGATTTGGTTGCATCCGGCAATGGGGCACTATGGGTGATAGGCTGTTGTAAGGCATTAAGAGAATACTTCAGTATAGTAATGAATGCGACGAAAATGGGAAGAGATTTTAAACGCATTCTCCGTCCCCTTCACGCTAACAACGATCGTGCGCCCATAATGTTGAGGCATTGACCTTCACTTTTAAGAATCTGCGTTGTGCAATTAAACTATACTATTAGGTTGTAACGAATTAAATGGCACTGGCTCGCGCCATTTTTTGGCGCGTCTTTACGCGCTTGATCAAGAACAAACCGTAACATGTGGCATATCATTTAGAAGCGCAAACTTTGCTCTACCGGTGAGTACCAAACAGACATATATTCAAATACCAACAGGATGCCGAAAGTGCCTTCGAAGATTTCGTCAATTCCAGAACTTCTTATTTTTATGCTACTGGGATAAAGAGGCTTGTGTCACGTTGGCAAAGATGTGTAGAATCAGAAGGTTTTTATTTCGATTAATAAACTTGCCTACAAGCCGAGATATTAACTGTTTAAATTTACAGTGGTTCAGTGCCATTTATTTCGTTACAACCTAATAAATTGACTTTTCATCGCTGGTGTTGCACCACACGCAGACTAATTCTGTTTGTGAGTTTTTTTAGTGAAATTTCTCTTCTATAAAAAAGAAATTCCCTATAAGGGATGCGCCGAATATTCTGTTCCTATTCTATTTGTATGTCACTACTCTTTGAAGGATCGACCTTTTGTTTGGCCCACATAATAGTTTACCGTGGCAAGCCGATGAAAAAGCTAATACTTTGCTCGTCCCAGATAATCTAACTTTAAGTACCTTGGATGTTGGCATACTGTAGAACAACTGTTGTGGTCCCATCAAGCTGCGGAACCAAGATTGTTATGTAGGCTTTATCAGTCTCATGTTTCAGCGCAACCGACTTCTCTATAACACGAAAAGTGTTTACAACGAGAGGTCGGAGGAACCAGTCATCCATGGATCAATCTATTTGGAACCAGCTCTAATAGAAAAAGAACTAGGCGGCCGCTTAGTAAAACAACCTATTGACCGTGACAAAAACCGACACAAGTGGGCTAGCTGCTGCCAGATCAAGATTAATGTGATTGAATAAGAGGTGAATGAGCCTCACACATGTCTTCCTCCTGGGGCCACCACTTACCGCCCTCCAACGGTGAAAATGCCGCCAAATACCGATGCTGATGAATGCCATATCAGGGGGTTTGGCGGTATTTTCACTGCTAGGGCGGTAAACGGTTGATGAATCTGGCCCACGGATGACTCGTCAGCCTTTCAGTTGCTACCATACGGTCAGCCAGGTTGTTCTACGAATATTTCTTCTCGTTTTCTCTCAGTTTTTCAGATTGCAAATAACAATTGAAAATTAAAAAGGATAAAAGGATAAAGGACGGCGTTACTCAATCCCTTCTGGGATGCGCCAGCGCATTCTACTTCTACGGGATGTCGTGGAGGCGACATGAATGCGTATTTGGCCATACAATGACTTGCGGTGGCCAGCCGATGAACAAGTCAGCGCTTTATCCTTCCCAGACAAGTCTGGTACCAATTCACCGACCCCGGAGGGATGGAAGGCTTGGTTGGCCTGGGCGGGAAATCCGAACCAGGAACCTGGTATCGGGTGCACGCGACAGTCGCGCCTCCTCCACAATTGAAAATTATTAACAAAAAATAAGCAAATTGTAAATTGTGTAATGAAATGATCTTTGGTCCAATAATTTCTCAAGCCAAAACATTGGCCGAGTGGCAAAAATATCGCATTGCAAAAGAGCCTTGATTCCAAAGCTTGAGGGGCCTTCCTATTACTCCTCCCCAATAAACTTGGTGTTTCGTATGGCCTGGGCGCAAACTGAAAGTGAAGATCGATTTGGGGAGCGCACATCAAGCGGCTGCTCTTACCTACTGACCCAGGAAATCCCATAGAGGGTTGATAATGTAGTGACTGCACCATATTTCAAACATACCATAGAAAACTGAAAAAGAACGTCTTTCAATTGAAAAGTGCTTGAACTCATGATCTGCTGTTGAGATTGGAGCGATTTCAACCCCTTTATTTTTTGTTGTTTGTTCTTTATCCGTTTTTCTGTTATCCGGCTATTTTGGCCAATCTTATCCGTTATACGTTCTACCGTCTCCAAAGTTTCGTTATCCGCTGATCCCTGGTATGCATGCGACAGACGGCGCCTACTTCAGTTGTCTACCATGTGCACAGTGTATGGTTATGTGATATAATATATCATATTAGCACGACGCGCCGTAGTTCTCGAAATCAGGATTGTTGACAGCGGTGACACATTCATCCCAGTGGAAGTAAACGGTCAGAACGAAGAGGTTGTAGGGAAGCTATGACAAAGCGTCGGGCCGCGATCAATTTTTTATGACGAACAGCTAGTTATGAGATTTGAAAGAAATCTCTATGAAACACTGTCAGTGCAGAGCAGCGAAAGGCTTTAAAAAGACTGCGGCGAACATCTGCAATGCGATAGAGGCGTCTCTAATAACTCTTTTCATATACAAAAATATTAGGTTGGTGCATAATTTCTACCCATAAAAAATAATGGTTTTACAGCTTTGTTATTGTTTACAAAGCAAATTATCCATTACGAATATAATCACCTTTAGTGTCGACAATAGTAACCCGTTTTTCATGCAAGGTTTAAATGT
This sequence comes from Heligmosomoides polygyrus polygyrus, assembly GCA_947396885.1. NCBI lineage: Eukaryota > Metazoa > Nematoda > Chromadorea > Rhabditida > Heligmosomidae > Heligmosomoides > Heligmosomoides polygyrus. The sequence goes on along the minus strand of OX377201.1, from coordinate 71,082,739 downwards.
CCTTGCTTCTGAAAGAACGAGGCTGTGAGTCAAAAAAGAAGGAAATCTCGTTTTCCGGTGGCCGTATTATCGAACTTTTTCTCGCGCAGATGCTGCCTAAAGGCTCTGAAGTGCTAGTAGTCTAACGGTGCCGCGTTAGGTCTGTATGGTGAGTGAGGCACTCTCGTTTAGCCAAACTTCTCTAGTAAATCGCGAGTTAACATCGCCGAATGCTGTCTCGCGTTGCCACATCAAGAAGTTTCGGTCGTTTTCACTTTAGAGCGTCAGCCAGTTTCTGGAGTTGTTTTGTGTAGACGTCGACATTGACGGAGCGATTATAGCTCCAGAGCTCCCACTAGAACATGAATTTCAAATCCCAAAAACGGAGAAGATCCATTTAGTTTTTTATTTGAAAATTTCTTTCGATTCATTGACGGTGCCTTCGGCATACGAGCCGGGCCTAAGTACAGTGTTGATCTGATCGGCCGCGTTCTTTCGACTAATGCCCAGTTTTTGCTCGTAGGGGTAAATGGCTCGTAGCTGACGCTGATCCATTTTGGTCAAAATTTGCCCACGGTCTCATTCACGCACGCGTGTGTATTCGTCCCTTGGAAGCTTCCAGAATCACCACGCGGTATTGCAGACATCCCAGTATTTCCCAGAATGTCCTCAAAACAACCGGCATAAACCCAAATGTGGAGAAAAATTGTGCGCCAACCTAATAGATATTCGTGACACGAACAGTGTCGTCAACTGGAAACACCCTGAACACCCTGAGGTTCGGGAATGGAAAGGGGAGAGGGGGGAGTGAATCGTAGTGTGACATCGCTTTGGAGATGGGGATCTAGATTATTCTCTGCAGGTGTGGCTGTGACATTGCAGACATTGCAATGGCTTGCGCAAGGTGTTATGGACACAAAATATAATCCTTTAAAGTTTTGAACGTTGATTGTTCTACACCTAAAACTAAAGACTTTCTGCTAGTCTTCAATACAGAACCGTTTCAGTTTCTGCAGATTTGCTTAGGATACCACGGACACGACACATTTTTCTATCTGAAGGAGCGACAACTCCACTATAAAATTCTGAGTGTTAATCAGTAATGATGACTTGAGTGCTTTCTCTACAACATTTTTCTAAGCGCTCTTCGAATCGATCCTGCAATCGCAGCCGAACGAATGACTTGCCATGGAAATAATTTTTCCATTTGAAAGAAACAAAATCAGAAAGTGAAACTGTGCTCAAGGAAATTTCAAGCGTAGGTTGTTGTACAGAAAAGAGAAACCTGTAAGAAACAAGCTTCTCCGCTGCGAAGTACAATGTTCCTTGTGAGGGAGTCGGGAGTCGTGTTCAAAATTCTCGTATTGCATGGGAGTCGTTAAAATGAAGGTTAAGAACCAATACACATGTCAAACACATTGAAAGGCATTACATTATAGAGACACTACCAATCGTCGTACTGCATCAGAGTTTTAGTCACAATTTATCTAGGGGCAATACATAATCCAGTAGAATGAGATGGAGATAGGAATCAGGCAGGCACTGTTTTCTCGTCCCTATTCGACAACATTTTGTAAGGTAGTAAAGCGAGTAATAAATACATCGCAAAGTATAGCAGAAGAATCGTTTCAAGTTATAATGCGTAACTTATGCCCTTGTTTGTACTGGAAACAATTCCAATGAGCATTTCAAAGAGTTGGACATGTGTATTAGTTCTTAACATTTATTGACGAATTCGAAGTACCAGAACTGTACGAAAAGCCTCCGTCTCTCCGGAGCGAAAATCCAAACAGAAAATGTTCAACCAATATTTAGCTTTTAGGCTTGTTAAATATTTAATGGAAAGTTTCACAGAATATACAGTTCAATAAATGGTGGAAGCGCTGGCACAAAAACAACCTAATTGACTATGTTATACTTGCATTGAGTACATTCCTCTTTTCCACATTACACCTGTTTATGTAACTGCAACGAGTGGTCCAACCAGTATTCTTTACTTAAGTCTCGTTTATGTGGAAAAACCAAAAAAGCATAAGGTCCTCACACTTGGGCGCTTATCAGAAATAACCTCAATAAGTGGCTATTTTGCTCATGAAATTTCGAGAATGTTAACACCCTCCTATGCTAAACACCGATTCACAAAAATGACCTTACTAAACGCCTCCTGGGGCGTGCGATCTTCCTCTCACCCACCTTGCTCACCCACCCCCAACCCCCTAGGCTTCACCAAGAGTCTAACGGCTGCCTTACGAAACCTTTGACAAGCAAAGCAAAAGTTTGTGGTCCGCATAACAGCGGCGTACCTCCTGACGCCACGCCCCAGAGGGCGGGTGTACCTCCTGTCGCGCTGCCAGGAGAGTCTTCTCTGAAAGTAATCACTTGAAGCGTTCCTGCTACCAGAGTGTTACGAGCACTTCAGCGCTTTTCATTTCAAAGGCAGCCCTTACCAAAGTCGAAACTCCGGGGGAACTCATTATTCCTGTGAAGCATTCAATTTTTGGTTATGTTAAAAATTTCCACCTGGGGCGTTTCTTTCCTTCGATATGCTGGGAACGACACTAGAAGAATGGTCTTCTACACGCATTTTATTGAAATCGCATTGCTAGACTATTAACATTATTATCCGTTCTATATGAATACTACATTGTTACAATTTAAGACGTCCACCTCATATCCGTGTTCACACTAAAGTTGTTCCGAATCGGTCAACTACTGTACCGTGCACATATTTTGGTCATTGGCCGAAAATAACGCTCAGTCCAGACTGCGCCGCTTTCGACACTCCAAAGAGGCCTCTTCGAATATCTTTTAAAAGTCAAATACTCGCGAAAAGAGACACATATTGGAGCGAGCAGCTCAAGTTCTATTAGTCGACATAAAGTCCGAATAGGGTTAGAGTTGAAGAATGCATGTAAGCCGAAGAATCCATGATGCGAACGCAACAACCGAAGAGTGAGCTTAGCTTGAAGAAAACAGCTTACCTAATTTGATAAAAGCATAGAAAGCCAGGAGCCAGATTCATAAATAATACAGCCGGTATCATCTCACGGCGAAATCACCGTATCAGTCTACGAAGTAAGTGATACAGAGAGATACAGAGAGACAGGGATACAGATACGTTAACCGATATACCGTTACCAGCGGTAAGCGGTTGATGAATCTGGCTCAGTTAACTTCTATGTCGGATGTTGGATAGAGGCTGCTAAATTGGGCACGTTAATATTATACAGTAAAAGGTTCTAGCAGTGCAATAAAGTACGACGGAGTAGCTTCTGAAGTGACAAAGGTACAGCCTTGTGAAAATGCAGGTTAGGCAACTGTGCCTCGATGTTTTCGGAATTCAGTCGACCACTGCGTGAAGACGCTCTGAGCTAACAGCTTATAAATGCTTCCACAAAGGGAAGACTTACAGACTTACTTACTAGGCCCGTTGCTTCGCCTCGCCGCATTTTTTCTTCTCGCGCACGGTGCATTAACTGTCTCGCCAAGTACAGCCGCCACTTTCCGCATGCGCGATGTGTGCATCAGTGAAGTCCTCTGTTTCCCCCATCTTCATCAACTGCTCGCGCATCCTGCCCTCTTTTCTTGCTTTTCCTTTTTTCTCATTTTTCCCTTTCCTTTTATTTCAGGTTATCTTTCAATAGCCAAGTTAATTCGCTGCTTCTGCGACTTTCTCCCTTTACAGTGTGTGGTTCGAATTGGCAATAAATTAATAAATTAATGAATAGACAACGCTTACATGTTTTACGAAAAGTTACTCACAGTCGTTCAGCTACCTTTCTTTAGCACTAGCTGCTGTTTTAGGGCAGCAAACGACAACGGTCAAAGTTCTCCGCGCTGTTGCTCGCCCGGATTACATTTTTTCTACTACCAATGATGCCATTCAATGGCTTTTGTGCTGAACAGAGCGTACGAATGTCGAAAGATTCAGCATAAAAATTTCTATCGAATGGTGTCATTCCTGACCAATTTCGAAAAAAAGATTTTCGATGACATGATAGTGCGTTTGGATAGTCCGTCTGGTGTGTCTTCAAGCAAGCGGCCTGGTCCTCTACACAAAATTGCCAAAAAAATCGGTTTTTCCGAAACTGGACGGGATTTAGCCTACTCAATGGCTTTTATGCTGAACAGAGCGATATTATTGCGAATGTCGAAACTTATATCCGGGCGAGTAAGAGTGCAGGAAACTTCAACTGCTAGCTTCTCCCACTCTAAAATCTCAGCTGGGGCCTAGGCAATTTAGGCAGCTGAGGAGTTGTGAGCATGTCGCAACAGAGCACCTTAAGTGTCCTGTTCGCCTACAGATTTGTAGGCCGTTATCTCGTCGCGTCTTCCGCAGTGGTCGACTGAAATCGGAAAAAAATCCGTTATATAACCTCACCTGCATTTTCGCATCGCTATGATTTTCCTCTTTATAAGCTACGCTGCTGCACTATTGTACTCGCCCAATACTTCTTACTGCCCACAAAATCGACAAGCCGAAATGGTTCGAACTTGCCAGAATTATTGCGCTCCGAACACGCCCGCATAAGACACCCTGATGAGCGGCGGAAAAGGTGTGGGATACCGACAGCTGGCAGTGTGGGGGCTTCGCAGAAAGTGGGTGCACATGGGGCGGCTAGAAAATTGAGGCACTAATTGGTATCCGCGAAAATTGCGGAAAAACGCAGCATTAAAGTGGATTTCATGTCCGACTTCTGCCCAAATGACTCGATTTTGCTGCCGGTTTGCATTCCCCACATAGGAAATTAGCCTGCGCTGCAGAAAACAAGGTTACTCGTTCAGTGTTCGGGATCGAAGCAGAGGCTGCCTCGTTCAATTTCTGGCCATAACACCAGCATAGTATAACCCCCCCCCCCTTTAGCTTAACTATCTAGTTAATAAACAACTAAGTTATGCAAGCATAAGAGCAGAACATCACCATTACAATCAAAACTGCATCCTGCATCACTGCATCGATCTGTTTGTTTCGGTTAAAAGGACAATACCGCATTCCGATTTCCTCCGTGCCTTGCTAGGCTTTTGAAGAAAAAGCAGGAGTATTAGATCAGAGCTAAGCAATCAAACAGCCCTTAGGACTGAACTCATGCTATGAAAGTGAGTGATGCATTGGAAGCCAAATTAGAGAAGTTTAATGTTGCTATTGAAAAACGATGCATAAAAGCAGGAGATAAACGGTCATGGTCCCGTTTGCGTCAGAAACCATTAGTCTCAGCTCTACGCTCATCCGATGACCAAGTTCTTCATAGTGATGTGGACAAGGCTGAGCTGTTGTCGTCTACATTTTCTGGTTATTTTATGAGTTCCGATGCGGAAAATAGGTTTCTCCTGTCCCACCTGAGTTTCCTGAAATGGTACATAGACTCTGTTTGGTTTCATAAAGATGATATTCTAAAACTGCTCATGAATGGCCACAGTCGGAAAGCCTTACACCGGATGCTGTTCCATTGCGTTTCATCAAGAGGATAGATGGGAGATCATATGCGGTCATCTGGATCACATATTTCGTCTCAGTTTTATGAGGGCTGAGGTGCCTCGCAGATGGGTTCAATGCATTGTGATTCCCATACCTAAACAACCGCCGCTTGACGTCCCCAGAAATTTTAGGCCAGTCAGTATTACTTCCGTGTCCGACTTTCCATAAATCTTGGCATTGTTAGCACTGATGCGATGAAGTTGACTACAGCTGTTGGCCAACATTGGTATCGACCTTTATTCTGGCTAACGTTTCGGCGATGTAGCCTTCGCCAGAGCCTGGAAGAGTCGAAGTAACATTTGGAAACTATTCGCCCAAACACCATTTCATCTTACAGAAACTAATTCCTAGGAAAACAAGGAGACAAGGAGCGATGCAGTAGAAACCAGCAACGCTAACTTTACGGTGGAGGTCTAGATGATCTACCAGTCACTCTTAGCTGGAAACTTATGTGGGTGGGCGAGCTTATATTTACGGACCAACTGCCCCGGGGAGCCCCTTGAGCACGACCACGTAGGTCAAACCCCCTGAGGTCGAGGAAGGGCGCCAGCTCTTGCGTCACCGCAATGCACTCCTCCTTGCACGCAGTACTACGCAAGGCAGTTCTAGAGAAGCTGGTGAGAGTGACAGAGGTTCCTCCCACCGACCTAAAAGGGTAACTAGTCCGAAACCGGGGCTCACGACAGGACATGCACCACGCCATCCTGTGTTACCCGCCCGTTTGGGAGTGAAGGACTGCATCACGTCGGGGTGGTGTATCTCATTACCTACAGTCAATGTGGCGAGGGGTATACATATAGGGGAGAAGGACAGACCCCTTTGCACAAGGGTGGAGGAGCACTTGGATGGCCTGAGAAAGTCCAAAGTGTCGACCCCTTTGGGGGAGCACAGGGTCCGAAGCCATGGTGGCGCAATGGTTGAGGTGGTTGTTACGATTTTGGCGCGCGAGCGCGACATCTCAGCACGCAGAACACACGAAGCGTTTTGGATCGCTGCCCAAAATCCAAAAATCATCCGCAAGGAGGAGTGCGTTGTGGTGACGCAAGAGCTGGTGGTCTTTGTCGACCTCAGCGGGTTTGACCTACGTGGTCGTGCTCAAGGGGCTCCTCGGGGCAGGTGGTCCGTAAATATAAGCTCACCCACCCACCTAAGCTTGACCACATCCAGCTAAGAGTGACTGGTGGATCAGCTAGACCACCACCGTAAAGTTAGCGTTGCTGGTTTCTACTGCATCGCTCCTTGTCTCCTTGTTTTCCTAGGAATTAGTTTCTGTAAGATGAAATGGTGTTTGGGCGAATAGTTTCCAAATGTTACTTCGACTCTTCCAGACTCTGGCGAAGGCTACATCGCCGAAACGTTAGCCAGAATAAAGGTCGATACCAATGTTGGCCAACAGCTGTAGTCAACTTCATCGCATCACTATTACCTCCATAATCGCAGGACTGAAAAATATTGAAAATTTGCTGTTGACCATCTTAAGAGGCATGTAGTGATTTCGCCAAATCAACATGGCTTTCAAAAGGTAAATCGACAGTAACGGCTATGATCGAGACACTCCATCATTGGACAAGGTATCCGGGAAGAATGTTGACGTGGTTCGTTTTGATTTCTGTAAGGCCTTTAATCGTGTTTCGCATAGCAAACTGTAAGGCATTTGGCATACCTTCAAATCGCTCCAGCGACTCGGAGGTATGCCAGATGCCTTACACAAGATGAACGCAATTGGCAGTTGGTATACATCCTCACATCATTCTATGGATAAAGACATGCTTGGCTGGTAAGCATTTCATCGTTCTTGTGAACTCTCCGTTTTCTCTAGACCTGTGAGCAGCGGTGTTCCCCAGGGAGGAGTTCTCTCTCCTGCATTATTCAGCATTTACACGCATGATTTGCTAAAACTCTTGGAAGCAGGTGGGATAGAATTTTCTGCATCTGCAGATGACCTTAAGATTTATCGGCCGGTATCGGATGATGTAGGTGTAACAACTACAGGAGGCTATCGATAGGGTTCAGAAATGGTGCTCGATATGAGACTTGCCGTTCTCTGAAGAGAAGTCCAGAGTGCTTCACATCGGTAACAAAGGTCATTGTCGGCATCAGGAGAACATTGGTAATACTGCTCTTGTCAGTACCACGTGGTAAAAGACCTGGGATTTCTGGTCACTAGTAATCTAAATTTTGATAAGCATTGTGCGATGGTCGCCAATAAAGCCATGAGATCAATGTCCAACGTGTTCAGCGCGCTATCCTCTAAGGATTGTGGGCTGCTTCTTCAAGCATATAAGGTTTTTGTTAGACCTGCTTTGGAATATGGCACTCCTGTCCTTAATCCACACTTGAAGAAAACTACACAACTTTTAGAAAGGGTTCATAAGTTCATAACAGTTTCACGAGGAAGGTGATATGCACACTTCTTGTTTATGACCAATTCCTCTCAAGTAGGGATAGAAATCACAACTTTGGACTAACAACTCTCGCCTTTAGAAGTGAACGAAATGATCCGTTATTCTTCTAAAGGATCGTAAAGCAAGAATGCAGCATTAAAATCTCGGATATAGTGTCGTTAAGGGAGTCTAACACTAGAGGAGGTGCCACCAAGCATGACGCTGGTAGAGCTGACCGCGACTGTAGACGTTTCATTTTCGTCAATAGGGCGCATTTATCATTTGAGGAGATTTGCAAAGGTATACATTTCCCTCAAGCTACAACGCTTTCAGAAGATTTCTGCCCGTCAATATGAGTTCGTAGCAAATTGCTGCTTCAGACGTTACACGAACTTTAGTTGTTACTTTTCATCCATTCAGTAGTTAGAAGCACATTCTGCGGTTTGTTGTTGTTTGATTGTTTCTTTTGCTCTTTTTTACGTATTATACCACACGAATGTAATCGTGTAATAAACATTAATAGTAATAGTAAAACCTGCGCGGTGAAAACCGCTGGTATCGTTCTTCTAGCAACGACGTTGAAAGGATGAGTTTTGTGTCTCACGTATACCATAAATACATACAAACGCACTTACACCTAGTTCGGCGTCGAACCTTTTATCGTGGAGGTTGCTCGCCTGGAAGATGATTGTTTGTCAATAGTCGTCAACAGGATCTAGCTTCTTTCCATGTGACAATGTGTTAGTATTAGCTTGTAACGAATTAAATGGCACTGGCTCGCGCCATTTTTGGCGCGTCTTTACGCGCTTGATCAGGAACAAACCGTAACATGTGGCATATAATTTAGAAGCGCAAACTTTGCTCTACCGGTGAGTACCAAACGACCACCATTTCTTCAAGCATCTTGGCGACTTCTTGGTAGAGAAAATATTCAAATACCAACAGGATGCCGAAAGTGCCTTCGAAGATTTCGTCAATTCCAGAACCTCTGAGTTTCTGCTACTGGGATAATAAAGCTTGTTTCACGTTGGCAAAGATGTGTAGAATCAGAAGGTTTTTATTTCGATTAATAAACTTGCCTACAAGCTGAGATATTAACTGTTTAAATTTACAGTGGTTCAGTGCCATTTATTTCGTTACAACCTAGTAGTTAGCTGTGTGAAGCTGAATAGGATCAGCTCCCATCGTCGCATTGAGTCGCGCTGGGCAGACGCAAAATTGCTGATAATTTACTTAGCTGCTCGAGAATTCAGAGTTCTGTGCAGTGCAGATGAAATAGTAGAACTCACCATTAGAAAGAACTTCGCATTTAGCTAATAGACTCGAACTCTACGAGCTGGTTCAACATGAATTTATTATAAAGCAACAAGGGAATGGTCTAAAGCGTATGTGGGAACGAGGAAAGCGATTCATGCAGGAAGAATCCTCACCCCTCAATTAGAATAAAAATGTGTTTCTTTTTTTTGTCAAGTCGTTGAACCTAAGGAGTAGGAGGTCCTCGAATTCACAATGGAATCGGCGCCTCCCGAATTCTAGGGGTCTCTTGTACGCCCGCACTCGCTTATGCCGGCAAGCAGTTCGGAGCGCAGTGGATAGTGACGTTGCTTCATACGAGGGAGACAGCCTTCGATTCTTCTGCTCATTTTTGCATTTCAGCTGATTGGTTGAGAATTGAGGGATCCCGACGTCTATACCATTTTCAGAGTTCTCTGCGCATTTTCCAGCTGTATGCTGTCGAGAGTAACTTATAAAAGCTACAGGCTCTTCGCAGTTTGCTTCCCTGTTGAACCAATAACATCGAAAAAAAAACGTCCTGCTCGGACTTCCAAGGACACCAGAATGCGACGTCGTGTAACTTCCTTTGAACCAGGCATAAGCAACCGGGTTTTCAACATGAGAATGGCAGAGGATTCGGCAGCGACACGAACTTCAATGTCATCCCTTTTTTGAATGTCGAAAGGAAGGTCATACACAATGATGTGAGAGTGAAACAGCTTCATAAGCGACTTCTAACAGATGAAGTCCACAAGAGCAGAGCATGCTGAAGGACTTTCCCGTTGCCGTTTGATTAAAAACCGCTCAGTAATGAGCAAGACGCAAGAAAGTTACTCTCCATAATATACAGCTGTAAAATGAGTAGCAAACGCTTGTAGGTTGTGTAGATGTCAGGACCCCTCGGTTCTCAACCAGTCAGTTGAAATGCAGAAGTTCCACAACGAAATAGAATCGAACCCCGACCTCTCGTGCATAAAGCAATGCCACTATCCACTGCAACGCCATCCGCTTGCTGGCAGTAACATCGCGAGCGTACAAGAGGCCCCAGAATTCGGGAGGCGCCGATTCCATTGTAACTTCAAGGACCTCCGTACTCCTCGGGTTGAACGACTTGGCAAAAAGAAAACCCATTTTCATACTAATTGAGGGGTGGGGATTCTTCCTACATGAATCGCTTTCTCCGTTCACACATATGCTTCAGACCTCTCCCTTGTAAGAAAAGTGGTATCGTCTTTATCCAAACCGAGTTCTATCTTAAGCTCCTTCGGCTCACGTTTGTCAAAAAACTCATGGTCAGAAGAGAAATGGCCAAAACAAAATCTAAAATAAGAAGACTTTCCCATCGCCTTGGAAAAAGCAGGTCTTGGATATAGTCAGGAGGGTACCACGGTTAAGCGCCAATTGTAAGTCATTCCGGCCGTATTACCACATCCATTGAATTTAAATAAAAGCACTCGAATCACGGGACAGCATTTGAAGCTGTCGTAGAAACTCATGAGAGTGAATCGTGACGCAAATCACTAAATGCCCCCGCCCTCCGAGTAGGATAGATCTGCCTTTTTTTATCTTGGAAGAACCGGAAACTACGATGTTAAGGGACGTTCAGGTATTGCCTACAGCTCTTATTGGTGATCTAGAATTTTAGGAATCCCATTTGGTTCAGGAGAGGCCTATGCAAAGAGCATTCTACTCCGATAGAAGAATTGCGTACGCGTTTAGCCTTGGTGGTGATGCCTTTCATGGGCTCCTAGCACTGATTTAAGGGCATCACCCAATATAGAAGCCACACCTTAGTGGAACGAGGTAGCCGGTCGGAACCCTCCGATGGTTTGGTGTTTTGCTCGTTTTGTGGACTTTAGGTGCATACATACTCCACCGGTGTTAGACCAGTAGCAATAAAACCACAAGACGGTCGAAGAGTTCTACCTAACGACCTAGAAGCACAGACAGCTAGAGCTTATCACAAGCGCTGTAAGCCTTTTCTTCCCACCAACAGTCTGTCCACCCGAAATCTTGGCCGGCTAGTCGGAAAATAGCCCGCCGACCTTGCCCTCAGCTCGTTCTCCAATGGACAGCCAGCAAGATGAGGGCTTGGAAAATGCTACGGCGAAGGCCGCCACAAGTTTTGAAACCGTTGCATCTTCTCTACCACCCTCTAGTTAGTGGAGCATTCAGAGCGGCGAAACCGCATCAGTGAAGTCAAAAAACACAATGCTAGCACAGACACATGAGCAGTTGCAACGGGTCGTATGTCCGATCAAAGCCAAGGAACGCGAAACTCCCCACAGGAGTAAAAATCCGACTCTTGCTGCGTATCTGGTTTCCGCGCCATCTGTTCTGTTCGAGCTGCAGCCAGATTGCACAGCTCAAAGTAAAGGATAGAAACGAAGAGCTCGGCTAGATGTGATATTTATTAATGCACAGAAGGCGATGTTACAATCGTTGATTGCAAGGCTATAATCACACAATATAAATAGGCGCTAAAAACTAGCAGATTAAACGGGTAGGTGCGGGCGTTTCGCCATAACTTTCGATGGAAAAAGAGGAGGAAGAAGAAGAGCAACTGATTATAATTTACAAGTTAATGAGTATGACTGTTTACTGTTTTAGAATCAAAACACCGCGCCACACCAACTCTCTCCTGAACAGAAATTTGCACTTGGGACCCGTAATAGATCGACTCTCTTAATGTTACAGGACCAGTTGTAGAAGAACATTGATCACGATATGCCAATCGGGGGTGGAGGAGCGCTTGCTGCGGCTCACGAACACTCAGTGTCGAAGGGTGGTGGTGGTGGTTGGTAATACAAGTGACAACGGCAAGCCATGAGCAAACCTAACCTACTACGAAATCCTAGAAAAGGGAGACCGGCAAACGAAGCACGAGCGACCAGCGAGACTTTCGGTGGCACAGCGCGGCCGACGAAGCAGCGCACCAGCACGAACGGAAAGCCTTCGCCTCGCCCGCAACGGTCCGACGGCTACACAAGTGACTTGGAAAGGGAACGAATGTGAATGTTTGGATAGAACTGGACGATCGATGCTTACGAATGAATGGTGGAAATGGGGTGAGGACAAAGACTGACGGCGAACATAGAACTCTTAGAGTAATCTGTGCGAGTGATTAAAGACGCGTGAAGACCCGAAACTACCGTAACTCGAACACATAACACGATGTACGCCAGTGAATGACAAGGGCGAAATGATACAAACAGGACATCACAATGACAACGCTCCACGCGCTCTGGGGAGGCTAACGCGGCGGAGGACAGGGCTACGCGGGGGACGCGGGGGTTTGCGTGGAAAGCGGAGCGCAGAGCGGAAGGGCGAAAGAGCGGGGAGACGATGCGAGATGATGAAAATTCGAAGAAAATGCGAACCCGTCAGCGAATGAACACATCCTATTGGCACCGGGACGTATAGGCAGAGCTCCTCAACACTGGATAATTGCGCTCCCGAAATTCGCGACCCATGCGAACGGAGCGCGGAGGCGGTTCAGCTCTGCGGAGGAGGCGAGAGTAGTTGTCCCTCAGACGGTTGGGGCGCGTCGAACGCCAGCACGTTCGCCTGAGACGACCCGCCACCGGTGGTTGTTGAAGATCCCGATGCAGGTGTCGACGACGACGACGACCCGTGGATGGCCAGCAGCTGCGCGGCCAGAGTCGAGCAGTCCAGTCGACGAGGGGACGGCCTCTGCAATGAAATGTCAAGTCAATTGCGAGCTTTCTCTCGAAACGCAGCTTGAAACTGAAAGGTGACAATGGGAAAAGGAGAGTCGTATGTTCTCAAACACCCTGCCATCAATTGGCACATTCAGTACGCTTGGAACTACGTTCGGAACAATACGGTGCGCTCACAGTATAACACAGTCTGTGAGCGTACCGTATTGTTCCGATCTCACCTGATGAGTATAACGGCAACGCTTTCGAAATTAAGTGCAAGCAGTTGACAGTACAAAGAGAAATTTCGGTAAGGAAAGCACTGGAAGCGTTCTGCATTTTCGAAAAAGTTCTGGCATGAACAACCGTCAGGAACGTCCGTCAATTGCGAATGATCCCTCTGCCATTTGTGCAAAAACATGAGCTGCAGAATAGAAAGAATGTATGTGCACGTCCTTATCCTTTCGCTTATACTACGTCGCCTTGAATAGTAAGCTGTATTCGCCCGGTCGTACGTGCAGAGTATGTGCAAGCCCTCCTTAGGTGGATCAAACGTGAGCTTGTCCCTCTTTGAATGGCTTCTCGGAGACGTTCTTTCTACAGAAACAGAACCGCTACAGTATGGATAGTTTGACAGGGTAAATAGATTTC
>OX377201.1:71011888-71069115 GCA_947396885.1 Heligmosomoides polygyrus polygyrus | reverse complement strand
ACACCTGAGTTGGGGCGCGGCAGCCGAACACCTCGGCAACCGTGCATGGCGAGCCGTAGACGTGACGAACACGTCGGCGACCGTGCATGGCGAGCCGCAGACGTGACGAACACGTCGGCGACCGTGCATGGCGAGCCGCAGACGTGACGAACACGTCGGCGACCGTGCATGGCGAGCCGCAGACGTGCCGAACACGTCGGCGACCGTGCATGGCGAGCCGCAGACGTGCCGAACACGTCGGCGACCGTGCATGGCGAGCCGCAGACGTGCCGAACACGTCGGCGACCGTGCATGGCGAGCCGCAGACGTGACGAACACGTCGGCGACCGTGCATGGCGAGCCGCAGACGTGACGAACACGTCGGCGACCGTGCATGGCGAGCCCCAGACGTGCCGAACACGTCGGCGACCGTGCATGGCGAGCCGCAGACGTGACGAACACGTCGGCGACCGTGCATGGCGAGCCGCAGACGTGCCGAACACGTCGGCGACCGTGCATGGCGAGCCCCAGACGTGCCGAACACGTCGGCGACCGTGCATGGCGAGCCGCAGACGTGCCGAACACGTCGGCGACCGTGCATGGCGAGCCCCAGACGTGCCGAACACGTCGGCGACCGTGCATGGCGAGCCGCAGACGTGCCGAACACGTCGGCGACCGTGCATGGCGAGCCCCAGACGTGCCGAACACGTCGGCGACAGTGCATGGCGAGCCCCAGACGTGCCGAACACGTCGGCGACCGTGCATGGCGAGCCCCAGACGTGCCGAACACGTCGGCGACCGTGCATGGCGAGCCCCAGACGTGCCGAACACGTCGGCGACCGTGCATGGCGAGCCGCAGACGTGCCGAACACGTCGGCGACCGTGCATGGCGACCCCCAGACGTGCCGAACACGTCGGCGACCGTGCATGGCGAGCCGCAGACGTGCCGAACACGTCGGCGACCGTGCATGGCGAGCCCCAGACGTGCCGAACACGTCGGCGACAGTGCATGGCGAGCCCCAGACGTGCCGAACACGTCGGCGACCGTGCATGGCGAGCCCCAGACGTGCCGAACACGTCGGCGACCGTGCATGGCGAGCCCCAGACGTGCCGAACACGTCGGCGACCGTGCATGGCGAGCCCCAGACGTGCCGAACACGTCGGCGACAGTGCATGGCGAGCCGCAGACGTGCCGAACACGTCGGCGACCGTGCATGGCGAGCCGCAGACGTGCCGAATACGTCGGCGACCGTGCATGGCGAGCTGCAAACGTGCCGAACACGTCGGCGACAGTGCATGGCGAGCCGCAGACGTGCCGAACACGTCGGCGACCGTGCATGGCGAGCCGTAGACGTGCCGAATACGTCGGCGACCGTGCATGGCGAGCTGCAAACGTGCCGAACACGTCGGCGACAGTGCATGGCGAGCCGCAGACGTGCCGAACACGTCGGCGACCGTGCATGGCGAGCCGTAGACGTGCCGAACACGTCGGCGACAGTGCATGGCGAGCCGCAGACGTGCCGAACACGTCGGCGACCGTGCATGGCGAGCCGTAGACGTGCCAAACACATCGGCAACCGTGCATGGCGAGCCGCAGACGTGCCGAACACGTCGGCGGCACAAAACTTCGGCCCTGGGGGTAATCGAGGTCGCTGAACACGAATCTGACGTCGGATCAATCGATGTCGACCGATATTATCGATTTTTTGAGGATGGTGCTCAAGTGGCGCGAAACTTCGGCCCTGGGGGTAATCGAGGTCGCTGAACACGAATGCGAAGTCGACCAATCGATATCGATCGATATTATCGATTTTTTGAGGATGGCGCTCAAGTGGCGCGAAACTTCGGCCCTGGGCTAATCGAGGTCGCTGAACACGAATCTGACGTCGGATCAATCGATCCATCTCGATTAACATAAAGGTCAGAAGGCCTAGGGAAGAATAGGAAACCCGTAGCGGCCATGGCGTCCTATTCTCGGGGTTTGGGGGCGAAGCCCCCAACCAGTCGTAGGCGGCCGCTAGGCCGACGTACGACTGGTTAACTAAATAGGATGAAAATAGATGCGCTTCCAAAAACGAAAACGTGAAACTGGGGGATGATGCTAGAAGGAGCTATCGGAGCTAAGTGAAGCATTGAAGAACATACCCTCCCGGAACACAAGAATCACAGGCACAATTCCGGTGCAGCGCTAAACTTGGTATAACAGACCAGAATTCTTGTAACGAGGGATGTACAAAATCAAGCCCTTCATGGCGTACCAACTGCTTGCTCCGGTTCACCGGCTCTCATGGAATGATTCACGTCCAAGTCCACTAGCTGGAACCGCTGGTCTTTCCTCAATAACGGCTGGTCCAGAAAATGATGGAAGGGCACAACTAGACAATTTCTAGTGCGGCGCTACCCTGGTAACCCCTTCACCATAGGCCTATGTGATGCCATCGCTCGGGGCGGGCGATAGGCCAAAGCTGCTGGAAAATTCAGACTAAAACGACGCCACTACCAAACGAAGCAGTCCTATAAAAATTTACGCCTCCTCAACTATCCCCCAACTAGGAAACCAAGCGGAAAGCAAAGAAGTGTTGCAGAACTTTGATTCCATTCCACGCGCAAAGCTCCTCACCTGCCTCTACTCCTAGCATGTCCTGCACCAAATGAATGTCCACGGCTTTGCTTGCTGAGTGCACTAGAACCCGTTACGGCCACGAGGTGGGAGCATAGCGCCACTAACGCACACAAGTAGGAACTAAAGGCGGAGGGATAAGAGGGGTAATGACGAACGATATCCCTTGCATTCGCCTCATCACTATCAGACACGACAAAGGAATATACATTGCAGCGGGTGCGTATGTGTGCGCTAAGAAACTGTGAGGAATAGAAATGTGCGCATATCATTCAGGAGTCGGATTCATCAACAACTTACATACTCTAACAGATAATTCACAGCGGAAAAGCGCGGCTTATCGCTCACCATATCCTCCATGAATTCTCCATGAACGGCCCTACATGGTACCATTCAATGAGATCTCTCAAAAGTAGAATTCGAGGCGTCTCCACAGGGCCACATAAACGCCAATCGTTATTTTCCGAAAGAGCTCGAATTTCAGTAGGAACTTCTTCCAGAAAGCATTGCCCTGCTCTACCCCGTAGGCATTACAGATTTCAGGATACAGTGGAGGTTTTTTTTAAAGGAATTCGCTGCTGTCAGTCATGATTTCAAAGAGTGAACCAACCTCATTACAGGAGATGACTGGAGGCGGACTAGCAGGCAGCGACAGAGCGGAGTGGGGGAGCCGATGGTGGTGGTGGTGAGTGCTCTGTAGGCTCTGCGACATGGGATCGCCACACGAGCCCTCCGGCGCTGCCGTCGAGGCTCGAACCATCCGCAGCTGGCGCTGGCGCGCACGCAGCTCCTCGAGCTCCAGTCGCTGCTGCTCGCGAAGTTGCAGCTGCTGCATTCGATGCCTGAACGGACTCACTGCAACACGTCCTCTAAGGAAGGGTGAACTGCCGAGCCTCACCTGCGGATTAGGGCCATGATCTCGGGATCGTCATCGTCTTCGTCCTCCGCCTGAAAACGCCACATAGTTCGCAGAAATTCGGAACAGAAAGGGGAGAACGGTCTAGCTATGGCACAACTGGCGTTAGCATCTAGAAGAAAGCGTGCAAAATCTCGGCAAGTGTCTATTGTCTTAGTGACAAAGCTGGGCCGTTCAGTTCTTTCATGCTCCTGGGTAGGAAGAATAAGGAAAGCTATACATAGGTTACAAGGAGTTGATAGCAACAGAAGGAAGCTGCAGCCTGCGAACAGAGAAAAGCAACGACTACTGCGCCAGCTATACGAAAGGGAGAATGTCTGCCTCGATCTTCCTCCGCCGTAGCAACAAAGGTTTTACTTCGTTCGAACTTTGCATAATAGCGCCTTCTGTTGGGTATTTTATCTATTAAAAAAGGTTTTTTTTTGCATCACTGAACGTATGGAGAGAAACCAGAAGCACACGGCACCTATTTCTTTACCAGGAAGATCTATACCGTCTCAGGAATGCGCAAAACTTATTAGAAGGAACGCGGCTCAAGCTCACCTAACGAATGTCTCTGTGACTAAGGTATGGCAGCAGCAGCAGCACCAATTCTCTTGAGGATGTGGCATGCATTGCAGCTCTACGTGACGTTGCGGAAGCAACGCGCTTTACTGTGTATCTTCACCAATCATGATAGCGTCATTTTAATTCCGAATTTCTACGCCACCCAATAAGCCCACGATCCACTCCTCATTAAACAAACAAACGCTTAAGAAACCTTCCCATTCCCAACCTTCCCACACGAGTATTACATAAATCTTCCAACTTTCCCTAGACTGCCAAAACGGTTTAAGGTTATTCTGTCAACGTTCCCTGCCCAACTATCCTGTTCTCCACGCTGTTAGCAAACCTCCTCAGCAAGTTCTTACTGGAGTTTTTGTATCTAATTCAAGCAAAAACATTTCGTGCTGGAAAATTGAACTTCTGAAAGAGCCCCTAGCCATTACCGGTGCTAAGAGTGATGCGAATGTTCGAAGCTCGAAGTCGATGTTTATTGGCGACTACGTTTCGGCATAAGCCCTTCACCAAGTGTGGATCCACAACGAATTAAAGGGAGGGAGGAGCGAAGGTCTTCTTGGACCTTCGTCGTCCGGAAATCCGGTGTTAAGACTGTTCATACAGGACTCCAAGAAAAATCTTAGCACCGATGGCGGCTTTTGAAACGAGAACCGTTTTGACGCAAAGCGAAACGGGCGTTATGTTAAAACTACGTCACTGTTTGCAACATCACCTGTGCGGTCGTAGACAGCGGAGGCAGTGTATCATGGGCGCCCGAAAAATTTTCGCATCTCAACGCCTCAGATGATTTCACAGTGCCAAATGTGACTTCCGAATGGCATACCTACCGCGTGCGCTGATGAAGGCGAAGCTTCGTCTACTACCTAGACTCTTCTGCTACTCTGGAACTCTTTCTTGGCTCTCTTCTCAGAATTGGGAGCACTGGTAGGAATACCCGTTTACAACACGCCTCCGCTTTGCTGGTGAGCTACCGGAGACCAAGACATTAGTCTGGAGATAGAGATGAGATAGGTGTTCGTACTCCACTCAGCTCACATTCTGTTTTAGGCTTACAGGGACGCAGCATCGCAAAATCGAATGCGCACATGATCTTAACAATGACTTGCGGTGGTCAGCACTTGTGTGTAAAAGCCAGTGATTTATCCTTCCTAAATACGACTGACACCAACTAATCAAAAACCCATTAGCCCGCCTAACGTCGAAATCACCAGTATGGTATGGATCATACGGCTTCTAATGCGACCACTCCATTGAGATAGGGTGAAAGCACGCAGTTACTCGACAGTACGGAAGTGAGGACTCGATATCGCAAGCGCGTTGCCTTTTCGCGCCAATCACGCTCCCCATGACAGCTGCTAGTCTGTATAGATATGAAATCTTAGAATGGAACGTGTTATAGCAGCTATAGGCCGCAAATCGAGTGTAGCGGGGCTGGGGCAGTCTGCACTTGTTCAGGAACCGCCAGTTCTGTACAAGCTGGAATAAAAACATACCGCTCAGCTCGTTTTTAGCTTTAAGCCATCCTGGACGAATCTGCTGACGTTATGAGCGGGATAGAGCGCCCTCCACGCTATACTCGACTTGACCAGGCCGCGAAGCGATAGAGATAGGTCAGAGAAATAGAAATAATCGAGAAAATAGGAACCTGGCATTCGAAATCTGACTCTGAGGTCGGCACTGGACTGAAGAGAGGAGGCGTGCCGACGTGGAACATGGCGCCGCTGCCGCACGTGCTCGACACGTCGTCGCGATGAACGGAGGAGTCATCGCGCGCGACGCTCGGCCGCATGCTCGACGTGCCGAGTGTGCACGACAGCGCGTTCTCCAGATTCTTGAACGTCGCCAGGTTATCCAGCGCTCGAAGCCGTTGCGTCAGGTCGGGTGCAGTGTTCGACGGCAACAAATGGCTGGTGGCTCCATTCGACTCCGCTGCGTGTGCAATTCTTCGCTCTGGCGACGGCGACTCGTCTTCGGATGTGGCAGCCACAGAAGCAGACGGCAGGGAGCAGGCGGTGTTCAGCTAAGAGATCAAAGACACTATTCTAACCAACCCAAAGCACAACATTCATCACAAACAAGCACTGTTCTGGTGGTGTTAGGCAAAGGTGGAAGCTCGATAAAACCGAAACAGAGGTCAGCGCAAGCGATTAGTGCCGTCAAACACCAGCTGAGATCGGAGTTATCGAAGCCAATCGAGAGTAGAGCGAAACCGCTCCCACGACCACCAGACGTGGGACTCAGATCGTCACCTACATGGTAGAGCTCTTGAGTGGAGTTGGCGAAGTGGTGCGGAGGGGTGACGCGTCCGTGCGTCTCATTTGTGGACAACGGCGTCGGCTCTCTCTGCTCCGGGTTGATCACCTATAAGAAATCGCTGCTCTACTTTCGCTCAACACCTTGCAAAGACAAGAAAACGAGAAAAACGATAAGGATGCAGAAAGTGGATTTTGTTAATTTCTTCCACCTGGACGCGGCACGCATTCTGCTGGACCAGATACACTACAGAGTTACTAGATGCTCGCTCGGTAAACAGCAAGTGGTGAGGACCAGCCGATGGACGACACAAGTGATTAACCTCCCCAAGTGTGTTCGATGACAGTCAAAAAACACCGAAGGGATCATCTGGTCGCGAAGCAGAGGGAAAACCTGTTGGTGAATTCGGTACCTACCGCCAACTGCACTACACCCGTCCAGCTCCTCTACGTGGTGAAAATTTTAACATCGATACAAGTAGCGGAATTCCCATCGCAGGACTCCTGTCACACAGCCTGTAAGGTGGCACCGGTCACGCAGACACTAGAAACGTGTACGGAAGTTTATCCGGCACAAGACCAAGCAAGACGACGTGGTTTGAGCTACCCATTTTCCTCTTCTCTTAGGTTGTCCGACAACCCTCCTGATGCCCCACATCATCCTCAAGTGACTAATCTCAGGCAAAAATCCACGTTCCCGATAGGTATTGAGCGCCCCGCCGACTTTGGTCATACGACAAAAAGCTCTTTCGTCAGAACGAAGGATTCCTACCGCTTCTGGTACAATGTTGAACAGAAAAGATTTTCCACGCGGGACGGCTACAGCAGGGACGGATTGTCTAACCGTCGTCGACAGACGAACAAAGGAATTCAATTTAAAGCTAAAATCTCCAATACCGACCGATATCGGCCTTCTGATCGAAACTTCCCACCGCCTCTAATTCCATGCGGAGCATTCGCTTCTAATACCTGCTGTGAAGCACGTCCGGCGACCATAGTACCCGCATGTTTCCCAACCTGATCGGTTAAGTCTGAGAGAACACCCGAAGACACCGGTGAGGATTTTGATAACATCGATCAGCATAAATTGCCCTTCTCTGCGGCTGGTCTCGCCCTACTGGCCCCACCTCCCCTTCCTAGTTCCCCTTCACTGGTTTCCCTTACTAGTCCGCACCTTAGGCCAATGGTATACTCCCGCGGGAGCATCGTGGACGGTCGTCATCGACCGGGGCGGTCAGCGTCCTATTGCAGCGTGTTTTTGGTGCCGGACTGCGCAGGAGGATTACGAGGGAAAATGCGTGAACCGTGCCGCGTCTGTTTCGGTGCGAGAAAATGCCCAAAACCAGGGAGGAAATGCACGCTGCGAGAGGAGAAAACATCCGCGACCACTGAACGGTTGTCGATAGCGCGATCAACCCCGTTCAAGAAAACACTGGTAGCCACAGGAACAAGGATGCGGTATTCCGCCCTGGATAGTGTATGTCAACGGCATGGCAACTGGAGACGTGCGAATATCTCATCGGCACTCAAAATGAGCAGTGAGGTCATTTTCTATCACCTAAAGTTCACGAAACGTCGTACGAACCTACACCAGCAATGCTTAGCTCTTCTCAAAAAGGGTGATCATCTATTGGTCTGTTTGCACTCGATTTCACATAATTGAGGGCAGTGATACAATTACACTCCGTCTTTACATGCAGTGGCTGCCGATTCATGAAAATGTTTGACTCTGCAAGATATGGAGCCCATGCCACTGAAGATAAAAGGGTTTTTGCGTATTTTTGCAACGTGACGGTGTAATCAGCATTTTAGTTGAGAGATACTTACTTCATAACAGATCCTCTTTTTGATCACAGCTGTCAGCCCAGGACTCCGCTAAAGTTTCTATGAAACGCAAGATAGATAGTTATGAGTTGCTTCAAATGCTCGATGTACCTACGTATACATCAATCTTTGCACGAACGCGAAGCACAAGCCACTGATAAAGCAGAGCACGTGAGAGAGCAAAAACTGAATTCACTGTTCAATAAAAAATATTGTTACTGCGTTTTTAGCGCATTTTGGTGATGCCGGAACAACAACTATAGCTAGTGGACTGTCCGTTGGTACTTAATGATACCATAACGATTTCGGAAGACGCCTTTGGAACAGAACCTGTTCGGGGACGCTGAACTCTACGGTCTTAGGAGGTGGTAGATACATATTTCGACACTTCTTTGCTTCCAAAGTATTTCTTCCTCCGGAACACCGCTGGTATTGTAATGTTTCCTGTGCTTTTGTTGAAGTTTCTCGTAGTACAGAATTCTTCTTTTGAGTTAGATAGAGAACCTTGCTTTGTTTTTTCTCCTTCAGGGATTTTCACATAACTGCAGAAATAATTTAAATATGAGAATACACGGTTGGTTGCTACATTAAAGGTTTTATGCCATCAGATGAACAGGACCTACGGTGCAGTACCTTAACACAAACCTATCGAGTTCTCTTGTTTTGAAATGTGGAGTATTTTTCGTGTATGAATTTTTTCGACCCACTTCCAAGCTTAAATCTGATTGGAACGGTAGGAAAATTAGATTAGCGATGTAATAGATCAACAATGCAGCCGACTCTTCCAATATACGGTTTCCCCAACAGTTTCGAATTTACACCGAGTTTTCTTAATGGCGTTTACCGCCCGCAGTTGTTTGCTTTATCATCGCATTTTTGCTAGTTATCACATCACAATATTCTAGTGTAGAATATGTTCTCTCTACACTATACGAATATACGGTTCGTTCTGTGCTGTTCCTTGGCCCGGCCCTTTCTTTCGCAGTTGCGGGCATTTTCTCCCTTGGTCATGGGCATTTTCTCAGCACGCAATGCACACCGTGAGGTTTGGGCACTTTCTCCGTAGACTGGGCGGCCGCCGTCCTGCGTACGGGAAGTATAACAGCCCCTCATCGGGTTGGCGGTGATCCGCGGACGGCGGGCGTGGCGAAGCGCGGCTATTGGCCAAGTGAAGGATCCCGGCCGTCCGCGGACGGTCCCGCGGGAGTATACCATACTGGTTCCTTGCTAGTGCCTCCCCCTCTCCACTTCCTGGTCCAGTATGCACACCTCGCTCCTGCGGGTAGAACCTCTCCCGCTCTCCCGCTGGCAAAAGTTTCCCGGCAGCAATGGATTCGTCGACCGTCGATGCTCCTCGGGTAGTGCACCGTTGAGGAACTTCCCAGCCCGTACAGAGAAAATCCATGTTTCTGTGGTTAAAATTCGAAGAGAGAATTCTCAACCAACACTCAGCTTTGAAAGTATTACTTGTGTGCGTTGAAGGTACAGTTCACTAAACTGAAGCACGAGCACAAAAACAACCTAACGAGACTTTGTTATATTCACATCGAATACTCGCCTATTTTTTCACTCTCCACCTGTTTGAGTGGACCAAATGCCCCAACCAGTAGGCTTCTCCTACACTTAAAAACCAACGAAAGCTTCAGAAACCCTTTAAACCGCTTTAACACCGCATAAAAAGAGTAACCTCACTAAGCTTTTACATAACTCAAGAATGACGGAAAGTTTGTACTTCTCATATGTTAAACACCGCTCGACAAAAATGACCTAACTAAACGTCACAGATACCAATTCATCGGTGAAGACGTTCTCCTGTTCTTCCTCCCACACTCTTATGTGGAGGCATCTGCTGAAAACTTCGCTTTAGCAGCAGAAAGTCCGCTCCAATCAGCAACGCTCCTGCTTCAATCCGAATTCCTCCTAACTCCGAGTAGAGAGACGGAATTTCCCGCCAGAGCCACGGAGCAATGGATTCCGAGGATAGTGTGCATTGAAGAGATACGGTACATTGCCCGGCGGCGGACGTCGGAGCGAGGTATGCATAAGGCCCTGCTCTCCCTCCCCTTACTGTTCTCCACCCTCAGGTGTTCTTCTCTACTGGTCCGCCTTACTGGCCTCCTCTTACTGCGCGCCCTCCCTTTACTGGTTCCCTTCACTGGTCCCTTCCCTTCCTTGCTGGTTCCTCTCTTACTATTCCCCCCCCCCCCCCCCCTCAGTGGTCACTCCTTAGTGGTTCGCCCTTTACTCTACTATATCTTATGAATCAGGGCGCATGTTGGACGATGTCTGCTGCAAGTCTTCTGAATCAGGACGCTCAAAAACGCGCGCAGTTACCAAGCACTCCGAGCATGTGCTTCCTCTGCCGCCACAGCATCCCACGTTCAACGGAAAATTTTGCGCGGGCTACGCTGAGGCTGATCACACTCCGGTCAAAATCGCTCATCACCGTAACGCGCCAAAGTTTTAATCCGTACGCGAAAATTGTTGCCTTGCCTTTGGCAAGAGTGGACACAGCAACAACTCTCCACTGAAATGGACTACTTGTCCTAAACGGAACGTGGGGAATCGAGTGGCACTACCTTCTGAAGCGCTTGTGCGAGGCCGTTAAGCGTGTCGACGTGAAGCTCGTCCTGTCCACTCGCCGTCGTCTGACTGGATGTATGGTCCTCCTCATCCTGAATAACCTTGACTCAAGTGCAGTGAGCACCGAAACAACAAGCGGACTAGTGCAACAACAGAGGAAACCTGTAGCATACCTTTGCCTGCAGCTGACTGGCTGCCGCCGGATGTGGCGCGGACTGGGACTGAAGCGGTGCTGGCGTCGTTGCCGGTGCTGGCGCCGGCGGCAGCTGCTGCTGTTGCGTCTGCTCATCCCTCTGCTGCTGCTGGATTTGGCTCAGCACAGCGAGCTTCTCGCTCAGGCCTGGAAAAGGGCTTCGCATATGAAAACCTTCACGACCAGAGACGAACAGTTCGAGTACCTGCTAGATTCGTAGCGACTTCTCCCGTGTGAGCAGGCGTATGAGGGAGGCTGGTGGTAGGGTGGAGCGCCGGATGAGCATTGTGCACCTGCAACCGTAGCAGCATGACTTCTTCGCACAGACAAGCTGATGTACACTAGGACCGCTTATTATCTGTGTTATATGTGGGAATGCGCTGCTCCGCCAGCGCATGGGAAACCGGTCTCTTGGGCACTGCGTCATCAGGGCGGAAGTGATCAAAGCGGATGTAGCGACTGTAGGCCCCATGTGGCGCCAAGTATCTAGAGACCACTGAACATCAGCAAAATGCGGAGATTTCGGCTTTTCCTTGCATTGTACCGTCTTCGCCACTTGTTAACGTTTTGCATAGGTGACTTTCCTTTAAAAAATTCTTGACCGGGCAATCCCATGCCTCCTCATAGAAAGTATATATGCCCTCGAGCAAAGCACCCACTAGATTACTCTGAAATATCACAAGAATCCCATGCCTCCTCACTGAAAATACCTAAGCACGCTGACCCTGGCCTATGCTTTGAATAGATAAATAAATAAATAAAAGGGCAAAATGCAAGCGCCCACTCCAGCCAACCTACGACCAATGAACGACAGGTGACTTATGATGAACTGATATCACCCTTTTCCAGAGTATCAAGGATTCATCGTTCCCACACCACTAAGATTTCGACCTCCGAAGTGATTGTAAACTGTGTCAACCTCTACTACTGCAGCAGAAAAACCGTAAGCCAATGGAACCAAACGCTTTGCTCACAAGAAAGAGATTGCCTGTTGACTAAGCCAACGGTAATACGATTCAGATCACTCTGTTTAGAAAAGGGGCGATCTACCGATGAAGCGCATCGTGGTAAACGTTCGCAGCGTCACTCATCCCGGTGATTGGTCGGCGCAAGCAGAGTGCAGTCCAACCGATCAAAGCACGATCAAATCTCCCATACCACGCTACATCAGGTTATCGATGATGTGAGTCATTCCTTTTCCAGGAGAAAGGGAACGACACCGTCGACGACAGCGCTCACTAGTGAACCACTGCCCGTGAGAGTGACCTTCGTTCAGTAGACAGAATATTCGCATCTACCGAAGACCCTTTCCTAATCGAGCCGCCTTCTGTCAGTCCTAAGGCCTGTGTTACACCATCGCTCACCCCGAGCGACGGCTAATGATAAGCTCCCATATCGATCGCGCGACGCGATGATTCAATATGGGAGCTTATCATTAGGCGTCGCTCGGGGTGAGCGATGGTATAACATAGCCCTAAGTGGCATCAAGCGATCAGAAAGCTAACCATAAATGTAGCCATCGGCTCAACTACGTCTGACATAACTTCACCCTCATGTAGGCAACGAAAAATCAGTCCGGAAATTGAACAAATATTAAGCCCTGGCGGTAGAAAGGCGGTATGCATCTCGTTTGAATTGCAGAGTGCGCGAGCAAGAGTTCCGTCTGACGCAAGTTTCAACCTCACCAAAACATGCGTGTAACAACATGAAGCACTGCCACTGCATTTGTTTGGGCTGCAAAGGCTGATCGCTTTCTTCACACTATTGATCGGCAAACAAAACATTTAGCTGCAGCTGAAAGCTGTGGGACGATAAAATGGGGTAAAGCTTACCGTTACACCAGTGTGCGCAAGAGATGCCGCCGACTGCGTCATCGCTTCGGGAATAGGCGCGTGGACCGATGTACATCCAGCAGACACCGTCGACACTCCGCTGACCTACAACAAACTGGTAGGAAACTAAAGAAACAGTGCAATCCAAAATCGAATATGATCGCGCTATAACCGATGTATCCCAGCAATTTACTCTAGGCTTAGGGAATGCTCGGATGGAACAAGAGAAGGGTCTGGAGATCGCTATTCTTAAATTAGTATAAAAATGAGTTCCGTGTTTACTAAGTCACCCAAGGAGTAGGGGTCCTTAAAGTTACGATGGTCGAGGCGGCGCACTGCCTTCATGAACGCCGGGGAGTCTTTCTTGTACACTCGCGATGCTGCAACCACCAGGTCGTTCGGACCACAGTGGACAGTAGCGTTGCTTCACGCGAGGGAGCTCGGGGTCCGCTTCTCCAGCGTTGCGGTAATTTTGCATTTCAACTGACCTGAGATTTGAGGAGCATTGACATCTACTCAAATTTCAGGCGTTTTCTGCACATTTTTTTCCAACTGTATGCTGTGGAGAGTAAATTCGTTGGGACTTTTTTATTACTGACCGCCTTTTAATAATGAAGCAATGAAAAAGGTAGTCAAAACAATGGTGTATGAGCGTTCAACACCGACGTATATACCGACACGAAGTGCATGAAGAAGGATTGGTCACAATTCAGACATCCAATAAAAGCTAGATGCATTATGCTATACCCCTATGGAAGAAATTGAGTAACCGGACTATACCTTCTGTCAGGTTCACCCAGCCGACGTGAGCTTCTTCAGTTACATGAAGTAGCGTATAAAGCAATTTCGCTCCCATGTTATTGTGCACGATCTACCTTTTCATGTGCAAAAAGCTAGAAGGTGAGTGTCGAAGTTTCTGGTAGCTGAAGGAGACGGATTTGTAATAAAGACATTGAAGGTCGAGCCATGGGTGTACCTAATCATGTTTCACCCTCGCGTTGAAAAGCTGGTTGCACATGCCGGGTTTAGAGCTTTAAGGCAACGCCGCATCCTAGTTTCCTTGAAAATCCGAGCACGATGGTTTCTCCCGAAGTCTTGGTCCATGTAGGGAAGCGAACTATGAAAAGCATGTAGCTTTTATATGCTGCCTGCACTGCGACCAGTCCTTCTGCTTCATATACTTCGCGTGTGTATCATTGGTGTTGAACATTCATACATCATAAAGTTGAGCATCTTTCTCATAGCTTTTTGGATAAAACCCGGTCAGTGACAAACAGGTCGCGACAAAGTTCCTCTCCATAACATACATCTGAAAAGAAACTGCAGAAAACGCCTGAAATTTGGGCGGATGTTTGTACCCCTGTTGATGTCTCAACCACTCAGTTGAAATGCAATACTGCAGCGACGGAGAACCGAACCCACTGCCCCCTCGCGCAAGCAACGCTACTATCCACTGCGTCCCGGACCGCCGTCGGCAGTGGCATCAAGAGACCACGCAGTGCTCGTGAGAGCACCGCGCCGCCAGGACCATAGTAACTTCTAGAACCTCTCTACCTCCAGGGTTTAACAGCTTGGCAAAAAAAAAACTTTTATACTAACTGATGGGTGGAGATTCTTCCTATATGTCTCGCTTTCCCCGTTCAAAATCCGCTTCAGGCCCTTCCTTTGTATGACCCACTAGGGCTTCAAGTGGCACTTAACACTCAAGCCGATAAACCCGAAACTAAATAGTCACGTCGTGACATATTAGGTTGACTGAACAGTCTTGATAGGGTTTTCGTTTTTCTTCGTTACTTCATTATTCAGCACACAATGGAAATCAATCAACAATATAACCACCATTGCTAGACACCACAGTGGTGCACCTGCACACCTGAATCGGGGGGTCAGCGATTCCCTTTTCCAAAACTGGGGAGACCGCGATACGAGGAGATCGGCGCCCGCACGACCTAATCTTCAGACTTTGTGAAACTTTTCTTAGCCAAAAAAGCCTTTATGAACCGGAGCAAGTACTAATCTGAGGGTGCTATGTCCGGAGAATGTGACGAGGGTACGGTCTCCCAGCGCAGCTCCTCGATCTTTTAATCTGTCGCTTTAGCTACATGGGGTATGGCTCACGAGGAAGGTCACTGAAAATCGACTTCGCCGCCTTTCCCGAACAGCTTCCGAGAATTTCTGGAGTTGACTGGCGTAAACGAAACGGAAACCGTGTGCACTTGCGAAAGCGGCTCCCAGTGGAACTTTTCGTTCGAATCCCAAAAGCAACACAGCGCGAACATTCTTGAGGTACGCGTTCGACTTTGGTTGCGTAGGTGGCTCTTTTCATCCAGGTAGCCAAACTGCACACAGTATGCGTTGGAGTCCTAGAGAACCCAGCTTTCATCTCCGGTAACCATGTCTTCCAGACACTCCTTGCGAAGCGACCGGAGGACAAAGTGGCAGATGGATATGCGGGTGAACCGCATGCTATCGGCTAAGGCATGCGCGGTCCATCGAGTCAGCACTTTTCGGTAGCCGAAGGTTTGCAGGTGGCTGCCGACTGTCACGTTACATCTGGGTCTTGTCGCAAGACTCCGGGTGGTAACCATTGACAGCGTCGAAAGAGATGGAGTCTTCCACTGCTTGGGAGCGTCCCTACCGCTTGTCTTCGAGCTGCGATCCGAGCCAAAAGCGGTTGACGGTGTCGTACCTTTTGCAGAGCGGCTTCGAAAATGTTCTACGACTACCACACGGTAGATCTTGGATATCAATCAAAGGTCAGAACATCCGGGCTTCTGAAGAAAACCCTATCAAGACTTTCAACCCAACACATACAACGATGCTGATCACTTCAGATCGCGAATTTCACTGAAAATGTGAGAACTTGTTCCCTATGTTCCCATTAACTTTCTCTGCCATTAATTGTACTTGGAGGATTCTCATTACAACACACCACGCGGTCTAATCGATATTGGAAATTCTCATTATAACACGCCGCTCGGCGACTGGAGTCTAAACGGTGCCCAAGGCATAGTTTGTACTTTCGCCGCCTGCCTCGCATTTATATTTCGCCGCCATTAGCGTACTGTACTTTGCGAATCGCTGAGCAGAATAGATGGGCGCGGCTCGATTACCAGCGGCTAGCAGCCTTCGGAGAGTGGAATCGCTCTCCATCGGAAGTATTAGGTTGTCCGGAACGTTCTGGCGGCTTTGACTGGTCCATTTCAAATGATAATAACTTTCGCCACAGTCACCGGGTGAGGAACGACTTCAGCTCCTAGTCCGTTTAATTTTCGCATTTGCGAAACGTGTGAGCGGGCGTTGTTGTGCAGGACAATCGGACA
Source organism: Heligmosomoides polygyrus polygyrus (assembly GCA_947396885.1). NCBI lineage: Eukaryota > Metazoa > Nematoda > Chromadorea > Rhabditida > Heligmosomidae > Heligmosomoides > Heligmosomoides polygyrus. The sequence continues at coordinate 71,053,032 of OX377201.1, read as the reverse complement.
TCTTCTGCTGACCAGTGCCGGGTCCAGCATTTTCAGTATATCTCGTCGATTTCGTCACAGTAGGACTCTGCTGTGATAGTTTTTCGAATCGCGGTACATGGATGAATTGCCGGACCGTTTCGACCCGCGGAATTGCCCAGTTTGAAATTGAAAATATCTTCCGAAATTTCTCTTTCGACATACTTCAATAAGACTTCGAAGAAATACAATTAATACACATCAAATTTCTTCCGGAACATAATTTTCCAGCACAAATTATTCCGTCAGATAGCGCGAAGAATTCGGTATTAGACGTTATATAAAAATGCGAAGTAGGTTGAATATTGACTCAGTAATAAACGAACGAAAAGTGTTTGCGCAAAAACCGCCAGAACATTCCAGCCAACTTTCTAACGTATAAAACCCCTCCAACGCCTAGTCATGCCTCAAAAAGGCTCCTCTGAGACTGAGGAACAAAACCTGGGCGTCGACATAATGGGGCCACTAACAAATTAACCAGAATTTTAATTAAATTAAGGATCACAATACGTAGCCGATAAGGCTACTAGAACGCACTCAATCACCCCTAAGCAAACCCTCTTGATCTCAATTTACGACAGTCGTCGAGTTTTTGCACTCGAACGACATTCACCTGACCCACCTTTCTCAATTCTGAATCCAGCTTCTGCAAAGCAGACAGGTCCAGATGTGAAGAGACCTGAGGATGCGCCAGCGAAGCTGAGCTCGCAGCATGTACCACGGACACGTTTGGAGTGGGTATGGTGGAGCTCGTCGACATTTCCGACGTTGCCTGGACGGACGACGCCGAAGTGAGGACTGGAGCTGTAGGGATTGAAATGGTAGCTGGGGAGACCAACGGTGCGGACATCTGGAAAATCTGCAAATTTCAATCAATTAAGAACGCGATAGAGGACGGGAGTCAGAAACCTGCACGAACCGTCATTGTTGCAGCAACGTTAGTGGTGACAGGAGGCTGAACAGCCAAAGGAGTAGATGCGGAACCCATACTGGACAAGCTAGCCTCTGTATGCGTGGACGTTGAGGAAGAGAAGCCGGACTCAACAGAGGACGTCGGAGCCAACGTCGCCTGTACGGGCACACTCTGCACCTAGAACGACGTGGCACGTTTTGGGAAAGTTCTGCGGACGGAACCCTCGTACCTTGAACCTGTTTCCTGTGCTGGCGTTACTCGTAACTGATGATGTGTTCGAGTGAGCTGTGGTACTCGGTGATGAGCTGTTTGAGAGCGCCGTAGGTGCAGGCGGACTCAGCTGCTGCGCCTGTGCTTGGGACACCGGTGGGAGAGTGGAAGTTTCCACGGGTGATAGCGTCGAAGCAGGAAGCGGAGCAGGTGGCACGGAACTAACAGCAGACGGAGTGACCTGAACAAAAGAGTGTGCGCTCAGGATTTCAGCATTTACCAAGGTAAAATGCCATGCTGGCCACAATTTAGACATGCTGCCCCCAGAAGTAGCGATGGGGAGCTAAGTCAAACATTTAAAGCTTTTGACCAGTATTAAAAAGGACAAATGAAATCGTGTAACACTAGCCATCGTTCTATTCTTCCCGAGGTGAACTACTGGTTGTCTTGTAGAAATTCAGGCGCACCCTTAAACAGCAAGTTGCGAAAACCTTAGTGGAAATTCCTGTCATTCTGCTCAGCAATTACACTGATCGAAAGGAGGCTGCAATCTAGGACTGCACAGCTCAACGTGAACTCCACCTACATACTTGCCATTTAAACGTACGTGTGAAAAGCACGGAAGAGTTTTGGAAGGCTCTAGGACCTTATTCTAACGGTCCGTGAGTCACGGCCGGAACCACGCAAAGGGGAGGGAAGCCACGGAAGGATCTATCCTAGTCCGGGGTGGAGCACAGAATTGCACATTATGTAACAAATTGACCTGGCACTCACAGAACGGACTGAACGGAACAGAATAGGACCTGAAAAGGAAGGAACGAAACTAATAAAGAAGCAAAAAACAAATATAACCGCGGTTCTAAAGGCGTCTCGGCGGGCACAGCGCATTCAAACACATCTGACCGCCGCCTGACATGTTATAAAACGGATATTAGCATAGTGAGGGGGCAAATAAAACCTCATGCCGCGTGCTAACCGCCGCCTGACATGTTATAATCCGGATCCCTCACAGTGAGGGAGCGCATAACGTTGTCTGTTTACAACCACGGTGAAACCGTACGTTATTTTTCTTTTTTTTTTTTGTAAAACCTGTCAGCTTAGGTCCTATTCTGTTCTCTCCAATCCGCTCTGTGGGTGTCAATTTGTAGCGTAATTTCTAATTCTGTGGCCCTCGGACTAGAATATATCCCCGCGGAATTCACCACTTACCCAGACTAGTGCATGATGCCGAAAGCGGCAATGACATGACATCGTTTTGAAGACTATGTCTCGATGTCAGTTTTGAAGACAATGGCTCGATGTCGCCTTCCAATTTCGGACGAGTTGTCCTGGTGGGAGTGACCAATGAAAGGCTAAAGGCCCCTGCACACTTCTGTGGCGGTGCCACTCGCCGATATGGTTAAGGATAGGGTAGGGACGCCGCCGAACTCTGCGTTCCTGCCATGTGGTTGCACTTTAACGAGAGCTCAACAATCGTTGTGCTACTTCTATAGAGAAGATACGATTATTTGAAAACTGTATCGAAAACAGCCGAAAACAAGCGAGCTTACCAGCTCTTGTTCAACTCCCCAGTGAATAAACAAAGAACATTACACTCGTCCTGAGTTACTCAGGCAGGCTCCGGCACCTATGAATTTAATAGTAGGTTAAGGAACCGACCTGGAATCGTGACGCTTTCGCCGGTGGTGCCGCCGGAGCTGCTACAATCGTACTTGTCGACGAGGCAGTGCTCATCACATGCATTGAAGACGACTGAGGGACATTAGTCGGCGGAATGGGCGTTGAGGTTGCACTCGAGCTGTCGCCGTCGACACTGCGGCTCATTCCCGACGCTGACTGTAGGGTTGGCTGAACAATACGACATACCACGATCTAGGAAGGCCCTGTATCGTCATTTTAATTGGTTGTGATCCCGAATGAGTGAGGCAACAACGTTAAATTCCAAGGACAGACCAACTGTCGTTGTGCCACCAGGCAGAAGCTCCCTTCAAATTCTGCTCTGTTGAAACGATCCTTCAACGAACCTTCGTCTCTCCTCTCGATGTAGGTGGAGAAGCAGACGTCTCTGCGGCACTAGTTGGTGTTTTCGCCTGAGACGTTGGTGGAGCCGCTGTTGCAAGCTGCGCAGTTGAATTCACCTTTCCCACGGCAGCTCCCTGACACGTCGAAGCCGCTTGCGCTGAGACTGGAGCTGGTGATACACCGGTCTATAAAAAACAAGCCATGCTTGGGCAGAGAAAAGTGAGTGAGTGAGAAGAGTCTGAGCAAGCGAATGAAGAACGCAAGCAAGCCGTTCGCTGCACGTCACGGCTTGCATTCCAATAACTACCTCAAGCTCTAACATACCCTTGCTGTTGGTGGCCCGGAAGACAAATTATGTGTGCTGGTTGTTGTAGTGGTTTGCGTCTCCACAACTGTCGTCAGCTTTGTACCGACCACACGACTCACGCCGCTATTCACCAGCTGAAATGCTGCTAATAAAAGTGTCACAAAGCTGCACAAAGAACACGAGGAAAATACCTCAATGATTTGCTCCAGCTGGTCTTCCACTATCGCTACATGGTGTTGGGCTAGACAGTTCTCCGCCAGCTGAAACACTGCGCATTTACATTATAGTACGTTGCTCTGGAAATAATCTGTTTCAGGAAGAAACCACGCTTGGAAACCCCTACATGAAAACACATGGACGTCTATGTATCCATTTTTTCGTAACCGTTTTTTTTTTAAGTGGACCACCAAACCCTCTAAGCTGTCATTCACTATGAACAAGAGACTGTATACACGAAGCCTATTCCTACCACTAGACACACCTCCAGGACACTGAGGCCTAAACTATGCAGCAGCACGGATTGCGCAAGGGTCATTGAGCTGCATGGATCTCAGGTCTTATCGAGGATCACCAAAGAAGAAGGGATTTGACATCGTTAAAACGAACGTCTGCTTTTACCGACCAAGGAATGTACCTGTTCTGTGCGAGAACATCAGCCGACAGCTACGCCGGACAAGAGTTCAACTGTCTCACCGCACCCTTACCACTCCCTTTGAAAAGTGCGACAGAAAGACAGCATGTTACCAGAGTGAATAAGGAAGTCTGTCGATAGGGATGAGAAGCGCATATTTGATGGAGAACTACTCTGGACGTTCCTCTTTGCTGACGACATCGTACTTTTTTCGAACTGAAGCAAAGATTATGTTATCTGTGCTAAACGCTGGGGCAAGGAGCAGTTTATGAAGATCGCCTATTGCCAACCGGGAGGAATTCAACCGGATGGCCCTCAACCAGGGGCCGGATTCATCGACTTAAATCAATTTAACAAAGAAAATACATCCGAAACCGCTGATAACGCAGCGAAATGCCTCAGCATATTGCTTGATAAGCCGCGCTATCAGGGATTTCGGCTGTGTTTTCTCTAATAGATTGCTGTAAGTCGCTGATGAATCCGGCCCCAGGGGTGAGCGTTCAACGATTAACGATTTACCAGCACTTTTCGTTGAAAAGTTTTAACGAAATTTAACGACGATTTAAGTCAAATTGCATTAACGACATTTTGCCACGCCAGTTTTGAAATTTTACTTCTTCTTCGTGTAAAGGAATTTAGACGACTTTTTTGGAGGTTAAGGCAATGTTGAGCCCCGCCTAAGGCCTTTGTTATACCACCGCCCACTTCGAGCGACGCCTAATGATATGCTCCCATCGCGCCGCCCGATCGATATGGGAGCATATTAGTCGTCGCTCGGGGTGAGCGATGGTATAACAAAGGCCTAATAGAGCATGGCTGCCGTGCATGTCAGCAATTTTGCTTAACCTTTACGTCTTCTTCGAGGGCCCTCTTGACATTTTTGAGAAGCATGGACAGTATACACGTGAAATAGTGGATATCTTACACGGGTACCTTACACGCAGTCTATTGGATGAAGATTTTTTTAAAAGGTTCTACAAAAAAGGTATATCTTTGAAGGTGCAGGTCTAGCTCTAGCAAGAAATTTCGATTGTGTCCGTAGATTTTTTTTGCGTCTAATTTGCGAATTTAGTATTACTTATTTACTTGTTTATTTAAGGCGTAGACAAGAGTCTGGCACTGTCACAACACAATACGAGATTAAAAGACGTAACTCGTTACAGACTTCCTACAAGCGAGCACAGAGAACTTCGCCAGACCTTCATACTTCCCTGTTAGCAAGTTGAACTCCTTCAGAAACCTGTAGGCTAGGAAGTCACGACTTCTCCGCGATTTGACAACCGAGAGCCGGAGTTTGAGCTTTCCCCTTATGGATCTTATCTGCACCCCGTTGAAGGAATCAGTCGATAGGCAGTTTACAAGCTAGAATTCTGTACAACATAATGAAAATCGCAACATTCCTTCTATTTTCCAGCGAAAGAAGGGGCAGATTTAGAGCTTTTTGAGGCTTCCGTGGTGTTGCACTATAACCCATCAAAAACTTATCATAAGCTTCCTTGTGAAACTGTTTTGGACACTTTCCAAAGGTGTCTATATCTCTTAGTCGGATTAAACACGGTTGTACTTGTTTCTACAATAGGGCGCACACAGGTCTTAAAGGCAAGAATAGAGGTTGTATATGTGGTAATTGGCCTTTTTTACCAAGAGTGCTCCGCAGTGCTTAAGCACAGGTCGTTCGTTGCGGTCACGCACTTCATCGACCTTTCCAGAAGTCGACCATCAACTTTATAATCTGGTGAATGACCACGTGGTTTTGGGCCGAAAGTGTGTCTTCTCTACTTCAAGTGGTAATTCCCATTTTTCCGCCCACCAGGTGACAAAATTAATCGCTCACTGGAGTGATTGTGAATCTTCCACGGCATCAACTCTTTTGTAACTCATCAGCGCACATTTTGCACGTGACCCCATAATTTTCAATGCAGGTGGGAAACTCGTAGGCGAACAAAGCTGATGATAATACTCAACCTTGCGGAACGGCATTAAAATTGGAAATACTTTGGAGTAACGATCCTTCTCCCTAATACGTGCTCTTTGTTAGGAACTGACGAGTCCAATTGATTACCATGGGATGAAGTCCTACTACTTCCGTCTGACAATCAACTTTAAGACAGGTCCTTTGTCAAAAGCCTTTGAAAAATCACATCTGTACGTTTCTGTTCTCAATGGCCCTCGACCAGTCATTTAGGGAAGTTAGCACATTTGTTTCTACAGATCTGTCTTTCAGAAAACCATGACGATCTTCCAATATTATTCTTTAGTTATAGGTGTTTCACAATATGTCTTTTGAGGATTTTTTCAAAAATTCTTACAAAAATTGAAATGATGCTAACTGGTTGATAGCTTCATGGATCACTGAGTGGAAATTTTCTAGAAATGGGGTCACAAATGCATACCTCCACTACAACTTGTTGAAAATTTCCCCAGCAGGTCGGCTTTATCAATTTCTTTATAGGTCGGTTCCCACTATCTTTTACCAAAATGGGGACTTCGTTCTCGTTACCAGTGCGACATCTTATAAACTTGTAAAATGCTGTCCTGTCAATGGACATCATTAGTTACTTCTCCAGGTTAACATTGTACCGATGCAAAGCCTTATTAAGCTTTCTGACATCAATTCATACAGTGACCAGTCATCGCTGCTGCCAGAAGTACATGCCTTTTTCCACAGGCAAAAGCGACGACTGTTCGTTCGTGTGAGATGGCTGGGAATAACCATTTCATCGGTACCTCGTTTCTGCATAGGTACATAAAGCTCAATTGTGTGATGAATAATTGCTAGCAGCGTTTCATACAATTGATCAACAGAACTGCTGCTCACTATACCAATCCAGTCTATGTCGGATAGTTAATTTGCAATTTTATGATAGTCTGCATTTCTGAGATTCCTAATCCATTTCCACACCTTTTTCTCGCGGTCCAGATTTAACTGAAAACTAACCGTGGTATGATCACTTGTGCCTATCCCGGAGCCAACCATTAAGTCGTTTACAAAACCTTGTTTGTTACAGAGAACAAGATCTAAAATTGAGTCTCCTCTGGTTGGTGCAGATACCAGTTGTCTAAAACCATGGGCTTCAAAGCATCCGAAAAACACTCAATTCGATTATAATGCCGTTCACCAATCCAAAATGTTTTCTACAGGAACAAGAAGAAATTGAGAAACCCAAAACTCAAACGAACCCCAAACAAGTGTTGGGGTTCGACTGAGTTTTGGGTTTCTTAATGTGTGCAGTATGGTACCAGGCGCTTTAAGAAGAAAATCGGAGTGGTCAATTGATTTAAAGTCCTAAAAGAATGACAGACAATGACAAATTCTATGCGGAGGAAGTAAGAAGGGATAAAGACAATATGGAAGACTTTAATATATGACAAAAATGCCCTTTTCAAACTGAAATCTACGTTACTTGGTTGGCAAAGACAAAAATACTCAATGGAGAAAAATTCAATTCGATTAAAATTTGGTCAGCGGTACGTGGTTTATTTTATTCTCTGCTGTCGTTTGCAGTAAACACAGGACCTTTGTGATAAAGGGGATCATTCCGAGAGACAAGAAGATCTGTGGACTTCGTAAATATCTTTCAAGTACGACCTGTAACAAAGAATTTGCTGAGGTCACTTCCTAGCCTCAACACTTCATTAAAACATTCTGTAGTTTTTCGAAATAATTATGACAGTGTAGAATATTGGGCTGTAAGGGTCTACCTAGAGAGCGTAAGTTTTGCAAACCGATTTGCCAGCACAAATGAAAACGCTCAAAAAAGGTTCAACCGTGCTATGGTGCACTGCACTTTGGAACTACCCAGACGCCGGACTTTCCACTTGTTAAGGGAATTAGGCATAGAAAGAAACTTGTTATTGTAGAAGTCCTGTCGTTACTATTTAATTTGGAGTCTTAATGATCTTCTCCTTTAGCAAATTGTGTTAATGGTAGATGGACTGATACTGTTTTTTGTAAACGTGAAGACATAGATATATAAACGCCATGAAGATGGAGTCGGAAAAAATCAATGAGAAATAAGATCTCCCTTGTTACAAACTAAAATACAGCCAAACCGACTGCAACATAGTAAAATTTTAATTAACAATTTTACCGAATTTGACGCCAAAATTTTTCGTTAAAAAATATTCGTTAAAAATTTACCGAAAAAAATTAACGCACGCCCCTGTTCTCAACTCAACCAGGCGTTTCCTTTCGTGTACCTCGGACGTTCAGTGGTGATAGAAAACGACGGAGTAGACGAATAGAAAAAGAAAAAGAAAGAAAGAAAGAAAGAGCTGAATAAATGAGGCAAACAGCCGCAGATGCTGCTTCCCCACCTCTCAGGCTAGCAACTGTGACGGAACACAAACTAGGTGAAAATCTGCCCAACTCAAAGGTTCTTCCGCTCTGGTACATAGGTCGACACCGCCACATATGGTGGACATATAAAAATGGACGCAAAACACAATCCGTGAATCGCTCAAATCAACGTGTTCGAACGGCAAACAGTTGGAAGACAGCTGTCTACGAAGCAAAACGAGTGGAAAAGCACCCAGCGCGAAAATCAGTACACATAGCCTAAACTCTACGATCTGGAGGTTCTACGTATAGGTGTCAAAGGCAAGCTCTGTTTTCATCCCTTTCTATTTTAGTGGAACAAGAAAAAAACACATTCGAAATATAGTTCTTTATTGTAAGTAGAGGATCATGAAGAATGACACTGAATGGTTTGCTAAACATTTGGCGAAGAACTGGTTTTCTCCAACCTTGGCGAATTTTCTAGGTAACTTCCAAATGAGCATTGTTGGTAGTTGATTATCTAATTTTGGAAGAATTTGCGACAGAATCTGGTGAGTTGCTAGTAAGTTAAAGCAGAACGTGAGAATAAAAATCGGAGAACGAGTACGAAAACCTGCTGAAAATGTACCCTGCTCTGCTGATAAATAAAAAGCTTACACCCTCTGAGCGGAAACTCCAAATAACACATCGTTTAATTCATCCGCACAAAAATTGTAGAATTTGGATTGAAAGCTGTTTGCATTTTATGATTGTTCATACATGTAGCTTTCACAGCATTATTTTTCGCATTTCTTGGAATGCTTCCAGCGAAGAATTCCCGCCATGTATAAAGGGACCACAAGAATACCTCTCGACAGTTTACGGGCTCTAAATAACGAGATGTCCACATCTTAAAGATTGTTAATAGTGGGGTTTATTGGCAGCGACACGCCAAGTGTAACAGTTTCTAAATTGACTGTAATAGTTGACAATGAATGAACTTATGAACACTTGTTTATCTACTGATTGGTTGAAAGAGGAAGTCGAGAACGGCGAAACCTTTTGGTTCGACCTAATCTAAGCCCGTTAGGATTGATGGAGACAATGGTGGGTCCATCTCCCACTCAAAATTGCACCGGAACTTAACAAATCCTTGTCTTGACATTACAGAGACTGAGCTAAATAACAGCTTCCAAGAAAGGACGCAATTAAGCAGAAAGAAACGAACAACTTACAAGCTTCTCAGCAATTACAGATGGCTTGTCAGAATCAGGCGCAAATTGAAACGTGACGGTCTTGTGCGCAGTGTCCAGTTTACAGGAAACCAACTGCAATAGTTTACGGATGTCAACCTGTACCAGTAGATACTCGGTGTTTAACTCACCGGCTGATCCTTAGCATCATCAACTTTCAGCACTTCAAGAACAATCTTCCTTTTGGCCTTCTTCTTTTCCTCGTGTGCAGACATGGTCTGTCCATCTTGGAAGTCCTCGCCTCCAGGCTACAAACAAACAATATTTTAACGCTCATCAACATCGACTTCAAAGCAACACAAACCAAAGGCGCTGTATTCTGCTGGCTAGTCTTGTCCGTAGAAATCGCAGCGGTAACAGTTGACGTGGTCTGATGCACCGAAGACATTGTGGACGACGTCACTGGAGGTGAAACCACCGGCTGTTGGGAGCTAACTGGTTGTGTCGGTTCAGTATTAACTGCTGCTGGAGCTGCCGCTGCTGATTCTCTCTGAAAAAAAACAACAACATTAAATTGCTTAAAGTGTACGTAATGTTTGTCCAAAAGCCTTGCCATTTCACGAAAGAATTTCAGTCTTTGTCCTAGCCGAGATGCAAACCTCTAACATCCAAGCCAGGACCACTGATCTCCCTTGCACGGATGCGAGCACGGTTATTCAACATCGACCGCACGATGCGGATGCGACGCGTCATCCCGCGGCAGGGCCATATAAGAAGTGAAGAAAGACGCAAATGGTTTCGAATGATCACGTATTTCGAAATACAGTTCCCTCTCGTTATAACGCGTTTCAAGGGACCGGAAAAATCCGAGTTATAATGGGAGTCTCTTCCTATCCGAAGTTGACCTTTCTACACCATTTTACGCAGATTTTTTCGATCACATACAATGACTAAATATGTCTATAGTAATAAAATATGTGATCATGAAAAGGTGTGAAGGCATTAAACAATTTTAGAGGTACTTAGCGGGCTAGTGCCCGTTCCGAGATTGCACATGGTCGTGGAACACTCATATAAATACGGTTTCTATGCTTTCCGCTGACGCGGAAGAGAGCACAGAAGTAGGTAACGGAAGGAACTCCGAGGTCTGGCTGATCTAACTTACCCGTTTTGAGATACCTCGCCGATTTGCAGCGGGCACCAGTCCGCTTAGTACCATTTTAGATTACTAATAAAGTCCTGCCCTTAGAGATACTCATTGTTGTATGCGTAAGCACATATGTCAGATATGTGTTAGGAGTAACCGACTTCCAGGGTAGTTAGATGTAACCAACAACAAAGCTGTGTGAGAGGATGTTGCAAGATCTTTTGTTGTAACCGAATCTAATGCACATGACGGAACTCGAGTGCGCCTTCCTGCCTTCGGCTAGGATGATAGTTCACTCCACTATCAGTGCTGTTAAATCGCGCGATATCCTCGTTGCAAATGGCTTATCAGTATTCTCCCATGGCAGAGGGATGTTGGCTGTGATCAAACAGTGTTCAACATGTACATGTACATGTTTGTACATGTTCATCATCAACATGTAATCCTGTACGAAAAGCAGAGGGTCCAGGCGCAAATCCCGCATGGAGCGAAAGCTCTGATCGCATCAAAACATGCTGTAACAGTATGTAGCACTACACCAGCTGCCTTACGCATAAAATGTTGATGAAGGGCATTGCTTTGGATGATCTGAGTTTGTTTCCTCATCATCTCCTGCGCCCGATATAGGGACAGCTCTCAGTAAACGGAATCCTCTAACGATTACCAGGAGTCTTCCACTGCGCTCGTTATATCGCTGAATATGAACACTTTTCTGGCGACCGCGCACTCGAGAGAAACATTGTATGCATTGTTGCACGAGTGCTGGTCGTGACCACGAATGAGGCAGTAGAACGGTGAGTCTGATGACAAAGCTAGCAGACCCAGCTACCATCCCACAAAACACCTGACCAGAGGCGGGCAGCACTAACACAAAACTGCTCTTGAAACTTCGGTTTACTATTCTGATGCGAAATAAATCATAGAAAATATTATACGTTTATCCTCGGGGAATTCTAGTGTTATATGATCCGTAAGCAATCTGTTACAAAACACACCCTCATTTTCCTCGATTTAAAGCGAAGCTTTTCCGTTGTTTCCCTTCTCTTGCGTTAGCAGTAAAGGTGCAGATCACAGTCAAGGGATTACTTTCTCGCGTTCTAGCACGCCTAGTGGCTACCGCTCCCGCGTATAACGTCACCAACTGCCCGCGTCCGCATTATCAGTGACCGAAACTGCCCCATGTGGAAACCTCGTCCTTCCTGCGCGCGAGTGGCTGGCAAAGTCGCGCACGCGATCGAACGCATGAGGAATTGGTTGAACGTGGCGACCCTCCTCCCTTACGCCACCATAGCAATGCTGAAACTCCATCAAGGAAATTTCTGTTGAGCGAACGAGCCGGCGTCAATACCTGCGTGTAAGGAATGGGCGGGATGAGTGACCCGCGCTGGTGGGACAAGGGAAAGGCACTATGGTCTGGGAAGTGATAGACGCCCTGGTTCAGCTTAGGAATAATTCTGACATTAACCTACTATTTTGTGATGGAAAGGGAACTGTCAGCAACCGAAGGGTAAAGCAGGAATAGAAATACGATCCAGTAGTAGTTTTCTAAGAAAGTTAATTTAACCCTGATGGGGCACATTTCTGCATTCTACGCACTATCCCGCAAAGCAACGTCTATCAGGAAGCAAAACTATCTACCTGCTCTGCTCCCAAACGTGCCTGATTCTCCTTTTCCTTCGCGCGAGCTTTCATTTCCTCCTTTATGGCCTGCTCCTCACGCTGTCGCTCCTCCTCCTCACGCTGCCTCTTCAGCTCCGCAATTCGAAACTCTCGATCCCTCTTGAAGCTCTCCACCTAAAAAAATGAGTGAAGGCTCCTTCCAGCGGAAAAATAGTGCTCTCCATACCTTGTCCTTAATTAATTTCGTAATCATTTTTGTATCCTCATCTGGAATATGCTGCTGCTCAATCATCTGCTGTACCACCTGGAACAAAATATAGTTCCTCGACTTGAAACATGATATAGCAATACCACGAAGAAAGAAATCAGAAACCTCTTCCGCAGTATCATTTTCGATGTCAAAAGCAAACTGAAGTCCTTCGTTCTCCTTAAATCGATACTGCTTTCGCTTCTTCTCATCATAAACTCGCAACTGCATTTGGATCTGAAATACGTTCAGAATAGCACGACAAGTTTGGCAAGCAATCGAATGGCTTCTCCGACGGAACAACACCATAAACAAGCAACTACCTCCACATTGAGTTCAGCAAGATCGAGATCACGGTTCTTGATCTCTACCCTGATTCCGATCAACTCCTCTGGCGTGAAGAAGTCATCAGCGAGCAACTGCTTGACGGTGCTTCTTTCCTCACGCCGAACTCTATAAAGTTCGCAATTACTCGGCGACGCTAGGTTCCGGTGCATCGTTTGTTAAATTTTGACTCGGGCCTGGTGCATTCAAGTCTGTCAGCACTTCGGCATCCTCGCTGAATTGTTGAAAGCCTCAACTGGGAAAGCCAAATCGATATGTTATATACTCATTTGGTTTTGGCATACAACTTCAAGCGAATCATAAGGACAACTCAATGAAGTGAGAAACGATGAAGTCAAAATGGCAGTATTCGATCTCAAAATCATCTGACATAGGATGAACTAGAATGATAACTTCTACTTCGAGGTGATTTTCAGAGCCCACTCTGGTTCGCTAGTAGTGTTGCTGCCTACTATGACTTGTCTGCAAAGGCTAAAATACTAGCATGCTGACTGGCAGGGGGGCCAAATAATCGTCGCGTTCGTCTCAAGTCAGAGCTAAAGCTTCCGCCGTTTTAGTGCCTTCAATGCTTAAAGTTGTACCCCATTCCATGATAGGTTTCATTTCCGTTACGTACAAAAAACATGCACATTTGAATATCTGCATATCCCATGTGTCCCAAAAACTGAAAAGAGTAGAACCCACTCTTCGTTGCCGCAAAGTCCGATTTTCGTATCATTGAGCTTTATGCTTTGAACCTCGGAAACGCTATATAAGATTATAATAATCGAAATCGAAATTTAGGAGCTACGCTGCGAAGGGATAATCTAACAACTCACCAATGAAGGGCTGATATGAGACACTTTGAGCGCAAGATATAAAACTCTTCAGTGACAGAAAGGCTTGCAGAGAATAGACGATCGTCGAGAGTAGGTAGAAGCAAAGCCCAAACCATTTCTTCGCAATTTAACCCAGGGTTTGAAGTATCAAGCATGTCCTGCTCAGCCGCCTCCCTGCATAAGAAAAAGTAAGCTCACTTAGTCTGCAATTTTGTGAGAGCTGCAAGTCTGCTCACTTAGTGATCTGCCGCCTCGACTCATAGGGTACCAACGCTGACAAACAATGGTAGCTTCCAATAATGGAAAAAGATCTAACACTATTTTAAAACGGTAATGTTATAAAGAGCAGATGATCGCCAACAACACAAAATGGCTTTGGAAACAAACTGGAGAAGAATTAGCCTCCTAGAATCGTCGCGTATCTTCTACGTAACCCTTAAAAAACACTATTATCATTTTGTGGTCCTCTGCCCGTATAGCTCATGATGGAATCCAGGAAGCAAACTAGTACACTTGAGCAGAAATAGCGATGAGAATCTAAGCATAAAACGTGCCCTCCTGGTAAAAGAGCCCAATCCATCCAAGCGGCAACTCGAAATACCATCATTAGTACAAAAACTGTAGGATTCGGATTTGAACGTTACATATTATTCTATCTAATCTACAAGCATATCACTTTCACAGCTTCATTTTTGAGGAATTCTCAGTCAGCTTTCAGAAGAGAAATCTCACCGTGCATAACAGCGTGTCGAAAAAAAAATTCCGACAGTTCTTCAGCTTTAACTGTCCAACTGTTCACAATAGTTACCACCTGCTTTCTTCGGAAGGGTTATCCCAAGTATAGTAGTTTTTATCCTAATTGAAACGGTTGGAATTGCTTTAAATCATATAAGGTCACAACTGCGGAAACTTTTCCGTCCGACCTAATGTTCCAGCCTCTGCAGACAAGTCAGCTACGAACTAACTCACAGCACAAGCAATGAAACAATCGGTAGAATCAAATCCAAAACCGTTCCGCTAAGCGCAAAACTAATGTGCCGCATTGATTAAACCCTCTTTGGATCCGCCACACATTCTACTTTTTACGAGATATCGTGCAGTATCGCAATAACTAGCATGACAATCTGATACTGAAGGCATCGTTTCATCCTTTCCACACATGCCTGACACCAATTCACTGACTCCGGAATGAGTGCTGAAGTGCTTAGGAGGTCTCACGGCGTAACCAGTCAATAAACTATTCTCTGTGTCATGTGCAGTCAGGTCCCGGTCGACCCTTAATCTCAAGGCTTACTTTTACAGAACTCCCCAAGAATGGAAGTCCTCGCTATCAGGGGTGTGCGTAATTACGATTTACGATTTTACGATTTACGGCGATTTTTGGCAAATTTTTTACGATTTACGATTTACGACATTTTGGGTCGTAAATCGTAAATTTTCGTAAATCTGATCTTCGGTGCAGAGATGGCAGCGTCCACATAACGCGATACAAATTGGGTTGTAACGATGTACCCGCATTTTAAAGTCTTCTCCCATAGCTCATTGCTGTTTCCTAGCCACTCTTCTATGTTCTGCTGTGGCACTGTAACAGAAAAACGCAGCTTTGTGTATAGGCGCTCGAGCTCGACTCATCTGCTTACCTCTCTTTTCTCCTCTTCAACGGCTGTCGGTTTAGTATCAGAGCTAGACTAGAGAAGGCGCAATGACAATAAATGATTAGAATTATAAAATCCTGGCGATGAAACTTAGCTAGCCCTCTTTTTGGTTGCACTTTAGCACTTTTCACACTGCAATTTTCTGAGAACACTACATTCCAGTCCACAGAAAAAGATGCACATTCGCCTTGTACCGGAAGGAATAAGATCGCCTGCTGAACCATATTCTGTGCTGCAACAACCGCTTAGTCAACTTGTGACTTTTTCAGCATATTTTTAAACTGCTGTTTCCAATGCATCGAGTGGAACTGAAGCAAAGCCATTAAGGAATATTGGACTTGATTGCAGACGGGTTGTGGAATAACAGCTAAGCTGCTGGAAAAATCAAACACTAATATTTCGATCTCATTATCACAGCACGTTATGGTGCGGAATGAATTTTCATACAAGGTATAACCTAAACGAAACTTTTGATTTTGTCAAGAAATAAGTGCAGTGGTTTTGACACTTTTGGTCTCCTTTTTCATTGGTTTGATTTCACGAGGCTAATGGAGAGTAGGACTGTCGAATGCAGACAGTCATTGATTGTGGTGTGATAATTTGGACTTTCCGAAATCTAACAAGTACAAGCAAACATGTGGGCGAAGTAATTACCGAAGGTAATTGCCATGTATCGTGAAACGACGTTCTTTCATTCCAGAAGTTGTAGATGCCTTCAAAAAACGATGAAGGGTAAAGCACGGCGTTAGTTTGTTTCCTGTTTGAGATTTGCCACTCATTCTACCTCTATGGGATATCGTGGAGTTCATTTGAGTGTGGGTTGAACTATAGAATGACTTGCGGTGGCCAGTCGATGTAAAGGTCAGTTTTACCACATTTCCTTAAGCCTGGAGCGGCTGGTAGAGAGGCTATATGTTGTTACAGGATGTTTTGTTGCTATCAAAACTCTTGCGCCAGGCGGGACTCGAACCCGCATCCGCTGCTTTTCGGGCAGCGATGTTACGTGCGGTCAAACAGCGCCGGTGGTGTAGGGCGAACATCGCTGCCCGGAAAGCAGCGGATGCGGGTTCGAGTCCCGCCTGGCGCAAGAGTCTTGATCGCAACAAAACATCCGTAACAACGTAAAGGTCAGTGTTTCATCCTTCCCAGACAAGCCCCGTACCAAGTTAACTATGAAAAGAAATTATGAAAAAGTTGGTTGGCCGTGGTAGGATCCGAATCAAGAACTTCTATTCTGAATCGCGCGACAGTCGTTCCTCCTCCGACTTCTCTACCATGGGTCTTCCATATATGTTTAAAATGCACCTTTCACCTACGAATCAGTTGAGCCCTTTTCAGTTCAAACAATACTCTTCTTCTCTACTCTACTTCTAAAGAATGTCGCATAGGATCCTCCTTTTTGTAATCTAAGGTTTAAAAATCAGACTATAATGAGTGTCCAAAAAGAAAAAGTGATACTATTTTAAATGTCACACAATTTCTTCTCGTCTTTTACAAAAATGCCCTTTGGTACAGTTCAGAATGTGGAAAGGCTTAGAACAGGCGACGCTTGTTGGATTTTTTGTGTAAATGCTGTTTTCGTCGAGTTGATCAGTGATGAAATGATTTTTTTGGTTTTGAATGAAACCATTTTTATTGGTTTTGACTCTGGCTTGTAGAGGTTGTTTCTTCAAAGCCATAGTTTTAATATAAGCTAAAGGCGAGCCATTATGAGGCACATTTTTTGCTCGTCCAAGCAGTGCAAGCTTTTTGTTTGTGCACCGTGTATAGGTGTCCTAGTAGATAGCGTTCTGAACAGGGGTGTGCGTAAATGAAATTTGAAATTTCGTAAATCGTAAATCGTAATTACGAAAGAACCGTCGTAAATCGTAAATCGTAAACCGTAAATCGTAAGAGTCACCTGAACTGTAGTGCAGTACAACTAAATTTACTGAGGCTTTTTCTCTAATTTTAATCAGATGTGATCCAATATTTATTTAACTGTCGTGTTACTTTCGGCTTCATCTGAACAGTTTTCTTACCGAAGTATTTTTTTTCACGGCTTCCTAATAGTAAAACATCCTCCTAACCAAACTTTACACGTTTCAGAAAAGTCGAAAAAGCTGTAAATTCAAAAATTTTACTTAAGCCTATGCATGGCATTCCAACAAAAGCTTGCATCGTTTGAATATTTATTATATTCCTAACTTACTACCAATTGTTTAGCTTGAATATAAATCTTGGATTTAGCAGAAACAACAGCGGAAAAATCGCTATCAAAACCAAAAATTAAAAAAAGTTTCACCACTGACTAATGCGCCGGTTTCCTGCTCTAGCCTGCACCTGTAAGATTTCGAAAACTTCATAACGCTTCCACGACACGCGCGATTTTCAGGTGTATGCCGCGTGGGTCAGCGCGCTTTTTTCCAGCGCGCTGATTATTTCTTTATTCTATTTGTATTATTTGCTAGGTATGAAAAACAGTAACAAATAAGGTTTTTCATGGATCATCTTGACTGTAGCTATTAGCGGACTCATTGATTAAAATTGTTCTATAGAATGTGTGATAATTTTCATTAACTATTTTTATGATGGTGTCCGACGACATCGTCGGACAATGTCGTGAAAGGGATAATATTGCTCTACCATTTAATAACTCCCAGCACCTGCATGGGCTACCCTTCGCCAGCTCTGTAACGAACGTTTGCTCTCCGAGAGCCTGCAGCATCGTAAGCGGATTAGATAGGCTGAATACGATAAGCTCAATCACATCACCGAAATTGGAGATCAAAACTGTCAAAACCAGTTCGACCCATTCT
The DNA here is from genome assembly GCA_947396885.1 of Heligmosomoides polygyrus polygyrus. Lineage (NCBI taxonomy): Eukaryota > Metazoa > Nematoda > Chromadorea > Rhabditida > Heligmosomidae > Heligmosomoides > Heligmosomoides polygyrus. The sequence continues at coordinate 71,034,850 of OX377201.1, read as the reverse complement.
TGAAGTGCTACGCGCTCGATTTTACAGCATTTTACCTTTTTATGTCAACTTGCTCAACCCTATAAAGCACAATGCAAACCGATAGAACCATCGGTACATGTCGCGAAGATGAGCAGTATTGGTAGGTGGTGGCGCGTGAGCCAATAATAACCAGAGCACACACCGAACACATGCAAGCCGATCAGTGTTCCAACTGTACACACACTCCCTCTCTGAATGACATGTCCATTCAATGCGGTCTGATTCGATGGGGAGTTCCCATCCTACAATGCTGCCCGTCCTCGCGACATATAAAGAAACGTTAGTGGTTTATCCTTTCAACACGAGTGTAGCAACCCCCTAGACTCCGCTTGCAATCACGAATGATGTTCGATCGTGTATTTGTGTCAATTCTATTCGATGGGATTTACATGAATATAAAAAGATAAAGGACGGGTTATTCAATCCTCTTTGGGATGCGCCGCGCATTCTACTTCTACGGGATGTCGTGGAGGCGAGTTGAATGCGTATTTGGCCATACAATGACTTGAGGTGGCCAGCCGATGAACAAGTCAGCGCCCTTCCCTGACAAGTCTCGTACCAATTCACTGACTCCGGAGGGATGGAAAGCTTGGTTGGCCTGGGCGGGAAGTCCGAACCAGGAACCCGGTATCAGGTGCAGGCGACAGCCGGCGCCTCCTCCGACTGCACCCCACGCGCCCACATGAATATATTATAAGCAAATTGAGTACACTTTATTACCAGACAGGGCGCGCGTCAAAGAATACTCCCTCTCTTTTCTAAGAAACTGCCTCCAGTGGCTTTCTGTGGGCTGGAATGGAATAACCTTCGCCAGTAGGAATGCTATGTGCCTTGCTAGCTCTGGACCGGTAAAGGAGGATCCGAGCCTCCCCTGCCTTCTAGACATGAGCTTATCATTCTATAGAAAAATCCGCTCACCGATGACTCATAAATTAGTCATAAAATCGGAGGAAAATATGAGGGAAATCGGGGGAGGGAGAGTTTCGGGCAGCGAAAGTAGCGAGAAATATACCGACGACTTTTACATGTCAATGGAACTTCAGCCCTGGAAGTAATCGAGGTCATTGAACACGGATTTGAAGTACGTTTTTTAAGTGTTGATCACCATCAATCGATAATGATCAAATTATCGATCAGTGGCAGTAATGGGAAACGAGGTCCAGTCACGTTGTGCCAGTAGTGCTGATCTATCGAAAATGTCGATTTTAGCCTGAGGTTGATCGTTTGAGGACGAGAATTGAAGGCGTCTGCAGTCAACCTGGCGCTAGAGTGTTCAAATATTGCCTTTTGTACTGCTAGAAAAGGAAAGAAGCTGGATAAGCAGAGCAGCTAGCTTGGTCTGATTCTCCTTAGCTTAGTGATACTGCAACATCGCGCGAGGCATGCCGATTGGCCTGTTTTCTATTATTGTATTGCATTTGTTTCTCCTCTTGAACATGTCCGGTTCCAAATGGGAGCCCTTTTGTCGATGTCAGTGAAATGGAAAAGTTGGTTAAGCGAAGAGAAAAGTCGGATTCGAGAAGTATGTGCACAGCACGATATTGTCTAACACTGTAATACATTAGATCATCAGAAATCAACCCTAAAGGGACGTGGGAATGAGCTACATATTAGAGGGGACCATTAGAGTGGGCACATCTTTATAGCCCCCTCAACATAAATTTGGTTGCCAGTTGGTTGTTGATAAAAGATCACATTTACGAAAATTTACGATTTACGACCCAAAATGTCGTAAATCGTAAATCGAAAAAATTTGCCAGAAATCGCCGTAAATCGTAAAATCGTAAATCGTAAATCGTAATTACGCACACCCCTGGTTCTGAACAAGTAGTTTATTTTGATTGTACTCAAACTTGTCAACTCGATTTGAGAGATGTTAATTGGTTTTAGTGGCTCCCAGTTTAATTAGAAATGTGTCCAGCTCGAACTGAAAACGGCTCAATAAAAATATTTCCCTTCGATTAGCCTTAATACAATAGAAAAAATCAGGTATTCAGATGCACGATGAGTCAGGCACCTCTTACGATTTATGGTTTACGATTTACGATTTACGACGATTTTTTCGTAATTACGATTTACGAAATTTCGGATTTCATTTACGCACAACCCTGCTCACTATGAATCTCTCTTAGTACTGACCTGATACATCGATCAATGATTTCTCGAATTTCCGGGTACTGCTGCGGGATCCTATTAAAACACTCTGGCTTCACACCCTAAATGACGAGTTCATCACATACATGCGATCTATAAAAGACGTGCGTACTCAACTAATCTTTGCTTACCGTAGTAACTTTGCGATAAATTTGCGCTGGAAATTGACACTCCGTGTAGGGGTACTCTCCAGTGACCATCTCTAGCAGGCACATACCGAAAGCATACACATCCACCGACTCGTCGTACATCTCCTCGTACATCTCCGGCGCCATAAATTCAGGTGTTCCTGAACTCGAACACTTCATCTGGCCATCTTCGCCTTCTTTCCCAGTGCACAAGTTTTCCACCAGTGATAAACAATCAATAGTAGAAGACCAAATCTGCTAGAAGGGCGACAGAGCTCTCTTCTCTACCCTTCGTCCCTCTTGATACCTCCGTGATCGCGGTCTTCTCACGATTAGCGCCACCACATACACGTGATCGCGCCGGCGCGGCGCATACGATTGTTCTATCGAGGTTTACGGCCCCGTGTGCATACACAAATGAACGATCGGTCATGAGCAACGCGATGTTAGTGGTTTCATCACACGAAGAACAAGATTCAACCTGAGAGCAGCACCACCAATAAACTCTGGGCAGAATCTTCGTCATCAAATTTCACACACTCTGCTGGAAAGCGACACGGACAACCCGTAGTCGCACTGCCTCGCTCCGGCAAATACGGCGACCACAGGAAAACACCAGGCGTTCCCAGTCTGGTAGCAAAAAGGAACACACCAGGGAGAGTCTCCACCATTCAAATAATAGAAAGTGCGTTCCACTCTTGCAGAATCCTTGAGCATATCGAATTAGAGCCCCTGCAAGGTAACTACGACATCACACAGTCGCCCAATGTAGTGCCTTCCAAACACAGAGTATGCAGAGAAAATGCAAGGACACCTCAAGATCAAGTAAACAAACACCTCATCCAGCTGTATTCGCGTTTTTTTTTTGCATATTCGATGTTTGAGAAGTAGATCCGTGTGCCATTGCGCGATTTTATTGCAAACTTTCAGGGCCCATACTTTTGTAGGTTCAAAGAAAACCTTGCATAAATTGAACATATTCTCTTACTGTTTGGAGGATGGAGATCTCGAAGTGGTATTCATTTTAGCACTTCAGACAAACGCTCGAGACCCTCCCCTAGAGTACACGAGCAGACAGCCTACTCTTGCGAATACTAGAACGCAAACTGTAGCCTAATAGGATAAATCAAAGTGTACCCTTTCAATCAATATGAGACTAGTGTACTTTCGACCAGAACACCTTAAACAGCATCCGGAACATCGCTAATATTGTTCCCGACGTTGTCATCTACAGCTACCACAAGATCTGGAAGGGATGCAGCTAATTTATCCAAAAATAAGATTACATTGTTCAAGGCCACTGGCACAATATTTTCCCATGGAAGCCCAACAATTCTTCCTAATTACAGGGCACTCGAAGCTGCAACAACATGAGTTCCCACAACTCGCTTGGCGAGCAGTATTTTTCTCGGCAAAACAACTTGCACTCGCAACGAGGCCGCCAACTGTTCCATGATCACATTGTAACTTTGAAACTGAAGACACTAGGCGCAAAAACGCATAGTGAATGGAGAGCAAAGACGAAATAATTAACCTACAGAAATACAAATTGTCATATTTTAACTATAACTGTCTTGAAAGTTAAAAAGATAGTCCTAGATGGCGGGAATGGAGGTAATGCTTCAAAAGGGAAATGAACACACTCCAGGGATTGGATTCATCAACGACTTACGTAACTTTAACAAAGAATTCAGAGCGAAAAACTCAGATAATGTGGCTTATCGCTCACCGTATCGCTTGATAAGCCGCGCTATCAGAGATTTCTGCTGTAATTTTCTCTGTTAAATTGCTGTAAGTCGTTGATGAATCCGGCCCCAGGTGCTCATTTTGTTTTGTAGCGATAGCCTTGAAAATCCACTGTCTTCTATTGTCTTTGCACAACAGTTCGTTTTCGATTATTCCACTGCTTCCCATCTGGCAAATGTAAGTGCTTTCTCCCCATTAGGGTAGGTGGCAGATTAAAAAGGACGCTGAAATGCTCTGAAAATCTAACATAGCCACTTTTGATAGAATTATTAATGACCCACTGGTAAAGGAGATCACGCTTTTGCGTGAAATCACAAGCGGCCGAAGTTTTCCCAGTAGTCTCGCTCAACTTGTACATTCTCCCAGTAGGCCCGCTTTACTTGCACATTCAACAAGCATTGTCTTGCCTGTTGAATGTACAAGTAAAGTGACTTAACAGTTATAGTGCAAGGAATGTAAATCTAACAAGGAAGGTCAAAGAGGTGACCGTGGAGTTTCTTGAAGCAACCAATATATGGTTGTAGGGCGTTGTTTGGAAAGCAGCACAGTGGTTTCCAAATTTCCTGCGGACCTCTGGGTAGGCCAAAAATTGCAGAAAACTGTAGCGCTTCAGTGCGCGCTGATAACGCGAAACTGACACCTGAAATACTCTTGCCGTGCCCAGAAATGACCCTGCAAAAGGTTTGGAGCCTCAATCACTGCTAGAACGTGAGAAATGGCAAATTTCTAATAGAAGCGAGAAGTCACATTCAGAGGAGGCATCCACCAGGAGGTCAGCACCGATTGGATGGTCGAGTGGATAGCGCGGTGGGCTTGCAGGAGTGTGATCAAGGGGTCGATTCCTGGATTGGGATCATGCATTGCTAGCTGCTTGTTTTTTTTTTGCATTTTTATCAATGATGAGTGCATTTCAGCCCCAGCAGGTTACCGTGTAATAGCTGTCGATCATGTTCACAATGAGGCCGCTACGAAACACACTTCCAAAACACACTACAAAGTGGTCACACATGGATGGCAGGTTCTCCAACAAAACAGACATGGTTTAATGGCCAATCGAAGAAAGCTAGTTTGATCCACACCTTGCAAGAGGTTAAGGACGAATTAGAAAAGCGAACACGGTATCCTGCTGAGGCCGAAATGCACCACCCTGCATTGATAAAATTGCAAAGAAAGTTGCTATCAATACATGAGCCCAATCCCTATCACTCTCCTACAGGCTCACTGCGCTATCCACTGGGTCATCCGATCGGTGCTGCGTTCCTGGTGGATGCTTTATCTGAATGAGACTTCTCCCTTCTACTAGCAATTTGCCAAATCTCACGTTCTAGCAATGATTGAGGCTCCAAACCTTTTGCAGGACCATTTCTGGGCACGGCAACGGTACTCCAAGTGTCACTTTTGCGTTAGTTTTGCGTTTCGTTTTCGTTTTTTCAGGCCGCACTGAAGTGCTACAGTTTTTTTTTGCAATTTTTGAACTACCCAGAGGTCCGCAGGAAATTTGGAAACCACTGTGCTCCTTTTCAGATAGCGCCCTACAACCCTTATAGGTTGCTTTGAGAATCTCCGCAGTCACCTCATTGACCTTCCTCGTAAGCAACGCGTACTAAGCTAATTTAATGTGGAACAAGGCAAAGGCTACAACACTACAGCGCTACTGAACATGACGATCGAACGCATGATGGCGCAATTAGGAAAAAGCAATAAAAATACTAAAGGAAATCGCTGCGCCTAGCTCCATTCAAAAAAGTTGAAGGAAAAATAAACCAACAAGAGAACCCGCAAGTTGCAGTAGGACAATTGTGAAACTGGAAGCCATTTCAAACGACTCACCGATCACACTCTTTGCGTACGACTTGTTCTTCAACGTAGCAAGGCCCAGATCACCGATTTTGACACTGCCGGTTGTTCCGGTGATGAAGATGTTGTCGCACTTCAAGTCCCTGTGAATGACCGGCGGATTACGAGAATGTAAAAACGACAGGCCTTTCAGGATCTGCCGACACCAGGACTTCAAAACCTGCAACACTACTGTTTTACGGCAGTTTGTAGCGTTGAAAAGAACCAAACCACTCCCACTTTTATACCTTAATATTAATCCTTTTAAAACGTTTCAAGTACATTTTCAATGTTCCAGACGTCATCAGCTCCGTTACCAGCACGATATACCTGAAATGGAGAAAAACGGGGTCATCGAATATTCCGCGTTAAAACGGCCGTAACGCACTTTCTTTTCCCAGACGGATCCGTACGCTCCCAGTAATCGTAGAATCTTACTATGTTAGGATGTTGAAGATCTTTCAACATCTCTGCCTCTTCCCGAAAACGCTGTCTTTCTGCCTAAAAATATAACGTTGTCGCAGACGGTGTTATTCCACATCCAACATAATCACTCACCCTATTCAGTTTGCTTTCCTGAAGCTCGCACCACGCCACTGCCACGCCAGTCTCCGTGTCGAGGCCTCGATACACCGTTTTGAAAGACCCCCGACCCAGCTCTTCATCGAATTTAAGAAAGCGACCATCTAAACTAACCAACTGGTTGTAAAGGCAAGGAAGAAGGCAGCAGAATGGAAATAGCATACTTGGACTTTTATCGATAGGCTTCTCCTGAGCGTCAAAATCATCATCCACTTCGAGCTGCTCTTTGGCTCGCACTTCCTCATCCCGTCTCTCCCTGTCCTTCTCATCTGCTATCGTCGGTCCTGCAGTTGCTTTGATATCAGAAGACAGCTGCTCATTAGTTGGCGTCGCTGTAGCTCCAGAAGTTGGTGACGCTATTGCTTTCGACGCATTTCTAAATACCATTCAATGTATGAGAGGATCTAAAAAAGGCACCCATGAAAGGAGCCTTTTCAAATCAAAGGTAAGCATGATAACTACTATATATCTATAATAATCTGTTATACTGATTTGAGACCTGAGAGTCTAATACCATAGTTCATATAAAAGCGAAAACGTGAAGAATATACGTTTTCAACCCTTCACGAAGTTCATGACGTTACGCCAAAAAATCAAGCTCTTGTTTCTGAAAAAAACTTGACCAAGGGCACAACGAGCAAAAATGAGGCGGATGAAATAGACCACGCACTGCTATGCGATGTACAAACACAGCAACACCATGTACATCACCATCCCAAAACAGTCATAAATTTTAAAGAGCTACCCATGCTTCCAGAAACGATACCACTTTGTGTCATATTTGACACTTTTCAAACCAAACTGGATGCCTTTCAAAGCAGGCTTGACGGTTCTGAAGTCAAAGTGAACATCTTCCAAATCAAAACAAGAGTCTTCTAGATAAAGCAAACAATTTCTAAGAAAAATTTCTAAAATACCTTTCATGGAAAACATTCTCTGAAATTTTTAAATTCTTCTGCCCAAAATGTCGACACGATCTCCAAAATTTTATAAAACTTTTATTTATCAGGGAAAATAATTGGTCAAAGTACACTTTGAAGTGACGGTGGCAGTACCTTTTTAATGCCAAAAAGGTTGCGCCATGCACTCGTCCAGGACGCCACTTTCCCTTCGATTCATAGCAAAGAAGTTGGCTACGTGGCGTTGTCAACAATACAGGGTGGCTGAAAAGTTCGGGCAATTTTTTGCGGCGCTACTTTTGGCCTTGAAATTGAGGTTTTTTGTTATTTCTGTTGTTTCCGTTGTATTCCTCGCGCAATTTTGATCTAGAATCTGTTGCTCCAGTTTTCTCGTTTTCAGTTGTGCTTGCGTTATGTCTCGTGAAAGTGAGCGTATCACCGTCGTCGAGCTGCACAAGACGGGAATGAGGACCGCGGACATAGTTCGAACAACCGGCTTCAAACAAAGGACCGTCTACAAGATTGTAAGACGCTACAAGGAGACTGGCGGGACCTCGGACCGTCCCCGCAGCGGCCGTCCCACCACTGCGACAACACCGGAGAACATCAACAAGGTTCGTTGTCGCATTAGCCGGAATTCTGAGGTATCGATGAACAAGATGGCTACGGATCTCGGGATCAGTAGGGAACGAGTCCAGCATATTGCCAGGAGGAAGCTGGGATTACGCAGCTACAAAGTAGCTCGTATTCACTTCCTCAATGACGCGATGAAAGCTGAGAGGTTGAGGAAATGCAGGCGAATGCGTCAGCTGGTCGGCGATGGTCGCTTGTCGAAGGTGCTGTTCACCGACGAGAAGATCTTCACGGTCCAGCCGGTTCACAACCATCAGAATCGCCGGCAGCTGCTTAAGAAGGGTCAGCAGAAGACGTCGGCCGCAAGGACCATCAGCCGCCGCCATTTTCCAGCCTCGGTGATGGTGTGGGCTGGAATATGCGCTACCGGAAAGACGCCGCTGGTCTTCATGGAGCAGAACGTCAAAATTAACGCTGCCAGCTACCAGCAATATGTCCTCCGCGACGTACTGGAGCCGTGGGCGACGAGCCATTTTGGCGAAACCGGATTTTCTCTTCAGCAGGACTGGGCACCAGCGCATTCCGCCAAATCCACGATCGCCGTTTGCGAGGAGCTCTTCCCAGGGTTTTGGAGCAGGGACATCTGGCCATCCAACTCGCCTGATCTCAACCCGATGGATTATTCTGTGTGGTCGATCATGGAGCAGAAGATCTCCACTACAAGATACGCCACCGTTGAGCAGCTGAAATCGGCGTTGTTGAGATCCTGGGACGAGATTACAGCGGAGCAGTGTGCGACCATCATCAGCGACTTCCCAAAACGACTGCGAAAATGTATTGAAGCCAAAGGAGGAAATTTTGAGCACTTGTTGTGAATTTTCCTGTTGTATTATGTTGTTGTTGATCTAATGAAGTTTCTGTTATTTTTGTTTGTAAATCTTTGGCGTTTATGTAGTTTTTTCGTACTGCTGAAATACTTTGAAAAATTGCCCGAACTTTTCAGCCACCCTGTACAACGAAAACGATTGTAGAAAACACACACTTCACTTTGCTGCTTGTTTCAACTATGCAGGAGTTAGACAAGGAATGATCTGAAAATCGCGGCGAGCTAAACTGTGCATTAATATGATCTTCAAACCATTATTTTTCCTCTAAAATGAAATTTCTACAAAACTTCAGTATGCTCACTTTTTAGTCAGGTGGGGAAACATTTTTTCCTTAACATCTTAGAGAGTGTATAGTTCAATCTAGAAGACGCTCATTTTGATATGAAAATGTTCAGCTTGACTTCAAATGCGAGTGTCCAATTTAGCTGGAAGTGCCCTATTTGAATTGAATAGTGAACAATTTTACGTGAAAATTGTATACGTCTAACCACCAGTGCTTTCCATTCTATCAGTAATAGCAACACCTCGAAAAACTTTGAAAACGGGTTATTCTTGAAAATCCAAAAAACCAAACACCCCATCCGTCAACGCACCTGAATCGAAACGCATTCTGGCGGCTGAGCTTTCGGAGGGCGCGCTTTCCCCTACGAAAGAGCTTGTCGTATAGCTCGGACAGCCCCATGCCGTCAATATCCAGTGAATACACGTTTGCGCTCTATTTGATGCAACGCAAGACGACAAATGGTAGACAAAACCCAATAATCAATTAGTGTCAGAAACACATAGTCGCCCGGCGAACAGGCGATTATAATGGTATGCAGTACAGTAACAGGCCCTCTCCTACGCGCCACCTGGTATTTTGCTGAACCCTTGTGCATGAATAATATAGCGCCGATGAAAGTTTGGTCGTGCCGAGCACGACGAGTCTTGTGTGGAAATCGATCAGAATCGATCAGAAAACCAAATACTACTAACATCGCTAGGGTGTATCCGCTTACAACTACTCCAACTAAGACACCTTTAACCCTGAATCCACGGAAGTTGCATATTTCGAACACGCAGAATTTGAAACCCCTGGCACAGTACCAGAGTGAAAAGTAAAGCTGCACAGGTCTCATAAAAATCCTACCGGAGCTAAGAAGCTGTAATCGGCTGTTCAGTCCTTCTTGAAAAACAATTACCGAGACTTCGCCGAACGTGTAGTATTCCTTGGTTCTTATATCGCATGGATTAGCAAATGGAGCGATATAGATCGTGACTCCGTCACTATCCCAGGATTCAGCATGCATAAGTCAAAAACCAAGTTTCATAGTCTGCCACGGCGCTAACCTACAACAAATATCTTCTATAAGAAATAGAGGCAATTCAACCTGAGAGCAATAGTTGCCGTCAGAATCGATTCCCGTTTCAAGACTTCACCGTTGTTACTCTGCTCGAACGCGTTTCACATCTTCTGTTACCCGTGTCATTCAGGGGCGATTCAAAAGACATGTAGGTTCTACTCTCGTTCTTCCCCTTAAGAAGATTGTAATCTTGAAACACAAGGAGCCATCGAGACCTCTAGCGACGGTTCCGATCGATATCAGTTCGGAAACACAGAACCTCACGTCACTCCGCGCACGTGCACTGCACGCCATCCGTGATGATATGGAAAATAGCTCGTATTAACTCGACTCAGAATGCATAACATATGCACTGCTTCCTCTCGCTCCCACAACCCGAAACGAACCTCACGCGGGTAACATGCCCCCCTACCAACATGTGTGATGATAGCGCATACTTGAGCACTGCAAACTTCCAAAAAGAAGTATGACAACATGCACTTAATCGTACGCATTTATTGCACTTCGTTGCTCCAGTTCTTTTCTCCGCGCTCTAAACGGGTGGCGCATAGCACTCGCTCTAGGCGGGCGAAACTCAGCGTACAGTATATCTCTACCATTCGGAAGGAATGCAGCTCCACATGATACAGATGCAGGACAGAAATTAAAGCTGGCTGTAAGTGTTAGGTCATAATAAACCCTAAGATTGCACCGTTTGCTGAGCGTGCTCTAAATAGTTCCACATTTCGCTCCCATCTTTGACAAATATATAAAAAAATGTTCGTCAATTACAATATGGAAATAAGAGAAACAAATTTAAAAATCACAAACGGTAGGTGGCAAAACCTCACGAACCTGGTACGATCGAAAATACTCGTCTGTGCTGTAACCGGAGCAATGGAAGCGTTCGCAGCAGTTATAACTGCACCTCCATCTTTTGCTGGGGGAGCGGCTGCACTAACATCTTGAGTGCTCTGTTCACGGTGGCGAGCGCGAATCCATGGCTAAATGATCTTCATTACTCTCTTATTACCATTTCTCGATACTTATCTCTCATCTTATCAAAGTAATCCGCCATCCACAAGCCACATTTGAGAAACCGGACTTCGATCACTTCTAATGTGTCACCAAACAAGCTCATCTTGGTTAATTCAGTAAACTCACAGAGCATTTATAACTAGAGAACAACAACCTAATGCTGTGCTAAGGACAAACTATGAACACACGAAACGCTTACTTAGCAATGATGTAAACAGATGATGCGTTTCGAATGAAAGTGCACAAAGCCCACAGGTGGTGGTGACGTCCACTGCCCCAATGTTCAGATTCAGCAATCACACTAACCCGGTTGGTGGCATTCGCGTTGTATGGACGACTAAGACGCCAATCGCGCTGCACGGCCTCGAGCCGGGATCGCTCTTCACCTGATAGCCAGTTCGTGCCGATTCTAAAACACTAGGAATTGTCCTCTATAATACATTCAGAAACTATTCAAACTCAAAAGTCTGCGCTGTATGATCCGAGAAAGTCTAAGTTGTTATTTAAACAAATGAACGCCGCATCTGAAAAACACGGCCTAAGCCGAATAGGTCGACACAGCTTCGCGATACTAGAAACATAATACTTCCCGCATTCAATTCCAAAGGCACTTCATTACAGGCTATAAAAACACCTCTTCAACAAAGCCCTATCAGCACCGCATGGCCGGGAACGCTTATCGCTCTTGTGCTTCTACCTCCTTCGCCCTAGCACTCTGTGCGACTTTTGTCCAACGCCATTCCGAGCGACGGCTTGAAACCCCTCTCCTGCTGCCGTGCCGCCGTTCCAAGAAAATTTCTTTCCTTGAAACGGCGGCACGGTGAATGTCCTCTTTCAGAGGAGACAAATCAAACGTTAGCATTAGCACGGAGCCAGCGGCAGAAGATGCAGTGGAGCCAAGGATCAAACCCTATGATACTCACATTCAAGGTATGTTATACACAAGCCACATGGCTGCTCACCAATACTAATCTGGCTTCATCCACTCTATTTATTCACCATCTGCGGATGCCACTTCGTAGATAGGCGCGAGTGATGCAGTGAAAAGTGTCATACGTGCACTACGATTCGGCCAGAGTTTCAGATTCCGCCCTGGCCAACCAATTCAACTGTTTCTCCACGCTCGACCAATTGTAGTCAAACTATGGAGGTTCACGAAGTGACCGTGGAGTTTCCCAAATTGGCCCTCATATTGAGTGAGGGTTGTAGACGACTGCCTGAGAAGCACCGCAGTGGTTCACAAATTTTCTCTGGACATCTGAGTAGCTCAAAATTGGTGAAAAACATAGCGCTTCAATGCGGACTAATAAGCCAGAACTGACGCCTGGGATGTTCTGACGTGCTCCGAAATTAACCTTCGAAAGGTTCGGAGCTTCGCATCTATCTGTAAGATTTATAGTTCACAGCCAGCCAAATTACCAACCAGACAGTCAGATAATTTGGCTGTTCCATTGAAGATCTGCGTTATATTGATGTGAGCCGTTTGTGACGGCGACTGCGATCAAACGGGTGAGGGATGATCTGTCTAAAAGCGGCGCGGGCAAAGACGCGGAACAGTGCCTGCGGAGCCAATTAGCGTCGGCTCGCGGCGTGACCCCTGCCGCTTCGTACTGAGCCAGACAGCTCTCGCCGTGGAGGCGATGGTGACCCAGCCGACCACGGAAGCCCGCAGATCGACCAGATTTGATGCGCCTACAAACAACAGATCTAGGAGGATCAGAGGCCTTGTAATGGCGGTCCAAAAATTCAGATTGATCTGAGCCCTACCATCTCCTGTATTATAATCTCGAGTTCTTTTGAATAAGCCAGAAAATGATCCCCGACAGCCCTTAAGGCGAATTTTTCAGGCGTTGCTTACTTTTCGTTAAATGCAGTTTTTATTTATATCAGAATTAACTACGAGGTATGTTTATAGGCTACCGATGTAAACCCTGCCATCTCCTGTACTAGAATTTCGAGCTCTATCGAATGAGTCAGAGATGAATCTTGCCTCAATAACCCTTGAAACGAATTTTTTCAGATCCCGTTTATTTATCGACAAATATCGGTCTTTATTCACATATATCAGAATTAAATGCGAGGCATGCTTCCGGAGTAAAATTTCACGAGGATTTTAATTAGACGAGAGATCTTTTAGCAGAAGTTTAAGGCATTAATTTCAATATGACATCTTTTTAGCATTTCGTAACTGATTTCTTCATGGAACTTTATGACGCACACATCATATTTCGAGACAGACTGGATAGGTGTTCATCAAAACTAATGTTTATCGAGAATAAATTTCATCACACAATACTTAAAATTGCTCGTCCAGTCGTTTGTGGTTTCTAGCGGCATTTTGACTTCGCGTCCCACAGGCAATGTACCTGCATGGCCAATGTCACCTTCACCAATTAACAAGTTAGGAAACACTCATGAAATGCATTGAGAAAACCTGATTACTTAGGTCATAATGCCAAACAGGTTGAGCACTTGAGGTGCTCTTAGAAGGTCTCTCGTCTATCTAGTTATATCCCTCACGCAATTTCAGCTTAAAAGCATGCCGCACAATTAATTCTGATATAAATAAAAACTGATATTTAAGGAAAATAAACAACGCCTAAAAGCCACCTTAATGGTTATTTAGACAGGATAATTTCTAGCTCATTCGATAGAGATCGAATTTCTAATACAGGAGATGGTAGAGCTCACATCAGTAGCCTGGAAGCATGCCTCGCACTTAATTCTTATATCAATAAAAACGGATATTTAAAGAAAATTAAATAGCGCCTGAAAAAAATCGTTATAATGGTTACCGAGGCAAGATTCTTTCCTGTCTCATTTAATAGAGCTCGAAATTCTGATATAGGAGATTGTAGGGTTCACATGAATCCGATGTTCTAGAATGCCACTGCAAACCGTCTGAGCCTCCTAACTCTCTATCGATTGTAATCACACCAAATGTAGTCGACTTGCGGGCCCCCGTGGTCGACCAGGTCATCATCGCCTCCTCGGCGAGGGCTGTCTGGCTTAGTGCGAAGCGGCGGATGCTACGACGCTAATTGGCTCCGCAGGCACTGTCCCTCGTCTTTGCCCATGCTGCTTTCAGGCAGATCGTCCTCCTCCGAATACAACCGAACGGCCGAGAGGCTATCGTTGCGATCTCGAGGGAGAGACGTCGAGGGTGTGACTACAAGGGTCGGATTTACGTATTGCCAGAAGCATTTTCTTCGTTCATGTCAATAAACGGTGCACACTGACTTCGAAGGAGTACCGTAACCGCTTTTTACCCTCTCTTCAACCTCTTGTCAGATAAGGAACATGCTAGTTTTCATCGCGTAGAATTACGTTCCTTGTCCATTAGTCCATGCGCGTATCGCTTGGAAAGCTTTGGTTAGATTACGCCCATGTGGAAGCCCTCTCTAATCAGAAAACTTTTGAAAGCATTTCTCATTGAAAACTCATTTGCGAACAGATCAACAAGTACGAAACAAGGGCATGCTAGTATAACATGTTTAATTCTTCTGTATCGAACAGCCTTAGACGAAAAATAGAGCATAAAATACTGATGATTTAGGAAACGGGTGACAGGTGATGATGAGCTTAAAATAACCCCAGAATTACAGACGAAACTTGGACGACCCGGAAATACTGACCCACATTGCCTACCATAACCTACCACAATCCGCCGAAATGTTAAAAACGGATATCACACCTGTAACCAGCGCCCGAAATAACCCTCTGGGCGAAGTTCGGGCGAAAATTATCTACCTCTCCTAGATATGACGAGTGTTCTTAGAATTTCTATTGAGAACGCCCTTATAATTACTGGTTCTCTCGAATCTATAATGTTAAGTAGGATACTCAGCTCGTATCGTCCTGCCAGTTTTATATCGACCACAAACTCGTAGACCGACATACGGGCACTACTACTACTAATATTACTACTACTGTGCTTTCACGACTGCAGAGACTGACTCCAGAGAACTCATCCGAACTTCCGCGAAGTAGTTGTTTAGGGTGCTGATCACGATTATGGTATCCGTTTCCAGTGTTACGATACGTTACAGTAAGTTACAGATGACAAAAGTGAAATGGTGGTGAGAGGGTAACCAACTTCGGCAAAATTTTGTCTACGTTGTTGTGGTGCCAATCACGACTTTGGAGTAGGCTTTTAAGACGTGATTTTCTTAAACGCTGTTTTAATCTCAAAGCATGCTCTTGGAAAATAAGTGCAAGTAGATGAAGAAAACGGCTATATTAATGCCATTTTTCACAGTACCTATAAGCTCCATAAGCTCTAATGATCGATTCTAATCCCAAAAGTAGACGCCAGTTTCACGATGGACCCCAAACAGCCTCCTGGGCGAAGTTTGGACGAAAACGTAGATTCGACCTCTAAAGTCATTATGGTACAATAGAGCCGGTCCAAGCGAAGTTACAGTAAGAAACGCCTTCAAAATGAATATAGAACATCACAGAGGTCTTATTTATACTCCATCTAAGACAACTTCCCAAGCCAGACAAGCACTGTTTAATGGCGATCGACGAAAACTAATCTGTTCCACTTCTGACAAGATGTTGGTGACGAGGTTAGAAAGCGAACACGATGTTCCGCCTAAGTCAAATACTCCACAAAGAGAAAAACGGAAGAACCGCTCGCGGAAACGTACGAGTGTGACCTTTGGAATCGAACTCTCGGCCCATCTTTTCCAATACAACGTTATCTACTCAGCCATTCAAACGCTCTCCTAGTCCCGGTGAATGCCTAGCAAAAATGAACTCTGCGACTTTCAATGGAACAGCTACGTACTTGTCAGGATGCGACGATCTATAATTGAAGCTCCAATACTTTTGTAGGTTAATTTTGATTAAGAGAGTAGTTCCAGAGGCCACTTCCGGCTGGGTGCGCTACGTTACACATCTCCCACTACTGTAGAAGGCGGAGCGACGCACTCGATTAGCGTAGGATGATCGGGTGTCGCGCCTGTTTAGGACAAGAACTCACTACAAGATGAGGCGAGTCGAGCGCAGCGTGTGGTGTTGCAGTACAGATTTTGTGCAGATGTGCAAACAAGAGGTGTTCTATTCCTATTTTTGCCGTGTTTTCTTTTTTTCTGCAAATACTGAGTTCCACAAACATCGATTTATCGTCTTCTAGCATGTGAGTCCTTAATATCGTGTGGATGAGGTTAAATGGCCCTTCAACCACTTCGTTGAAGCGTATTATACGGCGCATCCTCCCCTCCCACCCTTAGTCGCTCAGCACCCTAAAAATAGAGATGACCACTTGACAAACCAAGACAAAAACGAACGAAGTACACAGTTCCCAGCCCCTGACATAAAGTCTGCTCTAACGCGCACAGTATTCTTTGTTCATCCGTTAAAGCTCGTATGAAAATCAGAAGCCGCTACACTGTCGGTCAGCCCTCTACAAGCCCCAAGATGTTACTATGGGAACTCAGCGGCCACCTCATTGACATTCCTAGGAGGAATGAGGGAAATTCAAATATCACACACAGAAAAGAAACGGTTGGGCTTTATACAAGGGTCACGAGAGAGACAACCTTGGATCTACCCCAATTCTACTGTCACCCGAGTGGTCGCAAATGAGGTCAACGATATTGCAAACACAGCTGGGAGGCTTTTTCATCAAACAACGTAACTATAGCAGTCAGGTGATCTTCGGCATGCGCAGAGTCCAGCCTGCAAATGTGACCGCATCATGTGACGGTGTGTCAATTAAAGCGTGCTCTGTATGCCTCGAGGCCAACCGATGGTCGAATATACACCTCTCCCCTCCGCCCGTCCTTCCTACCACCACCTACGGTCATTGTAAGCCTGGGACGACATCAAGGTGATTCAGAAAACAAACATTCGGTCACACAAGTACCCCCGTAACAGCATTCTCCCTCACACTTTGCCCCTTCGAATGGCTTTACTTTATTTACACTCATCCTATTTAATACACTGAATAACCAAGAATACCTTTTTTCCGAGCACCTGCTCTCTCGTAATCGGCTTCGACACAGTAACAATGACTCTCAAACATAACCATCAAAACAAGGCCAACGTCTTCACACCATTTGGGGGGGGGGGGGGGTGGGTACTAAGGAAAACTTCATACACTAACAAACGATGAATGCAGAGCTTTGCGTTATAGGAAGCAAAAAGTACAAGTCCATTGTGTAACGCGAAATGAAAATGCACAACAAGGCATACTCTTTTTGCTGCCAATCAATAACAGGATCGCGGCACTGGTCGCAATGTCTCTCTCTCACACACATAACGTCACGAGATACAATGGACGGCTAGACCGCAACTCGTGCTCGTTGGACGTCAACTTCTGTACGGAACACCCTCAAATATTTACGAGAACGAATCTTAGTGGTATGAAAAATAATACTCCCATCGGCAAAGCTATCTCAGAAGGTAGGAAATCTTATGGCCAAGATTAAGACCAGACCACAGCACTTTAAACGATAATCACAATGCGCAGCTGAATTCGCTCTTCCGTAACAGACAAGCGTACAGTCAAGTGTGCACTAATAGGTCAAACAGATTTTCGCAAGAAAATGATAGTGCTAAGACTATTATTAATTAAGCTTTTGCAATGTGCAATGAGGTCCGACTCGGGTGGTACAACGTAGCCAATCTCCTCGAACGACTTACCGAAATCCCCTGATGGACCATTCAGAGCACAGAACAGACTTCCCAGGAGACTGGTGTCTACACGTTGATTCAGCCGGATGGAAAGCCTGTAGAATCTACGCCCAAATACGAATTTAGAATCGACTTATGGGCATGCACACAACTAGTGTCGATTGTATCGTATTAGTCTGTAAGCTACATTGTCGTCTTTGTCTGACGGGCCACTGAATCCCGACTCCCTTAGTCTCCCTTAGTGGTCCCACCTTACTGGTTCGGCCCTTACCGGTTCCCCCTCTATTGATCCAATTTAGAATCGATTTATGCACATGCACACAACTAGTGCCGACTGTATCGTATCAGTCTGTAAACTACATTGCTTATTCACACGACAGCGCTGTTGCGTGCAGGTCCATTCCACACATGATCAGCTGGCAACGCTCGAGAGTGCAATTTTAGCCCAAAAGAGGGACCGAATGAAAAGCGCTGAAAGAGATTCGAAAACCTCTAAACCTTCGGCTAATTCTCGTTCAAAAAAATGACATCGAAAAATAACGTCTCTTCGGCATCTTGGCAGCTAATCCTTGCCAAAGAAGAAAATCGTAGACGTGATATTCGCCTTTAGACCTGATTACAAACACTTCATGAGCAGGGTCAAAAGCAACTGCTCGCAGTTAAATGCGTGCTGCTGTAATGATGCTGCCACAGTTCTGTCACGATGCCCACGATTCCAACAATACAGTGAATAAGATCTCAAGTTTTTTTTATAACACTGCTAAAAATGGGCAGCGTTAACATGGCACATGAAAACAGCTCCTCACTAAATTGACCTAGAAATCAGTGGCAATCCAACGCCGAAACGGAAACTGAAAGCCCGCCTTTAGGGACCGATACGTGTCAAAACAGTGCGGAACACGCCGATAAAACGTCCTGATAAGCCGCTCTCAAGACGCCAGGACGCTACCGTGGACGCACTAAGCAAAGAACACGTAAGCTGAAACGAAATCTGTCCGAACAGATGTCGATTCCAACCCACTGTAAAGCTAAACGGACGAAATCGATACGCTCAAAACACCATATAACGAGCACTCACCGTTGCCGGAATTCAATCGGCATGATTGAATATAGCAGTTGATGATATGACGAACACTTTACAGCGAGAGGGGCAAAAATTGTACCAGCACGACAGAAGTGCCCCTAGTCGTCATTATTACGATAGAGATAATGCAAATATAGTAAGATGTCTGAGGTAATTTCTAGCGACCTCGCGCTTCAAATACGCAGTTTGAAACGTGAAGCTGAGACGAAATTCGGGTAGAAAAATAGTCGCTAAGTCGAGCGAAATGTGGGAAGCGACTGTCCCCCGTGGTACTGTGTAACTTCATCCCCGCGATTCGCAATTCAAATCGGGTATTATGAGCGAATAAGCGTAGGCACGCGGTATCGAACAGCGCTCGCTCCAAAATACCCATTCAATAAAGATCGTCCCTACGTTTTTCCTATAACAAAACGTCGCACTGCTATTATCTCTTCGGCAGAGAATGTTGTGCAGTAAGCCATTCGACATGAAAGCACATATCCTTCCATCAGAATATATCAAGATGGGACAGTGACACTGGTGAAATAAGCACGATCGATCAACGAAAATCTCAGAAACCCAAATCTGCAGTATATGACGTGCCGCTCAACGAGATACATCGAACACATCTTTCGTTTTATTAAACGGCTGCGACATAATTTGATGCGGTTAGCTCCTTTTCATGAAGCTATACATCATGAGTAATAGCCAGGTGCACAAGCTGCTCTTGGTTGTTCTGATGTTGTCCGGTTCACTTTCACTTTTCGCAACTCTTTTAAGTGAGTTCATAAAGAATAAAGGAACTCCTTAGTCTAACCAGCAACCACTCCTAATAATTTCTGCAATGCTTTTCACCAAAGACACAGTAATAAGGACAAGTTGAGGTGCAAACGCAGGACAATATCGCAGTTCAGTACCAGAACCTCGTTCAACTGAAGGGGCTCAGATGGATATGCACGTGGACTAGACTGACAGGCGAACGAGGAGATAATGTCAGGGCAGCGGCCAAGGCACCTATAATCCATTTCGAGCAAGACGAATTGGGTATTGACATACTCTTAGGAACCAAAAGGATCAGAGATAAGAGTAGTCCTAGTTCAAAGCGTGCAAAAGGCGACATCCAGCAGCATCAACGAACCGACGAACCGACTTCGTCAAAAGAGATCGCGTCGAAATAGGGACCACGGCCTAGGGCACTGCTAAGCGGAACAGATGCTCATGGCCTTAGAGCACAGCGAATCGTGAGACTGCGCGGAAATGAATGTTCAGGAAGGAACGCGTAAAACGCAGCCAGAGGTTAAAGAACTCACTACAGCTGTAGGACAGCACAGGCTGTAATTTTCTCCTATTGCGGGGTCTCCAACTCCAGCCGCTTATACCTTACTCATGCCATGAATAACGCTTACCATAGGTATCTTGCAACTACGCACAACCTGCCTCCGCAAAAGAACATGGACCTTCCACAACATGTCAAAGGAGTAACTAGCATTCTTAGCATGCTAGTAAGGTTTCTCCTCATCTCAACCCAGATCCTTCCGACGCAACGCCACATTCGCGAACTATTCTGTTGACGAGGACCCTATAGCACTGGTCTAGGAAGTTTGTGGAAATAACAATCTCCTGTTGGTTTTCTACCGACTATGTAAGGCTACTGTGTCATTATGTTCCGACCAGTGTCTCCGCTTAAGGTTGTTATGTCCTTTACCATAGGATACCATACATCGTGTCGAAGAAGTTGAGTCCAAAGGCGGAAATATTCTTTCAGCGAAATCGGGTTCAAGTCATGCCTGCCGCAGCAGTATTGATCACAGCGCATCCTTCTGGTAATTCCCTACAATTTCTAACTACGGCCCATCTAAATTACTTTCTAGACTTGTTTATAAATTACTACTTGTTCACATACTAGCAATTCAACAATGTTAAGTGAGTAGAGCGAGGGAATATTCCCTTAACTTGTCCGGATATGAAAACAAGCAAACGTTGACACTTACTAAAAGTTACTAAGATGTGAAAAGAAAGAAACCTGAAAAAGGAACCCCCAAGGTTCTTGACAATGTGGCTTCTACGGTTATATACTACTGAACGTGTGCTGCTTCTTACAGCATATGCTGAATTCCTCAAAATAAATGCGTCATAAACAAGGAGAAAAAACGGAACAAAAAATACAGGGACGAAAGTGCGGACACACGGACACAGCGGGCTTATGAGAAAATGCCAAAAAATTGCCCCGAAATATTTCAATTCGAAGCGAAAAGGCCCAGAGACCCGCTTTTCTACCCACACAAAATGATTCAGCAAATGACTCCGAGGAAATGGAAGAAAAGCATTTCATTGAACGCCAGGGAGAAATGGACGGTTCTAAAAGTCAACAAGTTCTTCCTTATATCCCTTTCCGGGTCAGGCACGCGGTACTGAGGAGGACAATAGCACACCTCGGTCTGCTGAGAGTGTGGAAGGACAGTGCCAGCACAATTGCACTACGTTTTTTGCTCAAACCTACCGTAACCTACCGCATTCCACCGTTATACTAAAAAGATGTCAGATTCGTGATGAACCCCACAAACAAACCTCTTACGCCTTTGGCATACTCCCGCGACTGGTTCCGGCGACAGTGCTGCTCGGGCAGCTACGCAGTCGCGATGCGGGAGTATGCCAAGGCTTTAGGCAAAGAATGGGTGAAATTTTTTTCGACCTCTCATCGTCCCTGGAGTCATCATAGTACAATAGCGCCATTAGGCTACTTCTTTGCAGCGACAATTTTTTCAGCGTCTACAACTAGGCCAAAGACTAACGCTTGCGCAGATTTTATGCTAAGCGCAACCCCGAACAAAACCAGATTCAACTCATTTTATTTGAGCCTCGACGCATCGTTGCAGAGCTCATCAGCAGTTATAACGATGTTTGGTTGCGATCAAAACTCTGGCTCAGCGGAGGACTTGAACCTCACCCCTTCCCAGCGAGCAGGATATTACGTCACGCCGCGGCACAGTTTCATGAACACAACAACCGTAACACTTCGTGCAACCAATCAGAACACATCCGTCAGTAAGGATTAGCCTTTCGTTGATGTCAGCATGCCACCAGTTACGCTAACACCCTGCTTACTGCCAGCTGCCCCGCTTTCGCATTAACCAGGAGACTATTTCAACAGTAGGTGGAACTGCCCAAGCGTTGTATATGGGCGGAATCGCTTCTCTCTGTGAAACAAGAAAATACAAATATTTCGACCCCAATGCAACTCTGCGCAGAGTTAGAGACGATGGAAGTTGGGCCGTTGGCGGCGTTAGCTCTCTGGCTTCACGCGGAGGGCGGGCTCAAGTAGGCCGGAAACAGCGATCACGTGGATTACGCCGCCCCTCTACGCACTGCGCCAGCATTGCCCGCTGGGGTTAACGCTGCCAATGGCCAGCTTCCGTCGTCCCTAACTCTGTGCATGGTTGTGTTGGGCTCTAGATACTTGCATTTTATTGTTTCGCAGAGAGAGAGAGAGAGAGAGAGAGAGAGAGAGAGAGAGAGAGAGAGAGAGAGAGAGAGGCGATTCTGCCCACACGAACACTGAAATACACTCGGTTCTGTGCCCTGCTCCGCTGACGCGGAGGAGAGCACAGTGCCATGTGTATTTGAGTGTTCCACGACCATGGTCTCATAATGGAGCGGGCACCAACCCGCTTAGTACCAGTATTCGTCCAGAAGTGTCTTAAAGAAATGTTAAGGAGCACAGGCAGCAAAACATTCTGAATGATCTTCGCTTTTTGAAGTTTTCGCACCCTCCTAGAGTGACCAATGTCGTCGAATAACATTGTAAATGAAGAAAAAGTCTCTAAAAACAACCAGAAACAAATCCTTAATGAGAGACAGATGAAGGAAAAAGGTGATCAAAATTTGCAAAAATGAAGAGACAAGGATTCATGCGTACCGTATTTATCCTGCGTATTTTTTTACACATGGTGGACATAAGATACCAATAAGATTTATAAGAGGAAATGGATGACCTCTCCAGGGAGGAGCTGTGCACCACTAGAAAGCGAACTGAAAACGCAAAGCGGCGTTGTCCTGGTAGGAAATTGCAAA